>JAABKJ010075445.1:191390180-191596393 GCA_011634705.1 Andricus grossulariae | reverse complement strand
ACTTTCATTCGCTCAAGAAAAAAAGTGAATTTTTAACAAAAACACGAATTTTCAACTAGTCAAATTATATAAAAATACGAATATTTGACAAAATAGATAAATTCTCAAAAAGAAAGATGAATTCTCGGACAAAGGAGGAATTTTCAACTAGCTAAATTGAATGAAGACAACACTAATTTTTTAAATAAAATTGTTGAAGTCTGAACAAAAAAGATTAATTTTTAACAAACAAGATAAACTTTTTATCCAAAAAGACGAATTTTTGGCTAGTCGAATTAAATGAAAACACGTGTTTCGAACAAAATACTTGAATTCTCAAGAAAAAAGTGAAATTTTAACAAACAGATGAATTTTCAACTATTTGAATTAAATAAAAACACGAATTTTTGCCAAAATAGTTGCATTCTCAAGAAAAAAGGTGAAATTCCAAACAAAAGACGAATTTTCAACTAACTAAATTAAATGAAAGCAATACTAATTTTTTAACAAATTATTCGAATTCTGAACAAAAAACATTAATTTTTAACGAGCATGATTAACTTGTCAACCCAAAAGACGTATTTTCAACTAGTTTGATTAAACAAAAAAACGAGTTTTCAACAAAATACTTTAATTCGGTCAAGAAAAAAAGTGAGTTTTCAACAAAAAGACCTTTTTTTCGTCTGAAAAAATGCTCAGATTTTTCTTTTTGAATGAGCCCAAGTTAAAAACGGACATATTATTTATTTTTTATTCCTACAAATAAGCTTTGGAACACTCGATTTGAAAAAAGTCTAATTTATTTTTTACTTTCATTTTTCGCTCTTTAAATACTGGTTCCATTAAATCATTAGAAATTGCAACACAAAATCAATGAAACTGTTTGAAATTGTAGATTTAAAATTATTTTTATCTACTCAACAACACTAACATAGGAAAATTATATATTTTGAAACTTTTAATTCTCCTGATCAAACATTTGAAAATTAATAAACTGAAAAATAATTATTCTCGAATTTCAGTTTTTGAAGTTCAACACTAATTTTTAACAAAACAACTTAAATTTTGAAAAAAGGGGGTTTTCAACTAAAATGATGAATTATCAACAAAAAAACACAAATTTTCAACAAAATATTAACATTTTCAACAAAAAAAAAAAGAACTTTTAACGAAAAATATGAAGCTTCAACTTATGTGATTACTTTTCTACAAAAAAAAACAACGAATTTTTAACAAAATAGTTGAATTTTCAACCAAGAAGATTTATTTTCTGCCAAAAAAAGTTAATTTTCAAGAAAATACATGAATTTTCAATCAAATAATAGAATTTAAAAAAAATTCAATCCTAACAGTAAAATTTTAAACCGAATAAATGAATCTTCAAAAGAAAAAAAAAAGAAAATTTCTACCAAATAGTTGAATTTTCAACTAAAGAAGCAAAATTAATTTTTAATAATAAAAAAAAATTAATTTTCAATAAAAAAAAGTTAATTTGATAGCAAATAATTAAATTTTGAAGTTATTATGTAAATTTTTACCAATTCGTTGAATTTTCTACCAAAATATTTCAATTTTAAACAAAAAATATGAATTTTAATCAAAAAAGTTAATTTTCAACCAAAAAGGATGAATTTTAAACCTATAAGATTATTTTTCTGCCAAAAAAGAAGAATTTTCATAAAAATCGATGAATTTTCAATTAAAAATATCAACTTTCACACCAAAAACGTAATTGCCACATTTTCTGAAAAAAAATTCATTTTTAACATACAAAAAATTAATTTTCTACCAAACAGTTCAACTTTGAAGTTAATATTTAAATTTTTTACTTATTAGTTGAATTTTCTACCAAAATAGTTGAATTTTCAACCAAAAATAAGAGTTTTCAACAAAAAAGTTCATTTTTTCAACCAAATAGTTTAATTTTTTACCAACTTGTTAAATTTTTAACCAAAAAGGATGAATTTTCAAACAATAAGATTATTTTTCTACCAAAAAAGACGAATTTTTAACAAAATAGTTGAACCCTCAACCAAGAAAATGAATTTTCAACCAACAAGATTAATTTTCTACCCAAAAAGACTAATTTTTAACAAAATACACGGATTTTCTACCAAATAGTTGATTTGTCAACTAAAGAAGGGTACATTTTCAATCAAAAATGGAACAGCTAAATTTTCCGGGAAAAGATAAATTTTTAATAAAAAAAAAAATTAATTTTCAATCAAAAAAGTTAAGTTGATACAAAATAGTTCAATTTTGAAGTAAATATTTAAATTTTTACCCATTAGTTGAATTTTAAACAAAAAATATAAATTTTCGACAAAAATGTGCATTTTAAGCCGTACATTTGCAGCCAAAAATTTATTTTTAACTAAATAAAAATGAATTTTCAACAGAACAGTAAAACTTTCAATCAAGGAAATGAATTTTTTTACTAAATTGAGGAGTATTCAACCACAAAAATGTATTTTTAACAAACAAACCAATTTTTAACCAAACATTTGAATTTTTAAGCGAAAAGATTAATTTTGTACCGAAAAATATTAATTTTTAACAAAATACAAGAATTTTCACAAAAATATTTAAAATTAAGGGAGTTTCAACCAAAAAAATTAATTTTCAACCACACATGGAATAGTCGAATTTTCGGTGAAAAAAAAAATTAATTATCCACCAAAAAAAACGTAATTTTCATTAAAAACTGAAAAAATGTTTAGTCAGTTATTATTTTGCTTTTTATGTGTTAAAATAGTATCTTTAATTAACTTTCATAAGCAAATTGGTTAAACAGTAAAAAAAATAATCGTATTTGTTTGAAAGTCATCTCGTTTAGTTAAAAATTCTACGATTTGGTTGAAAATGTTATTATTTTCTTAAAAATGCTATTATTTTGTTAAAAAGTAAACTTTTTGGTCAAAAAATGAACTACTTGGTTGAAAGTTGAACTATTTTGTTGAAAATTCATCTCTTGGTTTGCAAATTCAACTATTTTGTTGCAAATTCGTTTCATTTTCGGTTGAAAATTAATTAATTAATTAGTTAATAGTACATTTTTGGTTAAAAAATCATCTTTTATGTTGAAAATTATTTTTTTTATACGATTCATCATTATAGTTAAAAATTCATCTCTTTCGTTGAAAACTATCTTGTAAAAATTTCGTCTTTTTGGTTAAAAGTTCAACTATTTCAGTAGAAAATATAACTATTCTATTTTTTATTAAAAATTTATCTTTTCAGTTAAAATCAACTTTATAGTTGAAAATTTGTTTTTTTTTTTAGTTGAAAATTCATGTATTTAGTCGAGAGTTCGTCTTTTTTGGTAGTACATTACTCTTTTTGGTCCAAAAATCATTTTTCGATTTAAAATTAAACTATTTGGCAGCATGTTGAACCTTTTTCTTGAATATTTATTTTTTTGTAAGTTTCATCATTTTAGTTGAAAATTTATTTCTTTGGTTGAAAATTAATTTTTTTAACTACAAATTAAACTGTTCCATTCTTTGTTAAAAATTGATGTTTTTAATTGAAAGTTACTACTTTCTAGTAAAATTTTGTTTATTTTGTTGAAAATTTGACTTTTTGAATTAAAAATTAACCTTATTAGTTGAAAGTTCATCATTTTTGTTTAAAGTAACTGTTTTCGATTTTGGTTGAAAATTCATCATTTAGGTTAAAAACTCATATTTAACTATTCTATTTGTTGTGAAAAATTGATTTTTTTTTTAAATAAAAATTTAATCTTCTATAATTCATCTCTTTGGTTGAAAATTTAACTATTTTGATGAAAACTTGTTTTTTTGTTGTTGTTGAAAATTTATTTTTATAACTGAAAATTTAACTATTCTATTTTTGCCAGAAAACTCCTTTTTTTTTGGAAATTTAATTATTTTTGTGGGAAATTCATATTATGGTTTGAAAATTCATCATTTAGGTTAAAAATTCATATTTAACTATTCTATTTGTTGTGAAAAATAGAATTTTTTTCAAACAGAAATTTAATCTTCTATAATTCATCTCTTTTGTTGAAAATTTAACTATTTTGGTGAAAATTATTATTTTTTAAATTCATCTTCTTCAATTGAAAATTTAAATATTTAATTGAAAATTTATCTTATTTGGTTGGAAAATAAATTTTTTCACTGAAAATTTAACTATTATATTTTAAGTCGAAAATTTATCTGTTTTAGGTGAAAATTCATTTATTTTGGTAGACAATTTAAATTTTTAGGTAGAAAATTCAACTTATTTCTTAAAAATTCATCTTATTGATAGAAAAATAATCAAATTAATTAAAACTTCATCATTTAGGTTAAAAACTCATATTTAATTATTCTGTTTGTTGTGAAAAATTTATTTTTTTAAACATAAATTTAATCTTCTATAATTCATCTCTTTTGTTGAAAATTGAACTATTTTGGTGAAAATGATTATTTTTTAAATTCATTTTCTACCATTGAAAATTAAAGTATTTGGTTAAAAATTCATTAATTTAGTTCACAATTAATTTCAATTACTGAAAATGTACCTTTTTAGTTGCAAATTAGTTTTGTTCTATTGAAATTAATTTGTTTACAAACTGAAAATTCAACTATTCCATTTTTTGTCGTAAATGAATTCTTTTTTTGTAAGAATTATAATCTTCTTAGTTGAAAATTTAAATATTTAATTGAAACTTTATCTTCTGTGATTGAAAAATAAATTTTGTTACTGAAAATTTAAATATTATATTTTAAGTAGAAAATTGATCTGTTTTAGGTGAAAATTAATTTATTTTTGTAGAAAATTTACATTTTCCGATTGAAAATTCAACTTTTTTCTTAAAAATTCATCTTATTGGTAAAAAAATAATTAAATTAATTAAAACTTTTTCTTTTTGGTTGAAAATTCATCATTTAGGTTAAAAACTCATATTTAACTATTCTATTTGTTGTGAAAAATTGATTTTTTTTATTGAAAGTTTTCTAATTGAAATTTTGTTGAAAATAAAAGTTACCTGAATTTAAAAGACACTTATGACTCTAGCATTGCATAACATTTGAAAAAATTGGTTTATTTTTATATTAACAAATTGATGATTCAAAGTGCTACTTCAAGATTACAAATACCTAGAGACTTTACTTTTCAATTTATTTCTCGAAATCTGCGTGAATACAACGGTTGTTGACCATTTTTTGTAAATCCATAATTAGGTAAATAATATGTATAATTTTTGTAATACGTCTTAATACTTGATAACTTGCAGTAACTATAACTGGACGGATGAGAAACAAAATATATCATTTTTATATACTGCGATTAAAAACACATTCTGTGAATAATAATACATATGAATTCCAAATATTATGAAAATAATAAAGTACAAAAAATTAAAAATAGGATCTTGGAAAAAACGCTGAAAAAGTAAAACCGAAATAAAAACTTTAATACAGAAAATGGACACTGCATTTTTCTACTAAAAAATATCAACTTTTAACCAAGCATGGAATAGTTAAATTTTCAGATAAAAAATTTAGTTACAACAAGGAAAAACGAATTTTCTACAAAATAGTTACATTTTCAGCCAAAGAGCTGAATTTTCAAACAAAATGATAAATCTTCAACTGGGATGGTTGAATATTTATTTGAAAATAAATTTTTAACCAAAAACAATGATTTCTCAACAAAATACTTGAATTTTTAACCAAAAGCGATGAATTCTCAACGAAAAATGTAACAGTTGATATTTCAACCAAGACCGATTGTTATTTTAAATAAAAAACAGGTGAAGTGAAAAAAAAAATTTCTACGAAGCAATTGATTTTTCAACAAAATAGGATATTTTTTTATAAAAATTCTTTCATTTCGATCGAAGCAAACTAATTTGTAATCAAACAGTGGAATTTTCATTCAGAAACATGAATTGTTAACAGAGAGGATTAATTGTCAACCGAAAAATACAGATTTTTGAAGAAATATTTGAAAGTGTCTAAAAAATGATAAATTTCTACCAAAAAAGGAATAGTAACATTTTTAATTTAAAAAATTAATAGTTTACCAACAAAAATTTCAACAAAGTACAATTTTCAACCATAGAGATGAATTTTCAACTAAACTGTTTCTGCTCAAACCAAAAATAAATTTTTAACAAAGTAGTTCAAGTTTCAACCAAGTAGTGGAATTTATAACAAAGAATCTTAATTTTTTCACAAAAAATCACGAAATTTCAACAAAATGTATGAATTTTCAACTAAGAAAGACAAATTTTCGACAAAAACTCATTAATTCAGAGAATTAAAGGAATTGAGAAAATTCAAGAAATTCAGATAATTCAAGAATTTCAGAGAATTCAAGTAATTCCGGAAAATTCAAGGAATTCAAATAATTCAAATAATTCAGGGAATTCAATATTTCGAAGAATTCAGCGAATTCAAGTAATTCGCGTAATTTGAGGAATAAGGAAAATTCAAGAAATTTAGAGAATTCAAGAAATTTAGAGAATTCAAGTGATTCAGAGAATTCAAGTGATTCAGACAATTCAAGGAATTCAGAGAATTGAAGAAGTCCAGAGAATTTTAGTAAATCAGAGAACTCATTAATTCAGAGAATTAAAGGAATTGAGAAAATTCAAGAAATTCAGATAATTCAAGAATTTCAGAGAATTCAAGCAATTGCGGAAAATTCAAAGAATTCAAATAATTCAGGAAATTCAGTCACTCAAGAAATTCAGATAATTCAAGTCATTTACATAATTCAAGGTATTAAGAAAATTCAAGAAATTTAGAGAGTATAATTCAGAGAATTCAAATAATTCGGATAATTTAAGTAATTCAGAGAATTCAAGTGATTCAGAGTACTCAATAATTCAGAGAATTCAAGGAATTGGGAAAATTCAAGAAATTCAGAGAATTCAAAGAATTCAGGAATTCAGAAGATTTAAGTAATTCAGAGAATTTAAGGAATTAAGAGAATTCAGGTATTCTATATAATTTAGGGAATTTACAGGATTCAAGAGCTCAGAGAATTCAAGTAATTCAGGAAAATTCAAGGAATTTAGAGAATTTACCATTCAGGGAATACAAATAATTCAGGGACTTTAGGCAATTGAGAGAATTCAGGGATTTCAGATACTTCAAGAAATTCAGATAATTCAAGAAATTCAGAAAATTCAAGGAATTAAGAAAATTCAAAAAATCTAGATAATTCAAGAAATTCAGAGAATTCAAGGAATTAGGAAAATTAAAATAATTAAGATAATTCAAGAAATTCAGATAATTTGAGGAATGAGGAAAATTCAGAGAATTGAAGGAATTCAAAAATTTCAAGGAATCACAGAATTCGAGTAATTCAGAGAATTCAAATAATTCAGGGAATTCAATTTATTGATAGAATTCAATTAATTTAGAGAATTCAAGTAATTCAGAGAATTCTAGTGATTCAGAGAATTCATGTAATTCAGAGAATTCAAGGATTTCAAATATTTCAGGGAATTCAATTATTCCAAGAAATCAGAGAATTCAAGTAATTCAGATAATTTAAGGAATTCAGAGAATTCATGTAATTTAGATTATTCAGGGAATTCATCAAGAATCCCCATTTAAACAATCTTAGGTTATGTTAGTGTTTTACACTGGAAATGGGTATTTTTAATCACAAATTATTAGATTTCAAAGATTACCATTTTTCCGACAAATTACTTTTTTTGCTTTTGTTACCTTTCTTAACTTTTAGCGTTTTTTAAAGAACAATCATTAGATTTTAAAGGTTCATAAGTTTTGAACAATTTTAGGTTACGCAAAAAATTCGTATTGTAAAACAAAAATCATAATTTGATCAAGATTTACAATCTCTTAACAATTTTGGATGATGTTAGTATTTTTCATCAGAACTTGGTCTTTTTAATTTAAAAAATCAGTTTATAAACATGATTCACAGCTTCCAACAATTTTAGGTTATTTTAGAGTTTTGAACCAAAAATTGATATTTTAAAACAAAAATCATTAGAGTATGAACAAGATTTGAAATTTGCTAACAGTTGTTATATTCACAGGATATCAGTTTTTAAAACAAAAATCATTAGATTTTAAAGGTTGATATTTTTAAAACAATTTTAGGTTACGTTATTGCGTTTGAAACTAAAAATTGTTACTTTAAAACAAAACTCATTATAATTCAAGCAAGATTGAAAAGGTTTGAAAAGTTTCAGAATATATTAAATTTTTCATAGGAAATCGGTTATTTAAACAAAAAAATCATTAGATTTTGAAGATTTACAATTCTGCACAATTTCCTGTTACGTTATTTTAGCGTTTCTTGTCGGAAATTATTGGTATTTTTAATAAAAGATTATTAGATTTCAAAGAATGTTTACGTTGTTCAACAGCTTTAGGTTACGTTAGTGTGTTTCACCTAAAATTTGTGTTTTTAAACAAAAAATCATTAGATTTAAATCTAATGATTTTTGCCTAAAATAATAAAATCTACACATTTGTCGATCTTTTTAACGTTTTTTTAAACAAAAATCATTAGATTTTAAAGGTTCTTAATTTTCGAACAACTTTAGGTTACGTTAGTTATTGGTATTTTCAATAAAAAATCATTATAGGTTAAACAATATTTAGAATATTTAAAAAATTTTTTAATTATTTAGTGTTTTTCGTTGGAAATTGATAAATCGGAGAAAAAATTATATTTCAAAAAAGATTCACAACTTTAAAAAAATTTTAGGCTATATTAAAAATAAGTTGGGTTATTATTTTTCGTCGAAAACTGGTATTATTGACCAAGAATGCAACGGTTTATCTATTGTAAACAAAATTACATACATATTTTCAGAAGTTAAAAAATCAATTTCCATCAATTATCAAAAATACTGTCCTAGCTTTTTATATGATACTGTATCATACAACAGCATACTGTATCATACTGTATCATATTGTATTATATTGTGCCATATTGTATAATATGGTATCATAGTGTAACTTGATACAGAATTCTGTATATCATATCATACTCTATCATATTGTACGATATTGTTTCGCAATATATCGCATTGCACCATATTATAATATGTTGTACCATATTGTATCATATTTTATCATATTGCATCAGATTGTGTTATTTTGTATTATATTGTATCAGGTCAGGCGTTCATCGATCCGTCGTACTTTCTTTCATAAAGGGGAATTGCGGAGAAATTAGGGGAGGGATAGTAGGAAAAGTAGAAAGAAATGAGTTGAAGGGAAGTAGGGAAAGTAAGAGAAGGGGAAGTGGGGGAAATTTTTATAGAGGAAGTAGGTGAAGTAGTAGATAGGGGGGGGGGTGATGAATTAGAGAAAATTATGTGAAATGAATGGGGTTAGATGAAGTGAGGGAGAATAAGGAGTGCGAAATGCTGAAAAATGATTCGAATAGAAGTAAGGAAAGCAAGAAAGAATAAGGAGTGGGGAAGTATGGACAAATTAGTGGAATGGAAGTAAGGGAACTGAGGGGAAATAAGGAAATTGGAAATATGTGAAATAGAGGAAATGAAGGGAAATAAACGAAGTCGAATTACATGCAGTATGAAGGAAAATAAGGGAAAATTATGGAAAAGTGAGCGGAAATGAGGGGAAGGGAAGAAGGTGAAGATTTAAGAAGGACGGGTGGTGCAGTAGAGGAAATTATGAGAAGTGAATTGGAGTAGAAGTGAGGAAGAATAAGGAGTGCGAAAGTGCGGAAAAATGAGTTGAATGGAGGTAAGGGAAGTGAGAAAGAATAAGGAGTGGAAAGTTCCGAGTAATGAGTGGAATGGGAGTAAGGAAAGTGAGGGGAAATAAGGAAAGTGGAAATATGTGAAATAGAGGAAATGAAGGGAAATAAGCGGAGTCGAATTACATGCAGTATGAAGGAAAATAAGGGGAAATCATGGAAAAGTGAGCGGAAATGAAAGGAAGGGAAGAAGGTGAAGTAGCAGGAAGGACGGATGGTGCAGCAGAAGAAATTATGGAAAGTGAATTGGAGTAGAAGAAGTGAGGAAGAATAAGGAGTGCAAACGTATAGAAAAATCAGTGGAATGGAAATAAGGTAAGTGAGAGAGAATAAGGAGTGAGAAAGTGAGGACAAATTAGTGGAATGAAAGTAAGGGCAGTGAGGGGAAATGAGGGAAGTGAAAGTATATGAAATAGAGGAAACGAGGAGAAATGAGCGTCCAATCCTCTCCAATCCAAGCTACTCACACGCAGTCATTCACATCGTCGCCGTCGTCGTCCTTCTCCTCCACATCCATCTCCTCCACCTTCTACTCCTCCGCCTCCTCCACCACCTCCTCCGCATCCACCCCATCCACCTTCTACTTCTCCATTACCTCTTACACCACCTCCTCCACTTTCTACGCCTGCGACTCCTCCATTACCTCTTCCACCGCCTCCTCCACATACACCTTTACCTTCTACTCCTCCACCATCTCCTCCACATCCACCTCCTATTCCTCCGCCTACCCTACCACCTCCTCCCCATTCACCTCCTCCACATCTTCTACTCCTCCGCCTCCTCCATCAACTCTTCCACCACCTCCTCCACATCCACCTAATATTCCTCTGCCGCATCAACCACCTCCTTCACATCCAACTCCTACTCCTCTTCACTCCTCCTTCACTTTCTACTCCTGCGCCTCCTCCATGACCTCTTCCACCTTCTCCTCCACATCCACCTTCACCTCCTACTCCTCCACATCCAACTCCTACTCTACCACCTCCTCTTCGTTCACTTCCTCCATCTCCTACTCTTCCGCCTCCTCCATTACCTCTTCCACCACCTCCTCTACATCCACCTCATATTCCTCTGCGTCATCCACCACCTCGTCCATATCCAGCTCGTCCATATCCACCTCCTCCAATTCCTACTCCTCGGCCTCCTGCATTACCTCTTTCATCGCCTCCTCCACATCCACCTCCTCCTCCTGTGCCTACTCTACCACTTCCTTCCCATTCACCTCTTCCACCTCCTACTCCCCCACCTTCTACTCCTTCGTCTCCTCCATTACCTCTTCCACCACCTCCTCCACATCCACCTCATATTCCTCTGCCTCGTCGACCAGCTCCCCCACATCCAACTCCTACTCCTCCATCATCTCCTTCACATCCACATCTTACTCCTCCATCTCTTCTGCCACCTCCTCCACATCCACCTTCGCCTCCTCCACCTTCTACTCCTCCGTCTTCGCCACCTCCTCCGCATCCACTTCATCTACCTACTACACCTCCACCTCCTCCATTATCTCTTTCACCACCTTCTCCAAATCCAACTCCTACTCCTCGACATCCACCTCCTCCACTTCCTACTTC
This sequence comes from Andricus grossulariae, assembly GCA_011634705.1. Taxonomy (NCBI): domain Eukaryota; kingdom Metazoa; phylum Arthropoda; class Insecta; order Hymenoptera; family Cynipidae; genus Andricus; species Andricus grossulariae. Next base: position 191,585,111 of record JAABKJ010075445.1, on the reverse strand, counting down.
TCCGCCTCCTGCATTACCTCTTCCACCGCCTCCTCCACATCCACCTCCTACTCCTCTGCCTACTCTACCACCTCATCCCCATTCACCTCCTTCACCTCCTACCCCTCCGTCTCCTCCATTACCTCTTCCACCACCTCCTCCACATCCAACTCATATTCCTCTGCCCTCTTTATTTGGTAGAAGGCTCATATTTTCATTTGAAAATTCATCTCTTTTGTTAAAAATGTAACTATTTTGTTCAAAATTGGTTTTTGTTTTGTTTAAAAATTAGTATTTTCATTTAAAAATTCAATTTTGTTATTAAAAATTTTGGTGCTTGGTTGAAAGTTGAACTAATTTAATCGAAATTCATTTAATTGGCTAAAGATTTATGTTTTTAGTTGAAAATTTATCTCTCTGGTTTAAAATTTAACCATTTTATTGAAAATTTAACTTTGTGGTTAAAACTTCTTGTATTTTTGTTTAAAATGTAACTATTTTGTTGAAAATTCATCTTCCTGATTGAAAATTCTTGTATTTTAGTTGAAAAATCATCTCTTTTGTTGAAAATGTAACTATTTTGTTGAAAATTCGTTTTTTTGTTGTTGAAAATTACTCTCTTTGGTTGAAAATTTAACTGCTTGGTTGAAAGTTGACGTAATTTTTTCAAAAATTATTTATTCGGTTCAACATTCATCTTTTTATTTGAAAATTAATCTCTTTAGATGAAACTAACTATTTTGTTGAAAATTCAACTTCCTGGTTAAAAATTCTTGTTTTTTAGTTGAAAAATGATCTCTTTTGTTAAAAGTGTAACTATTTTGTTGAAAATTTGTTTTTTTATTGACAATTACTCTTTTTGGTTGAAATTTTAAATGCTCGGTTGAAAGTTGAAGGAATTTGTTCAAAAATAATTTATTTGGTAGAAGATTCATATTTTTATTTAAAAATTCATCTCTTTGAAACTGTAACTCTTTTGTTGAAAAATCAACTTCGTGGTTGAAAAGTCTTGTATTTTTGTTGAAAAATCATCTGTTTTGTTGAAAATGTAACTATTTTGTTCGATATTTGTTTTTTTTTGTTCTTGAAAATTACTCTTTTTGGTTCAAAATTTGACTACTTGGTTGAAAGTTGACGTAATTTGTTCAAAAATCATTTATTTGGTAGAAGGTTCATATTTTAGTTGAAAAATCATCTCTTTCGTTGACAATGTAACTATTTTGTTGAAAATTCATCTTTTTGGTCAGAAATTCAGCTGTTTGGTTGAAAGTTGAGCTAATTGGTTACAAATTCATTTTGTAGGTTGTTGAAAATTACCTTTTTTGTTAATAATAAAACTATTTTTAGGAAAATTTAACTTTTTTCTATAAAAGGAACTTTTTTGTTGAAAAGTAAACTATTTTTATGAAAATTTAATTTTTTGGTAGAAAATGTATTTTGTTGAAAACATGTGCTTTTTGGTAGAACATTATTTTTCTTGCTGAAAAATTCATCACTATAAAGAATACAAAGTAACATTAATAATAATGTAACATAAAAATGTCAAATAACTATTTATTTGTTAAAAGGTTTTGAACACTTAAATTCGACTTGAAATTAAATTCTGATAATTGAGAACAAGAAAATATGTGTAATCAGTTTGTTTTTAAATTTATATAAATATAATTTTTATAAGATTCTTGAGAAAATTAAAAAAAGATATTTTATATTTCAGAGGTGCCAAAAAAGAATTTAGAAGATTAAAATTTTTTATTTTATTTTATAGGATTTTACAAAATATTAGGAAAAATTCGAGTCTTTTTAAAAGATGTTTAGGACTTTTAGAAGTTTGGAAGAAATCAAAAAATATTTGATAAATTTTCGGAAATGTTTCCAAGTTTTTAAATATTTCTAATCTATTTAAAAAGTCTTAAAATCCTACAAATATTTTTATCTGACTCGAATTTTTCTTAAAATTTTGAAAAATCATTCAAAGTGAAAAAAATTGCCTTATAATCTTCTAAATTTTCCCAGGAATTTTCAAAAAATTTGTTTATTCTCTTGAAACCTTTCGAAATTCTTTTAAAGCTTCTAAAGTTTATTTTTTAAATCTTTATAAATCTGCATTTCTAAAAATCTTTTAAAGTTTAAAATTCTTTTTGAATCTCTTCAATTCTACTAAATGTTTCTTGAATTTACTCGATTTTTATTTATTTTTAATCTTCCTAAATTGAAACATTTTGCTTTAAAATCTTCTGCACACTCTTTTTCGAAATTTTAGGAAACCATTTGATATGTTCCAAAACGTTTTTCAATTTTTTCGTAAAGTACATTTTTCAAAATAAAAAATTATTTCAAATTTTCACACGAATATTAAGAAAATTCTTTTTTTAATATTGTCAGACCTTCTAAACCTTCTAATATTTAAAAATTATTCAAATTTTTCCTGTTTTTTTTTTAATTCTGCAAAATTAAAAAAATTGCCTTCGAACCTTTTAGATTCTTCCTTGGCAATTTTTGAAATCTTTTTAAATAATCTCTTAACATTAATTTTTCGAAATAAAAAATTATTTAAATTTTTCCTAGAAACCTAAATTTTTTTTCATTTTCGCGTAATTCTCAATTTTCTCTTAGAATTCATGACGAAAAAATCATTTAAATTTTTCCCAGAAATCTGGAAAAAAAATTAATATCCTCAAATCTTTCACTATTTGGTTGAAAACTCCATTAAAAATTAAAATATTTAGTTGAAATTTCATTTCTTTGGACTATTTTCTTGAAAATTTGTTTTATTCGGTTAAAAACTTATTTCTGTAACTAAATAGTTTACTTTTAAACCCGAAAAGATGAACTTTCAATCAAAGAAGATGATTTTGCAAACTAAGAGTTGAATTTTAAAACTATAAACAAATTAATTTCAGACGAAACAGTTGCATTTAAAGCCAAATAGTTCAAATCTCAAGCAAGAGAGAATTTTTGTACAAAACAGTAGAATTTTCAAACTACAAAGATGAATTTTCAACCCAATGGTTGAATTTTCAAATGAAAAAATTTAATTTTAACTAGAAATAGTTGCATTTTGAAATAAATAGTTCAATTTTTAAGCCAAAAAGGGTATTTTTAACTAAGAAAAAGATGAATTTTCACCAAGAAAGATTGCTTTTCTACCAAGGAAGATGAATTTTCAATCCAAAAGAACGAAGTTTGTTACAGAAGATAGTTGAATTTTCAACAACAAAGTTAATTTTCTTTCCAGAAAATTAATTTTATACTGAAAAAAAAAGATTTTTCAATAAAATACATGAATTTTCAATCAAAGAGATTAATTTTCATCCAAAATGATGAATCTTCAACAAAAAGTAAAACAAGAATTTTTAACAAAATTGTTGAATTTTTAACCTGCTAAAATGATTCTTTCAGCAAAAAGATCAATTTTTAATCCAAAAAGATGAATTTTCAACTGAAAAACAATTCATTTTTAAACAAAAAAGTTTATTTAGAGCCACATAGTTTAACTTGTAAATAAAATTTATAAATTTGCCACCAAAAATGGAATAGTCAAATTGGCCGTTCAAAAAATTTATTTTGAACTAAAAAAAATTTTTTTTAATATCCTTACTAATTATCTAAATGTACATAATTTCAATTCTTCAATGCAAAATAATTTTACAATTTCATTACTTTAAAATAAAATAATTCATCAAAAAAGATTAATTCCCTACAATAAATACAATAATAATTAATATTTCAACCAAAAAAATATTTTTATTTTAAATTATAAATAGTTGAACTCTGAAGCAGAAAATACAAATTTTTAAGAAAATATTTGTAGCCTCATCCAAAACCCATTAATTTTAACGGAATGGATGAATTTTTAACTAAAAAGGATCAAATTCTACCAAAAAGAGATGAATTTTAGAAACAAAAATATGAATTTTCAACAAAAGAGTTGGATTTTCAGCCAGAAAAAAAAATTGAGTCAAGAGAGAAGAAAAATTTACATCGAATTGTTTAATATATGACCTAAAAGTTAATTTTCAACCAAAAAGTTAATTTTCAATAAACAAGTTAATTTTCAACCAAAAAGTTGAATTTTCTACGAAAATAATACAATTTACAACCCGTTCCCTCTTCTAAATTTTAGATGAAGAATGTACTTTAAACAGTTTTCAGAGTAGAAGTAGTATTTCAAAGAAGAAATATTTCTGAATTATAATAGAATTTTTTTTACATTTTTCGTTGCGAATTCATCTTTTTTTTAGTTGAAAATGCAACTGCTTGGTTAAAAGTTAACCTCTTTTCTTTTTAAAATTAATTTGTTTTTTGAAGATTCATCATTTTAATTTAAAATTCATCTCTGGTTGAAAATTCAACTATTTGGTTGAAAATGTATGTACTTTGTGGAAAATTCGCCTTTTTTGTAAAAAAATTAATCTTTATGGTTCAAAATTCATATTTTTTACATAAAATTCAACTATTCCAGTTGAAGATTCATCATTTTATATAAAAATTCATCAGTTTGGTTTAAAATTCTTTGTTTTCAACTGAAAATTTAACTGTTCCATTTTTAGTTGAAAATTGATCTTTTCTAGTTGAAAATTCAACGATTTGGATGAAAAATTGTCTTTTTTAAATTGAAAATTCAACTATTTCGTTGAAAATTCACGTATTTTGTTAGAAAATCGATTTTTTTGTTGTTGAAAATTATCTCTTTTTTTTAAGTTAATCTTCTGGTTTAAAAATTCATCTTTTCGATTAAAAATTCAAGTATTCCAGTTAAATATTTATCATTTCAGTTGAAAATGCATCTTTTGGGTTGGAAACAAAATTATTTGGATGAAAGTTAAACTCTTGTTAAAAATTCATTTTTTGTTGTTGTTGAAAAATGAGCTGTTTGATTGAAAACTTGTTTTTCCTTGGATATTTTTTGGTTGAAAATTATTTTTTTTTTAAAGTGAAAATGTAACTTTTATTCCAGTTAATTATTCCATAATTTTAGTTAAAAATTCATCTCTTTGGTTGAACATTAATTTTTTGACTAAAAATTTAATTATTTAATGTTTGGTTGAAAAATTATCTTTTTTAGTTGAAAATTCGTCTTTTTAGAAAAAATTACTCTTCTTGGTTGAGAATTAATCTTTGCGATTAAAAATTCAATTATTATAGTTAAAGATTCGCCATTTCAGTTAAAAATTCATCTTTCTGGTTTAAAATTCAACTATTCCAGTAAAATATTTACAATTTTATTTGCAAATTTATCACTTCATTTGAAAATGTAAACTATTTTTTCAAAAGTTATTATTTTTTAAAGTCATTCTTTCAACTGAAAATGTAACTTATTCCGATTTTAAATTCCATAGTTGTATTTGACAATTCATCTGTTTGGTTAAAGATTAATTTTTTTAACTTAAAATGTTACTATAACATTGGAAAAGCACCTGACCGGACAAAAATAATAATGAAAACTGATTTTTAATTCATAACTCCATCTAGTCTCAAAAAAATATTAAAAATGATCTTTTATGCTCTAATGATGACACAAATTCCTTTAAAAATTTGATTGTACCATCAAGTATAATAATGCGTATATTTTATGAAATAAAGTTTCTTCTCTCGATCTCTCTAGTAGCTTAATGGTAAAAGCACCTGACGGGAAATCAGAGATTCTATGGTTCGAATCCCAGCAGAGTGAAATGAGAAGATCCTTTTTTCAGAAAAAAGTTAATCAAAAATCATTTTTATTCATAACTCCATCTAGTCTGAAAAAGATGTTAAAATTTTTTTGTTATTCTCTAATGATAATACAGATTCCTTTAAAAATTTGATTGCACCATCAAGCATAATAATGCGTGTATTTTATGAAATGAAGTTTCTGCTTTTGATATCTCTAGTAGCCTAATGATAAAAGCACCTGACCGGAAATCAGAGATTCTATGGTTTGAATCCCAGCAGAGTAAAATGAGAAGATCCTTTTTTCGAGAAAAAATTAATTAAAAATGATTTTTAATTTATAAGTCCATCTAGTCTGAAAAAGACGTCTGAAGTTTTCCGTTATTCTCTCATGATAATACAGATTCTTTTGAAAAGGTAAATATTTAATTATTTTTGGTTGAAAGGTTTAATATTACTGTTAGCTCAAAAATTCAAATCTTTTGTTAAAAATTGGTCTTATGGTTTGAAATTTTTTTTGAGAATTCGCCTTTTTTGGTAGAAAATAATCTTCCTGAATGAAAATTCATTTTCATGCTTGAGAATCAATCTTTTTTGTTGAAATTATTTTTCTGTAACTGAAAATTCAACTGTACTATTTTTGGTTGAAAGTTTAACTGTTTTAGTTCGAAATTTAACTGTTTTGTCGACAATGCATGTATTTTGTTAAAAATTTCTCGTTTTCTGTAGAAAATTAATCTTCTTGGATGAAAGTTCCTATCTTTGGTTGAAAAATCAAACTATTTGGCTAAAAATCCATTTTTTTGGTTGAGAGTGGAAAATTTTCCTTGAAAATTCATTTTTCTTGTTTATGTTTTATTTTTTACTGAAAATTTAACTGTTCCATTTTTGGATGAAAATTTATCTTTTTTATTTTAAAATTCAACCATTGGGCTCAAAACTGATGTATTTTATAAAAAATTTATTTCTTTTATTGAAGATTTATTATTGCAGTTCGAGATTCGTTCATTTTTATAGGAAATGTATCTCCTTAGTTAAAAATTAATTTCTTTGGATGGAAATTCCCGAATCGGGAGATTCCCGAATAATAAAATCCCAGAATCGGAAAATTCCCGAAAAATTGAATTCCCGAATCTGCCAATTCCCGAATCTGCAAATTCCCGAATAATGAAATTCACGAATCGGGAAATTCCCGAATAATAAAATTCCCGAATAATTGAATTCCCGAATCGGCAAATTCCCGAATAATGAAATTCCCGAATAATAAAATCCCCGAATCGAGAAATTCCCGAATAATTGAATTTTTGAATCCGCAAATTCCCGAATAATGAAATTCCCGAATAATAAATTTCCCGAATAATAAAATTCCTGAATAATAAAGTTTCCGAATAATGAAATTCCCGAATCGGGAGATTCCCGAATAATAAAATCCCAGAATCGGAAAATTCCCGAAAAATTGAATTCCCGAATCTGCAAATTCCCGAATAATGAAATTCACGAATCGGGAAATTCCCGAATAATTGAATTCCCGAATAATGAAATTCCCGAACAATAAAATTCCTGAATCGAGAAATTCCCGAATAATAAAATCCCCGAATCGGGAAATTCCCGAATAATTGCATTTTCGAATAATGAAATTCCCGAATAATTGAATTCCCGAACAATAAAATTCCTGAATCGGGAAATTCCCGATTAATTGAATTCCCGAATCCGCAAATTCCCGAATCATAAAATTCCCGAATAATTGAATTCCCGAATCGGCAAATTCTCGAATAATGTAATTCCCGAAGAATAAAATCCCAGAATCGGGAAATTCCCGAATAATTGAATTCCCGAATCCGCAAATTCCCGAATAATGAAATACCAGAATCGGGAAATTCCTGAATAATAAAATTCTCGATTCGGAAATTCCCGAATCGGCAAATTCTCGAATAATTAAATTCCCGAACAATAAAATTCCCGAATCGGGAAATTCCCGAATAATAAAATACCCGATTCAGGAAATTGCCGAATAATTGAATTCCCGAATAATGAAATTCACGAATCGGGAAATTCCTGAATAATAAAATTCCCGAATCGAAAAATTCCCGAATAATTGAATTCCCGAATTGGAAAATTCATGAATAATAAAATTCCCGAATAATTGAATTCCCGAATCCGCATATTCTCGAATAATGAAATTTCCGAATCGGGAAATTCCCGAATGTTTTTCAAGTAAACTATTTTTTTTTAATTCGTTTTTTTTCTTCTTAAAAATTTATTCTCTTTGGTTAAAAGTTCTTGTATTTTGGTAAACATTCGTCTTTTTTGGTGTATAATTATTCTTCTTGTTTGAAAATTCATTTTTTTGTTAAATATTTAAGTATTCGTTTTCGTGACATTGAGCAATATTGCATCACGTGATGCAACAATGTTTTATACGTATAAACGTACTGTATAAACGTGTCGCAACGTATGTTATTGTCAACTTGGAAACATGAAACTAATTCTTAATATTCGAATTTTTAATTTCAATTGAAGCTGTTTTTTTAAAAAGAAAAAGTAGCAAAAGTCTAGAAATCTTAAAAAGTCGATGGTGCTCCTGTGACTCGTGGAGCCCCTGTGCAATTGGCATTACTTTCTCACTCAGATGTCCATTTTATTCTACAGAATGAATCATTTACCTCATGTTTCGTGACCATTTGAGCAAAATTATGTTAGAAATTAAAGTTTTGAATTTATAATAATTTCTTAATTAATTAATTGATTGTCTTATTTCCTCTGAAATCCAGCATATTTAAAGGGGCAAATTATTCTGTGATTGGAATTCGCACTGCTTGTCTGATTTGAAATGGATTCGGTCAACTGCGGAAAATCTTCAATATTTACATAATTCCACAATACGATTGAATGAATATAAATTAATTATCTGAAAAGAATTGTTGAAAAAGTCGATTTGTTTCGAAAATTAGTTGAATCTTCAACTTTTGTATTTTCAACAATTAAAAATGAAAATTCTAAAAACTGTATGTTAAACGGATGAAACTTAAATTATAAACTTTCTTCAATTTTCGAAAGTTGAAAATTCAATTTTCAGTAATTAAGAATTCAATAGTTTAAAATTTGAATGTTAAAAATGAAATTTTTTAAAATTTTCAACAGTTGAAAATTCAAATTTAAATAATTTATTATGCCAAAAGCAGAATTCTCAATTTCCAAGTGTCTTTAATTTTCTTCAAATTTCAACAGTCAAAAATTTAATTTTCTTGAAGTTTTAAGAGTCAAATTTCAATACAAATTTTGTTTGTAGAAAGTCAGTTGTTTTGGAAACGACTCGCCATTGGTAAATAACTATTCAGAAAATTATTAGTCATCCAATGGATTTTCATTACAGAATCGATAATATTTACAAAAAATCCCAACTCTGATCATATCCTTATAAAATAAACATTAAAAAATAAAATTCTACATGGGAATACCCTACGCAAGCCAATTTAAAGATTTGTATAATTTTAATTTGAAAACCCCTACATGATTTCATTCTAAATACAGGAAAACTCTACGTGCAATAATGCAAAATAATTTTGCGAAGAGAGTTTATTTAAAATCAAGAAATTAAATTATTCACCCTGTATAGAGTTTTGACGTATACACTTAAACATTGCAGGCTTTCTGATAAATATCATTTATGAAAAACTCCCGAATAATAAATTTCCAGGCAGTTTATAATATTACCGAATTTGAAAATTCTCGTATAATGAAATTCCCGAATAATAAAATTTTCAGATAATTAAATTCCCAAATCGCAAATTTTCTGAATAATAAAATTTCCGAATTAAAACATTTCCAATTAATAATATTCCCGAATTGGAAAATTCCTGAATAGTAAAATTCCCGAATTGAAAAATTTCCGAATAATAAAATTCATGACAGAAAATTGACGAATTATAAAATATCTGAACTAAATAATTTCCGAATTCGAACAATTAAATTTTTTAAAATAAATTACATTAATTTATTGAAAATTCAATGATCAAATATTTTTTAGAACAAAAAATTATTTTTAATGTTTAAGATTTCTAAAAATATGGTTTGATTTAAAAATAACTATAACTGAAAAAAAATTCATGCAGAAATTTTTTTTGTCTATTTATATTATTTCAAATTCAAACAATAATTTCAGAAACTTTAAATATTAAAAGTAATTTTTTTATATAAAAATATTTGATTATTGTATTTTTAATAAATAAAACATATTTATAAAAAATTTGTTTAAATTCGGGAATTTTCCAATTTGGTAATATCATGAGCTGTTCGTTAATTTTATTATTCGGGAATTTTCGAATTTGGGAATTTTATCATTTGGAAATTTGATTATTTGGGAATTTTCCAATTCGAAAATTTTATTATTCAGGAATTTCACATAAATTTTATTAAAGGGCTTCAAATTTTTAATTTTACATGATCACAAGTTGGATAATTTTATGAATTAAAAAATGTTTTATTTTAATTATTGAATATTTCAATTTAGAAAGTTTCTGATGCTCTGATTTATTAGTTAAGTATTAATATTTAAATAAAAGAATTTTTCATCTTTGAATGTTTTAATTTTTTCATTTAAATTTTTTAGTGATAATATTCTTGTCGATTTTTTTCGAAACAGGTAATCGAATTTCGTATATTTGCCTGGTGATTATTTTTAGTACGAATGAAGTATGATGAATCAGATCAAACAAATGTTTCTACTTTTTCCTTACTATTTACAAGTTTTACAATATGGCCTTCTTATTATTTGAATTAATTTTATTATGTTCCACAATTGCGTCTTTTTATTAAACTCTTTCCTGGTTATTTTCCATTTCTAGATTTTTCTATTAATTTATACACACTTACCTAAAAAATCAATATATATATATGTCGAATAGAACTGAAGGGCCTATGACAAAGCCACCGAACGCGTCCTCGGGTTGCGGATAGAGGGTCCCTGTACCAAGACTCTTACGCAAGTAATTTAATTTTCGATTCAAACAATAAATTTTCAGCAAAAAATGTATAAGTTACATTTTTCGATGAAAAATTAATTTTGTAACAAAAAAAAATCAGTTTCAACGAAGTAGCTCAATTGGAATAGTTAAATTTTTAATTTAAAAATTAATTTTTAACCAAAAAACCGAATTTTCAATAAAATAGTTCCATAAAATTTTGTAATCAAAAAAAAGTTTTTAATTAAGTAGTTAAACTTCCAGCCAACGAAATGAATTTTTAAGAAAAATAATTGATCTTCAACTGGAATAGTTCAATTTTGAACCCAAGAGATGAATTTTCAAAAAAAAAAAATTTTTTTAACAAAGTGGTTCAACTTTAACTAGAGTACATAGCTGAATTTTCCATTTAAAAAAATAATAATGAACTTCCAGCCAAAAATGAAATGATTACATTTTCAACTTGAAAAATTAATTTTTTAACAAAAAAAATTGTTAATCAAGTAGTTAAATTTCCAGCCAATGAAATGAATTTTTAACGAAAATAATTAATCTTCAACTGGAACAGTTCAATTTTCAATTTAAAAAATTAATTTTCAGCCAAAAATAGAGAAGTTACAGTATCAAAACAAAACAAAAAATTAGTTTCAAAGAAATAGTTCAACTGGAATAGTTAAATTTTTAATTTAAAAAATTAACTTTAAATCAAAAAAGGAATTTTCAATAAAATAATTCAATTTTCCACTCAAGAGATGAATTTTCAAAAAAAAAAAAAATTTTTTAACAAAGTGGTTCAACTTTTACTAGAGTACATAGCTGAATTTTCAATAAAAAAATAAATAAATCACTAATTTTGAGCCAAAAATTACATTGTTACACTTTCAACTTGAAAAATTAATTTAAAACAAAAAAAAAAGTTTTTAATTAAGTAGTTAAACTTCCAGCCAACGAAATTAATTTTAAAAAAAATAATTCATCTTCAACTGGGATAGGTCAATTTTCAATTTAAAAAATTAATTTTCAGCCAAAAATGGACAAATTACATTTAAAAAAATATAATAATTTTTTAACAAAAAAAAATAAGTTTCAACGAAGTAGTTCAACTAGAATGGTTGAATGTTTAATTTAAAAAATTAATTTTCAACCAAAAAAAAAACAAGTTTTCAATAAAATAGTTCCATTTTGAACCCAAGAGATGAATTTTCAAACCAAAAAATTAATTTTTAACAAATTGGTTAAACTCTTACGCAAGTAATTTAATTTTCGATTCAAACAATAAATTTTCAGCAAAAAATGTATAAGTTACATTTTTCGATATACTACTGTATATTTATATTGTATATGTAAAAACCCACAAGGGCATACATGAGAGAATAAATTGAATTGAATTGAAATCCATTAAAAATTAAAATAATTAATTGAAAATTCATGAATTTCGTTGAAAATTATTCTTGTTTGGTAGAAAATTAGTTGCTTTTTTTTTAATTAATTTTTTCAACTAAAAATTTAACTATTCCACTTTTTGTTGAAATTTTTTTTAATAGAATTTTAATCTTTTTATTTGAAAATTCATCTGTTTAGTTGAAAATTGAACTATTCCGTTGAAAATTTATTCTATTTGGTTAAAAACTTATTTCTCGAACTTAAAATCAAAGTTGTATATTTTTTGTTGAAAATTTATTTTCTTTAGTTGAAAATTCAACTATTTGGTTAAAAATTTAATTTTTTTGATTGAAGATGCTTCTTTTTCGTTAAAACTTCATATTTTTTTCGATGAAAATTAATTTGTTTCGCTGAAAATTGAAGTATTTCGGCAAACATTTATTTCATTTGGATAAAAACTTATTTCTGTGACTGAAAATTAAATTATTCTATTTTTTTGAAAATTGATTTGTTTAGTTGAAAATTCATCTATTTTGTTGAAAATTTGTCTTTTTTTGTAGAAAATTAAACTTTCAAGTTGAAAATTAAACTATAAGGTTGAAAATTCCATTAAAAATTAAAATACTTGATTGAAAATTCATGTGTTTCGTTGAAAATTATTCTTTTTTGGTAGAAAATTAGTTGTTTTTTTTAATTAATTTTTTCAACTAAAAATTTAACTATTCCACTTTTTGTTGAAATTTTTTTATAGATATTTAATCTTCTTATTTGAAAATTCATCTGTTTATTTGAAAATTGAACAATTCCGTTGAAAATTTATTCTATTTGGTTAAAAACTTATTTCTCCAACTTAAAATTAAAGTTCTATATTTTTTGTTGAAAATTTATCTTCTTCAGTTGAAAATTCATCTATTTGGTTAAAAATTTAATTTTTTTTATTAAAGATGCTTCTTTTTCGTTAAAAGTTCATATTTTTTTTTGTTTGAAAATTAATTCATCTATTTTGTTGAAAATTTGTCTTTTTTTTGGTAGAAAATTAAACTTTTATGTTGAAAATTAAACTACAAGGTTGAAAATTCCATTAAAAATTACAATACTTGATTGAAAATTCATGTGTTTCGTTGAAAATTATTCTTTTTTGGTAGAAAATTAGTTTGTTTTTTTTAATTAATTTTTTCAACTAAAAATTCAACTATTCCACTTTTTGTCGAAATTTTTTTTTCATAGACATTTTATCACTCGGATTGAATTCGATCACGAAGGGTTTCATGATGGCATGTCAAGACATTGTTATTTCCACTTTAGCATACCGTCACCAAATTTGGAGACAAAATATTTTCAATGATAGCTGCAGAGCGTGTCATGCACACCCTGAGCATCTAGAATACATACTATCTGGTTGTCCTGCTCATGCGGAAAAGGCCTACATGAAAAGGAACAATGTGGCACTAAGAGTGCTTCATCACCATCTCTGTCACTCTTACGGCATCAGCCCAAATACCGCTCCGCTAAACGCTCTTGGAGAAATAGAGTCAGTTGTTTAGAATGACATGTGTCGGATATACTGGAACTTCATATTCTCGACAATTGTTACTGTCCTGCACACTAGGCCTGACATTTTTTTTTGACTTCGAGGAACGGACCATGTTTTTTATCGAATTTTTGGCACCAGTTGATAAAAACATCATAGCCGAGGAGAATGAAAAGAAAGAGATGTATGAAGGCGATATAAAAATGTTGCGACATTTATACTCGGAATATTCTGGGAAGGTAGCCAGCTTGATCGTCTGTGCTTCTGGAGATTTCAAGCTTTCACTGGTCAATAGCCTGAGAAGAATCCCAGTCTGTCAGTAAGATGCTACGACACTTTCGAACGAAATTCAGAAGGCAGTTGTCCTCGTTTCGCTTAGTGTCTTCAGGGTGCGTGATACGTTTGCCGGATAATCGTATTGAATTCGTCGCAGACTGCAGCAACTCATCTCACGGTCGTGAGATATGATTACTGCAGAAATTTTAACGCCATCTCCCAGTAGGACCGCGGAAAATCACACTCATGGCCACGTCTTACAACCGTGAAATGGATGGTGACAGGCCACGACAAAAACACAACAACAGGCCGGCGAAACCCTCGTGTATTTTGAGGACACGAAGCGACCAACGATGGCAGCTTTCTGCATCCATCCCGCAAGTGCCTTGGCATATTTTTGGCACGCGGGTATGGCTTTAGGGTTACAAAACAGTGATATTTTTGCACCTTTAAGAGCAAGGACAATCACTTTTACTGAATATTTTAGGTACAGTCTTTGTAGCTCCCTTTTGAGGTACTGATAACTCTCCTTCTTTTCTTTCTCCTGGGCAGTGATGTTGTATTCGGACGGAGCCGAGAATGCAATCACGAATATAGTTTGTTTCTCAAAGTCTTTGAGAGTAATTTCAGGCCTTGAATTCACAATTGGCACTGCTATCCAAAAATCGTAGTTCCAGAAAATTTGGCACTTCTCGTTTCGGACAATTGACTCTATCTCCCTTGGAGCGTTCGGCTTAATCATTTTGTTGAAAATTCCACTACTTTGTTAAAAAGTCATCTTTCTTGGTCGAAACCTGAACTGTTTTCTTAAACATTCGTCATTTTTTATAGAAAATTTGACCTTTTGTATTGAAAATACAGTTTTTGGTATACCTAACTTTTTTTATAAAAAAGTCAGATATTTTGTTGAAAATTCTTTTTTCATGGCTGAAAATTAACTTTTTTGTTAAAAAGTCATATTTTTTTGTACAAAATTCAATTTTTTTCTTAAAAATTCATCTTTTCTGATAGAAAATTCATCCTTTTGTTTTGAAAATTCATTTTTGGGCAGAAGTAATTGTTTTGGTTGGGAATTCAACTATTTGGTTGAAAATTTTATTACTTTGTTTCGAATTGGTTTCGGGGGGGATTTAAGTCTTTGCTAGAAAATTCAATTATTTGATTTAAAATTAAATTTTTTGTCGGAAATTTATCTCTTTGGTTAAAAATTCGTCTTTTTGCTTTAAAAATGGTCAAATATTAAACTATTTGGTTGAAACTTACTTTTTTGGTTGGAAATTATTATTTTTGGTATAAATATTTAACCATTAGGTTGAAAATTCATGCATATTGTTAAAAGTTTAACTATTTTCATAGAAGGTCCCAATTTGGTTAAACATTAACTTTTTTGTTGCAAATTTAACTTTTTTGTTGAAAATTCGTCTTTTTGTTTTGAAAATGGTAGAAAATTCAACTATTTGGTTACAAATTAACTTTTTTGTTAAAAAGTCATTTTTTTTTGTGTCCAAAATTCAATTTTTTTCTTGAAAATTCATCTTTTTTGGATAGAAAAATCGTCCTTTCGTATTGAAAATTAATTTTTTGGCAGAAATAACTTTTTTTCTGGTTCAAATTCAATGATTTTGTTGATTTATTTTTCTGGGTTAAAAATGAACTTTTTTATGAAAGGTTCATCTTTTATAGAAAAAAAATTTTTTTTTTTTTGGTCCGAAATTTAATTTTTTCTTGAAAATTCGTCTTTTTGGATAGAAAATTCGCCCTTTTTTATGAAAATTTATTTTTTTCGTAGAAGTAATTTTTTTGTTGAAAATTCAACTATTTGATCTTTCGTGGTTGATAATTAATTTTTTTGTTTAAAAGGCAACTTTTTTGGTACAAAATCAAATTGTTTTATTGAAAATTCGTTCTTTTGCATTAAAAATTATTTGTTTTGTGAAAAATTCTATTATTTGGTTGAAAACTTAATCATTTTGTTGAAAATTCCACTACTTTGTTAAAAAGTCATCTTTCTTGGTCGAAACCTGAACTGTTTTCTTAACACACATCACTACTTTACCACCGAGCAATTCACGCCTACCCCGAAAGGGAAACAGCTTAATGATATAATAATAATAAGTGCTACAAGTTTTTATTTACAAGGCTGCCAATCAAAATTTAAGTCAATTAATATTCTATATTTAGTAACATTTATTTATTTTATTTACATCAGACTCCAGATTCTTTCTTGAAAATTGAACTATTCGGTTAAAAATTGGTCTTTCTCGGTTAAAAGTTGAACTAGTTTATTAAAAATTCATTATTTTGGTTAAAGATTCCAAATTTTACTTGAAAATTCAACTACTCCATATTTGGTTGAAAAATTATCTTTCTAGTTGGAATTTCATCTTTTTGATACAAAATTAACCTTCTGGGCTGAAAATTAAACTTATGGGCTGAAAATTAAACTTATGGGTTGAAAATTAAACTATTCTCGTAGAAAATTCAACTATTCGGTTAAAAATTGGTCTATTTCTGTTAAAAGTTAAACTAGTTTATTAAAAATTCATTATTTTTGTTGAAGATTCAAAATTTTAGTTGAAAATTCATCTCTTTCGTTCTAAATTGAACCTTTTTGATTAAACATTCGTTTTTTAAAATTGAAAATTAAGTTGTTCAATTGCAAATTTAACTATTTCATTTTTTGGCTGAAAATTCGTCTCTGGTTGAAAATATAACTGTTTCTACAGGTTCTTCAATATTAAACTGTTTTCTTGGAAAACCTTTTTTTTATAGAAAATTAATTTTGTTAATAGAAAATTGAACTATCCCATTTTTAGTTGGATATTCATTTTTGTGTAGAAAATTGATCTTATTGTTTTAAAATTAAGTTTTTTAATTAAAAATTTAACTACTCCACTATTTTGTTGAAAAATCATGTGTTTGGTTAAAAATTCGTCTCTTTTTATTGAAAATTCGAAATTTTAGTTAAAATTTCATCTCTTTGATTCAAAATTGAACCTGTTTGAATAAATATTCGTTTTTTTTTGGTTGAAAATTAAATTTTTTAACTGAAAAATTTAACTGTTCTATTTTTTCTTAAAAACCGACCCTTTTTAGTTGAAAATTCATTTTTTTTATTAGAAAATTAATCTTCTTGGTTAAAAATTCAACTATTGTGTTACAAGATTCTACAATTTGGTTGAAAATTGTTCTTTCTTGATTAAAAGTTGAATTAAATTGTTAAAAATTCATAGTTAAACCCATTGTTAATATTCTTTTGCTAATGTTATCTACATTTTCTCCTATTTTTGCGATTTTCATTCGCAAAACTTGCGCGTCTCGTAATTCGTAAGTGGTCTCACCCTTTCTGTAAATTACAAACTTCTAACAGTTTTATTGAAAATGGAGATTAAAATCTTCATAAAAGCGGAGTTTTTTTTTTAACTAGAAATTTCAACTAAAAAACTAGATTGATATAGTCAGGGTGGCCGCAAAACTTCATGTTCAAAATTCCCTGATTTTTCTCCGAATAATTTTTCATTTTGCCTGATAATATTTAAAGATCAACATTTTTTTATTTAAATTTATAAATGTTTAATTTATTATTCTCAGGACTGCCAAAGCCTAACTTGCTTGAAAAAAGTGACCTGTTTAAACCCCAAGAATTTCTAACCCGAGAAGCTAAAATTGGTTAATTTGCATTATTAATGAGAATATTCTTTTGAATTTAAAATAATTCAAAAGAATTTGATGATATACCTAAGAATTCAAGGTGAGTTTAAAGGACGTCAAGATGAATTAAAAAAAAACTAAAAAATCCATCCAAGTGAATTCAAAAATTCACTAAAATTTAAATGAATTTAGGATAAATTAATGAGAATTCAGGGTGAATTCCAAATGAATTTAAATTAATTGGAAAAAATATTTTAAAGTCCTTTGGAATCCCTTAAAATGATTTAAATCTTCTAAAAATTCCTTGGAATTTTTTCAACTACCCTACAATATATTTTATAAGATATTTTTTGAAGCTCTTGATAATTACTTGCAATTTTTAAAACAACCATAAAATATTCGAAATCCTTTAAAATCTTTTGAAAATTCTTAAAAAATGTTCATAGCTTTTGAAAATTCCTTGAAATATTTTTAAAATACCGTAAAATATTTCAAACCTGCTGAAATCTTTTGTTTTCGATTTTTTAAATCTCTTGAAAATTACTTGGAATTTTTTAAAATACCCTAAAATATTTCAAATCCTTTGGAATTTTTTGAATCCAGTACAATTTTTTAAAACTCTCGATTATTTTTTGAAGTTTTTAAAAATACCCTAAAATGATTAAAATACTTTGGAATCCCCTCATTTTATTTAAATTTGTTTAAAATACCCTAAAATATTTAAAATCCTTTGATTTTTGTAAATGCCTTGATATTTTTTAAATCTCTTGAAAATACATTGGAATCTCTTTAAATATCCTCAAATCTTTTGACTCTTTCGGAATCCCTTCAAATTATTGAAAACTATTTAAAAATTCCTTGGAATCTTTTGAGCTACTCTTAAATATTTCAGACCCTTTAAAATCCTTATAAATTAACTTTTTTTCAAATTAAAGCTCTAAATAATTACTTGGAATTTTTTAATTCCTTTTAAATCTCTTGGTATCTTATGAAATAAAATGGGGTTGGAATTACAGGAAGAACAAAACTGTATTGACGGCTGAGTAGCCTTGTTTCAAATAGCCGCTTTTCAACTCTCGTAATAAGAAATAGGTCATTTCATTTATTTCAATTTTTTTTCGGTGCCAGGTAACAGATACCAGAGAATAGCTGTTCTGCTTTGAAAACACGATCATCCTCTCCCTTTTCCGCCTTATTCTGAAATGAATATATAATTTCAGTAAAGCAAATTGTTTGTAAGCGAATCTAACAGACTTCTTTAATTAACAAGAAATAATTATAAAGGTTAATTATAAAGGTTTTAAAGTTTTGGATTACAGATTCTTTTACCTTAAATTATTAAATTGTATGATCCAATATATTATCCCGTAATATATACTTCTTAATATCTAGAAATTGTAGTTTTTTTAATCTAGATCACTGTTCCATAGATAATATTCCAAGATTATATTCGGTAAGACATTTTTTATTACCGGCTATAATTTATTTTTTTTATTGTAATTGTCACCATATGATGAATACTGTGCTTACTCACAGAGGATAGTTTTGTACTTATTTTTGCTATAGATATAACTATAATTATAAAAAAAACAAATGGACAAGAATTGAGCTGATCTATTTTCAATGAACATGATAAGTCTTCTTTGATCAACTTCTTTATTGAATGTCAACGCTATGCTTCGAAATGAGAATGTATTCAGTACTCATTTAGTTATAAAATTTACATATTATGGCACTGAACGTTAAATTTTTTCAGGTTTTTTTTTTGTTAGCGGAGATTACAAATTTAATAATTATCATTTCAATATCTATAACAATTTTAAAGACAATACAATAGTTTTCTGATTAAAAAAAGAGTGTCTTTGTTGGAAAGGGGATTTTGAAATGTAAAAGGAGTAAAAAGGGATGGAAAAGGTGATTTTTTTATTGACGAAGGAATCCTAGAGGTTGAAAAAATGATTTTGAACAAAAAAAGCAGTCTAACGGATTAGAAAGGGGACCCTGCATTGACAAAAGTCCAAGGGGGTGAGGTTTTTTTCTTGTGGAAGGAGTCAAAGGTGATAGGAAAGATGATTCTGAATTGTAAAAGGAGTCTGTATGGTTGAAAAGGATAATTTGTATTGGAAAAACATTCTAAGGGGTTGGAGAGGGAATCTTTGATGTTAAACTATATCTCAGAAGATATAAAGAGGGATTGAGAGGAGATAGGGAAAATGTATTAAGTAAGTTCGTTTGGTTGCTCAACAAAAAAAAAGGATAAGGTTTCAAAAAGAGGATTTTGAATTGCAAAAGGAGTCGGAACTGAATAGTATACTTGTGAAAAGATTACGTCACCTTCAGCAAGGCTTTTTATCAAATTCATTTTCTTCAAAGTGATGAAATTGAATTATTTGCACTATCAATGTGTTTTATCTCGCTTTATGCACATGTCGTGTCGAGATTCGCTGAAAATATTAAAAATTTTCAATGAATTATGATGAACAGCAGATCATTGTATTTTATAATTCATTTTTAACATATAAATTGTTATAATTATATTTAATATTATTCAGGAGATTGTAATTAAATTTAATTTAATTAATTCAGAAATCGTGAGAGCTTGGGTTCGAAGGATAATCCTCTTTATTAGGGGCCCAAAAATAGAATGCCATAAAACCTAATCCCTGATTTCCCAGGTTATTTATGTTATTTATTTTTATTTATTTGAGCATATTCTTTTTCAATTATATTTAATCAATAATATTCATATATTATATGACTCTGAAGGTGAATCTGAAAATTTTGTCCGTTTCGACGTATCTCTTTCTCTTTACAAGATACGTTATATTAATCCTAATTTTGAATTGGTAAGGAAAATTGTTAGGTATCTGAAATCGACGAAACACGTAGATTCTGAATTTCGAACTTAGACTGAATGAATCAACAAATTCATAAATTTTCAAAATGATATCGTTTTACGCAATTTTAAGTTAGAAACATTAAAAATTGAAAGATCACAATTCTTTTAAATTGAACACTTTTTAAATTAGAAGTTAAATTTTTTTAATGTTGAGTCATTGTAAATGAATACATTCTCAATTGTTATTCATACATCAAAATTTGTTTTGAAATCCTTTGAAACATTCTCTTGAAACTATATTTTTTTACTAAGAAATCACTTTAAATTTTCCTAGGAACCTTATAGAAAAAATTTATTATTTTAAAAGCTTTCAAAATCTTCAAAATTTTCATTTTATTTTACATTTCTTGGAATCTTCACAAATTTTCAATTATTCTCGAAAATCTTTCAAAACTTCTCAATATCTCTCAAACTTATTCCAATTTTTTCTGAATTTAGAACTGCTCAATTTTTATTTATTCATCAAAATTCGCTTTTGTTTCAAAATATTCCTTAATATTCTGTTCAAAAAAATGTTTTGAAATAAAAATCATAAAAAATTTTCCCATGAATATTAAGACAATATTTATATTATCTTAAACCTTTCAAAATCCTTAAAAGCTTAAAAATTTTATTTAAAAACTTCTAAATATCTCCTAAACTTACTCGATTTTTTCTAAATGAATACATTTTTATTTGATATTTACACATCAAAATTCAACATTTATCGGCTTCAATAACAACAATAACATTGAAAATTTCGATAGTAAATTTTCTGAGGAAAAATTTTCTGAAGAAAAAAATTTTCCCCAAGAATGACAAATGCACTAACGACTTCAATAACAACAATAACATTGAAAATTTCGATAGTAAATTTTCTGAGGAAAGATTTTCTGAAAAAAATTTTTTCTCAACAATGTAAAATGCGCTATCGACTTCAATAACAACGATAACATTGAAAATTCCGATAGTAAATTTTCTAAAGAAAAATTTTCTGAAAAAAAAATTTTTTCTCCCCAATGTCAAATGCACTATCGACTTCAATAACAACAATAACATTGAAAATTTCGATAGCAAATTTTCTGTGTAAAAATTTTCTTAAGAAAAAATTTTTCGTCAAAAATGCCAGAAGCGCTATCGGCTTCAATAACAACAATAACATTGAAAATTTCGGTAGTAGATTTTCGGAGGAAAAATTTCATGAAAAAAAACATTTCTACTAAACAATGTCAAATGCACTATCGCCTACAGTAGCAACAATAACATTAAAAATTTCAATTGTAAATTTTCTGAGGAAAAATTTTCTGAAAAAAAAATTTTTCCCCAAGAATGTCAAATGCACTGTCGACTTCCAAAACTACAATAACATTGAAAATTTGGTCAGTAAATTTTAGAACGAAAAATTTTCTGAAAAATTTTTTTTTTTCCCCAAAAATGTCAAATGCTCTATCGACTTCAATAACAACAATAATATTGAAAAGTTCGATAGTAAATTTTCTGAGGCAAAATTTTCTGAAACAAAAATTTTTTCTTAACAATGTCAAATGCACTATCGACTTCAATAACAACAATAACATTGAAAAGTTCGATAGTAAATTTTCTGAGAAAAAATTTTCTGAAGAAAAATTTTTTCCCAAAAAATGACAAAAGCTCTATCGGCTTCAATAACAACAATAACATTGAAAATTTCTATAGTAAATTTTCTGAGGGAAAATTTTCTGAAAAAATTTTTTTTTCCCAACAATGCCAAATGCACTATCGACATCAATAACAACGATAACATTGACAATTTCGATAGTAAATTTTCTGAGGAAAAATTTTCTGAAAAAAAATTTTTTTCTCAACAATCTCAAATGCTCTATCGACTTCAATAACAACAATAACATTGAAAATTTCGATAGTAAATTTTCTGAGGTAAAATTTTCCAAAAAAAAATCTTTTTCTTTAGAATGTCAAATGCACTATCGACTTCAATAACAACAATAACATTGAAAATTTCGACAGTAAATTTTCTGAGGAAAAATTTTCTGCCTACAGGTGTATTCATTATAAGCTCACGCTGAACTAAGGAACTCTAGGTGTATTGCCGTAGAATTTACCATGAACGGGTCAGCATGTTCTCTTAGTAGAAGCGTATGTTCTGCTTCTTGTACAGGACTTTTGAGCATCAAAGGTGTTAGTGATGCTAGGCCACGTGTCGTGTCGCTGGAATCAAATGAAAGAGCAAGCTTCTCTGCGGCCCTATTCGCGGCACTTTTTCAGAAAATTCGGAAGCCCAAATTTTTCTGAGAATTTGGCGATACCTTTTTACAAGAGCCCTTTTTAACACACGCACACTTTGGGTTTCCGCTTGCGGTATTCCAAGATATGTATATGTTTTTCCATTACCGAGATGTTGAATGGTATTTCCGCCTATGAGTTGAACATCCTATTCGTCACCGATGATGTAGTTTTTAGTCTTTCTTGGTGTAAGTGGACGCAGGAACACTTGTCCAGTCCGAAGCTCATGCCAATTGCTTCAGAGTACATATTCACCGCCTCCACAAGGATGTTAAGATCCTATTTCGAGAAAGCGAAGAGCTTAAGGTCGTCCATGTATAAAAGGTGGTTGAACTTATATTCTCTTCTGTTCGGGGGGCCACATAGGTATCCAGAGCTTTTGCCTCGGAGCATAATAGACAGAGGCAAGAGGCAGACGTAGAAAAGTATCGGACTTAGAGAGTCTCCTTGGAGGACCCCCCTCTTATATGTGACATAGCTGGTAGTCACTTGACTTTTGTCAGATGTTATGTCAAATCTTGTGCGCTACAAGAGCATAAGCTCCTTTATGCATCTCACTATTTTTTGATGTACTTCCAGGCACTCAATGAGCTCAATAAGTAGCTCATGGTTCGTGTATTGAATGCCTTACGAAAGTCAATCCAAGCCGTGGACAGAATGCGTCGATACCTGATGGAGTCCTAGGTAATACACCTGCATATTAACAGGTTCTCCCTGCAACTTGCCAGCCCTCTCTTACATCCACGTTATTCTACTATTGCACTTCATACCGGTTCGATATATGTTAATATCCTCTCTTTGAGTATGCCAGTAAATAGTTCTTTAGACTTGACAAATCTGCGGAGTCAGGGATCAATACCGTGCATCCTTCCGCTAGCCACTGTGGGATGGGTTGTTCCCCGCTTAAGAAAGTAGTGAATGTACGAGCTAGATGTTGGTGCGTAGAAGTGAACTTCTTCCACCGAAAGTTGTTGATTTTATCTGGCCCTGGCGCTGAAAAGTTCTTAGTTCTAGCGATAACTTTCCTCACTTCTTCAGCAGTAATTAGTGGACATCATATGATTATTTGAAAATTAAAACTTTGTTATTTAATTTAATTTTTCATCTGATCATGTTTACAGATGATGAAGGCGGAACCCACGCGAAACGGCATGCGTACATTGAATTTAGTATATGCGTATACTAAATTTCGTATGTATGTATACTGAATTTAGTATACGCGTATACTAAATTTCATGTACGCGCATAATAAATTTAGTATATGCATATACTAAATTTACTGTACGCTGTTATACTAAATTTAATTTAATGTTGTGCATTCTTGCTTCCATTACATGTATAATAAATCTTGTACAGATTTTTCTAATAGTGTAATTATTGTATATCGTTCAAAGCAGTACGGATAATTCTAAATAATAATAGCAGTAGCAAGTCCTTGCTAGTTATATGCCAAGAGTCTCTAATACTCAAGTGAACAAATATGTTTTTTTATATCACATCAATTATTTATTGCAAGTACCATGAAGTTTACGATTTACGTTTACTGCTATCAAGACTATTTCAAGAGAGAATACAGAAACAGTTATTTCACTTTAATCTATAATTTAGTGAATAAAGTGTTGATAGTAATTTTATTTCAAAATAAAAAGACATTAAAGAAAGAATACACAGAATTTACTCAAAAATCACAATGTTACAATTGGCATTGTGTGCATATGTCCATTTCTATTGTATCTCGAAATTATTATACTTTTATTTTGTTCTTAAATTTAATTTAAGACTTCAAATACCATAATATTATCGTGCAATTAAAAACAAGTACGCATATTTTATCTTCAATTCTGACAGTTCCTTTGAACTATTCAAATATATTTAAGTAAAATGTTTATTCACATACCTCATGGAAATTTCATGATAAGAACGTGTTCTGAACAAAAATCTGTACTATTCACGAAATAATTAATGTTTTTAGGTATTCTTGAGATTGAAAAAAATTATTATGAATGAGTAAAAATAATAAATATGTGACAGTCATTGTCTTGGCATATACTTATTACACTGTTATAAAAATCTCTACTAGATTTAGTATGCATGTAATGGAAGCAAGAATGCACAATATGAAATAAAATTTAGTATACCAGCGTACAGTAAATTTAGTGAATGCATATACTAAATTTAGTATGCATGTACACGAAATTTAGTATACGCGTATACTAAATTCATTATACATGTATACGAAATTTAGTATACGCATATACTAAATTCAGTATACGCGTTCCTTTTCGCGTGGGTTCCGTCTTCATCATCTGTAAACATGATCAGATGAAAAATGAAATTAAAGAACAAAGTTTTAATTTGCCCTAAGTTTATTTTGGAGACTAAAAGGTAATGATCAGTATTGCATTCGGAACCCCTCATGACTCTTGTATCTTTACCTAGTTTTCTTAGTCTTTCATCCGCTATAACGAAGTCTGCAGTTATTTCTCTTAGACCAGGTGTACGTGTGGATCATTTTATGTCGGAACCAAGTGTGTTCGTAATGAATAGGCCCTTTTCTAAGCATAAGCTAACTAAATGTTCCCTTTATAATTTTTTCTTGGATCCCCAAATTTAACTAGTACCCTTTCTGTATCTATATCTTGACGTTGGACGCCGACCCATCCGTTCATGTTTCCTAGCAAAATTATTCTTTCACCTTGATCGGAAGTACTTATTGTATCATTTAAAGTGTCCCAGAAGGCGTTTTTGACTTCCCTCGGATCGCTATCAACTGGTGCGTAGCACACTCTAATGAATAATCTTCTGATTCCTACCTCCATTCTAGCCCACAACAATCTGGGAGATACAAAATCATGATCTTTGAGAATAGGATCAATTAGTTTAGGGTATCAAGAAAAAATGTATTTCCAATAACTATTTTCTACGATACTTTGCAAATAGACAATAATTATTAATAACTAGAACAATTTCCATGAAAAAATTTCAGTTTGGTTATTTTTCAACGAATATGCTGATTTTTTTGACAGAATTAAGGCCATGTGACGAGTGGGTCACATGGCCTTCATTTTCACAGGAATGGCCACATCAAATTGAAAATTTGGAATAATAAATAAGAAGCACTAAGAACGCGGCTCTCGTCCTAAATTTGTATAATTGTGAAAAAAGCAAAACAAAAAATTATTCACCAAATTTTTTTTCATAATTATAAAAATTTAGGACCAGTGCCGCGTTTCTTAGTGCTTCTTATTTATTATCCGAAATTTTCAACTCGATGTGGCTATTCATGTGAAAATAAGTTTAGAAATAAAAAGTGTCGGTAAGGTAGGAAGCCGGTCACGTGACCCACTCGTCACATGGCCTTAACTAGGAATATTCTTCCGATGACTTTTTTCTATGATGCTTTGCAAATTAACAAGAATTATTAATTATTTCAATAAATTAAGAGTTTGGCCATTTTTCAACGAAAAGGAGATCTTTTTTTAAGAAAAAAAATTATTAAAAATGACTTAATTTATAATTCCATCTATTCTGAAAAGGACGTTACAAATTTTCTGTTATTCTCTAATGATAATACAGATTCCTTTAAAAATTGTATTTGTACCATCTAGCATAATAATGCGTATATTTTCTGAAATAAAGTTTCTTCTCTCGATCTCTCTAGACATGAAACTTTACGCCCGCTACACATACACTGCACCCCGCAAGTGAGAATATGGAGGAATTGATCTTTATCTTTGAGAAAATTCTATCGCTAGACCCGAAAGTCTCTCTTCTGCAACGTACGATATTTCTACCTTTCATCTATAATCTAAAATTGTCAAGTAAACCAATTATCCTCTATCTGCTTCACATGCTTATTTTCAAGGAGGGGGACAAAAAGTGTGTATAATTTATCTTTTTAGCGTTTTTCTGTAAAGGATCTACGAAACGAGATCTCATGAAAAAGCTTTTGTGACGACAAATAGCTCAAAATAGCAAAAAAAATTGTTCCTCTGAAGAGTTATACCTCTTGAACTACAGAAACTAGAAGATTGTATTTTTTCAGATTTACGCAAAATTTCTCTTATGTTTGCGCACGTATAGCTGCGTAGTAAGGTTTGTAGTTACTTTTAGATGCGCTGTAGAGTAACATAGCACTTACATCTGCGCAACATTGTTCAATGGCACAAGTGGCTGCGCAGTAAAGTACCACGGTACTTACAGCTGCGCAGTCTAATTAGATGGCATTTGCAGATATGAAGTGCAGTCACCTGACACTTATGGATGCGCAGTACAATAGCCTGACACGTGTGGATGCGCAGTACAGTTAGGCGGAATTTTTGGCTGCGAAGTTAAGCTCCATGCCCCTTACGGATGTGCAGTTGGTAAATGACACTTCTCGCTTCGCATTGATGTTAAGCGTACTTATATATATAGAATGTTCCGTGGCCAAAACGAACTTATTTTTTTTTTAATTTGAATAAAGTAGTGGATTTCTATGAAAGTCACTACTGACTTCCGTGAAAATCTACCAATTAAATAGAATTGGCAAGCTTTGGTTGCTTCTCAAAATTTATGGCTTTTCACCACAAATTTACATTCTACTATTTTAAAAAAACTCCTTGTATTAAATTTTATAAAAATCTACGTGAATGTTAACAAATTTTCAATTTATGTCAGCTTACATATAGCGTTTTCTGTAACCGGTGCGGACCTGCTTCAGTTTTGTTTCCGATTGCGTCTTGGCTTTAACGTTCCGCATCCATAAGTACCCCTGACATTAACACGCCTCCATAGGTGTTGTTCCATGGACGTTTACTACGCAGATGTAAATTCTAGGTAACTCTACTGCGCATCCATAAGTATTTCTAATAGTATTAAACTACAATGCGCATATTTTAGTGCTATCTTACTGTACTGCGCATCTATAAGTAACCCCTAACCTTCCTGCGCCACCATAAATACCGCGTAACTGTATTGCGCTATCTCTGGACTCAGCAAGAGTTCCTGTTCATCCACGTCTAGGATTAACAGGTCATCATCTTCTGAGCTCAGATCTCCCTTCATGTCGATGTCTATTTCTTCTTGTATGTCCCTTTTCTTGTTGTTGTTTCCATCTACTTTATCCTTATTTTATTTTTCTTTCATATATGAAGTGTAAATTTTTAATATTTCAGAAAATTGAAAATGAATTGCCTCCCATTTTGTCTTTTCAAATCTTTTCTTGTCCTTATTTGGTGTTGTGTGCCCTGCCTTGCTGATCTCGTCCCTGTTCCCACAGTACTTATCATGAAACAAAAAACAACTATTTTGGTATTTTTCTATCGCAGAATCTACATTTCCAAGACTCGATGGTTTTTATTTTCGAAAACAAATAAATAAGACGACCTATTCGGCCCAACCAAAAATAAAAATGAAAAATGATAATCTATTGTCAACTTTTTTATTTATTTGTTCGTTCAACCCACTCTATTCCTACTTCAACTAATTTAGCTAACATCTAATTGCCAAACAAATCTTTGAACCTTCTCCTCTTGCCTTCTTCTATGTTCGCTGGAAACTTGTTTCTCTATTGTCTATTGTCTGTCTATTGTATTAGATAGGGTTTTATCTCTTTTATAAACTAACTTGCCTATCTCAAGCTCAAAGTTTGTTCTCCGTAAATTATATTGAATTGCTTGTTTGTTATTTGCTTCATCTGAATTTTTCTGTACTTCTTTCTTAATTATTTGTAATTCACGCAACCTATCGGCCCATCTATCTGTTTCATGAAACTCTATTTTGTCAGAAATATCTGAATCTTTCTTTAAAGTTTGTAATGGTTCTAATCCTTTACCGAAATTTAGAAAAGCAGGAGTGAAATCAGTTGGAGAATGATTATTGGTTATCAGGGAGAATTGTCAATCTTCCAAATTTTTATCTCATTCGCTATGATCATCATCTAAATAGAAGTTAAACGTAGTTTTCATTGATCTATTATATCTCTCCGTGGAATTCGCCTGTCGATAGTATTTCGGCGTTTTCAGATGTCTGATACCAAATTTCTAGGCGAGTTCTCTAATCGTCCTATGAACGAACTCGGTACTATTGTCCGATATAAAACATCTGAGAGCTCCCCACTTTGAAATTATTTTTTTGTAAAATACACTCTCAATCGTTGCGCCGTTCGCCTTTTTGATTGGAATCATTCCTACCCATTTCGTAAATAAATCCTGAAACACAAAGATGTATTTGTTTCTGAATTAAGAATTAGGAATTGGTCCCATGATATAAGTGGCAACCACTGTCCAACTTAAATACTTTAACAAACATTTTACATCTTTCAGTTTTTCTTTAGTGATTCCGATGCATTTCGGTTTAGGACACTCGAGTAGCTTGTCAAATTGACATGTCATTTGAAGTTCAAACTTTTTCGGAGTACAGTCATACTTTTCGTAAACTTCAACTGACATGTTCGGACTGTACACTATTTTTACCGTGTTTCGTATTTGAAAACCTTTCGGGGCCAGCTCTCCTACTTTTTCGAACGTGATATCAAAATCTTTCATCGTGTCCAAATCATCAATCATGATGAATTCTGGATTTTTCGCTGACCTGATCATTTCTATATATTCGTTAGGTGTTTCGACTACTTGCTCATTACTTTTTTCCGTCCATACAGGCCAAAATTGGGGTCACACTGACAATAGGAATGACCTTTGACAGGGAACAAATGTTGAATTTCGAGTTGGAAACGGTTGGATAAAAGAGACATAAATGAAAAAAGAAGATAATTCTTGTTTTGTCCGCCACAACTATCTGAAAATAAAAATATTTTGTTGTAGTAATTTAACGCGAGCACTTTTTCAATAACGTGCAAGAGAAAGTTACAAACAGTGCTAGCCCCCTTTTTGTATTCTCCTTCTAAAAACATAAATATGTAATTTCGTTTTCCCCCAGTATTAAAAACGTGGACATTGAAAACATTAAGCCAAAACAAGCGTTTGTAAAACTGCTCGTTCGCGGGGATTTTCAGAAATGGCCAATTTGGTGAAAAATCGAATTCCATGATCAAAACGTTTTTCTCGGACATCTAATTTCGAATTTCTCGGTAATTAATTACGTCAGATTTGTGTTGTTTGTGTGCTATACTGTAGTATTATTTTGTTCATGTTGTAAGCATTCATCAGAAACGTTTCTTTGGCTTCTGAAATGTGTAACTGACATTTTCATTGAAGTATCGCTTTTAGGTCGAGATACTTAGTGGCAACGACTCGTTTCCCGTTTTTTAAAGATAAAATTCACGAAACAAGTCGAACAAAATTTCGAATGTTAATTCGGGATTATCGAAATATTTCAAAGAAGATGCGGTATAATGCGTTTCAGAACTTGGTACAGAATGACAATGCTCTTGAATCAGAACTTTCATTTCTTCGGTTAATTTTAAGGGGTGATTTAAGTGCTTCCCACGTAAGTGTCCTTGAGATGCGTTTCGCAGTACTTTTTTCTGAACAGTTTCGAAGCGCGATTTAGTGACTTCCCTTCTAGAAATAATCAATTGAACACGATTCAGAACGATTCACAGTTGTCAAACCTTCAATCGTTTTCAATCGTTAATATTTTAAATCTTTGTGAAATCTTTGAAATTCTTGAAATCTTTTGAAATCCTTATGAATTCTTTGAAATATTTGTCAAATCTTTTGAAATCTTCTTAAAAAATTGGAAATCGTTCAAAAGCTTTGAAATCTTCTTAAATTTGTTGAAACCTTTTGAAATCGTGTAAAATTCTTTAAATGTTTTGAAATCTTTGAAATCTTTGAAATGTTTTAAAATCTTTGAAATCTGGTGTGCTGTACCAATTTTTAAATCTTTGAAACTCTTAAAATCTTTGGAAATCCTTATGAATTCTTTAAAATATTTGTGAAGTCTTTATGAAATCTTTTGTATTCGTTTTAAAGCATTCAAATATTTGAAATCTTCGTGAAATCTTTTCAAATCTTCTCAAATTTGTTTAAACTTTTTGAAATCGTTCAAACTCTGAAATCTTCTTGAATTTGTTGAAAACTGTTGAAATCGTTTAAAATTCTTTAAATGTTTTGAAATCTTTGAAATGTTTTTAAATCTTGGAAATCTGGTGTGCTTTACCAATTTTTAAATCTTTGAAACTCTTAAAATCTTTGGAAGTCCATATGAATTCTTTAAAATATTTGTGAACTCTTTATGAATTTTTTTGTATTCGTTTCAAAGCATTCAAATATTTGAAATATTTTCAAATCTTCTCAATTTTGTCAGTACTTTTTGAAATCATTTAAAATCGTTGATGTGTTTTGAAATATTGGAAATCATTGCAATATTTTAAATCTTTGTGAAATCTTCGAAATTCTTGAAATCTTTTGAAATCCTTATGAGTTCCTTGAAATATTTGTGAAATCTGTTGTATTCGTTTGAAATCATTGCAATATTTGACATCTTTGTGAAATCTTTTGAAATCATCTAAAAAAATTTGAAATCGTTCAAAATCTTTGAAATCTTCTTAAATTTGTTGAAACGTTTTGAAATCGTTTAAAATTCTTTAAATGTTTTGAAATCTTTGAAATGTTTGAAATGTTTTAAAATCTTTGTAATCTGGTGTGCTGCACCAATGTTTAAATCTTTCAAACTCTTGAAATATTTGGAAATCCTTATGAATTCTTTAAAATATTTGTGAGCTCTTTATGAAATTTTTTGTATTCGTTTCAAAGCATTCAAATATTTGAAATCTTTTGAAATCTTCTCAAATTTGTTAGAACTTTTTGAAATCATTTAAAATCTTTGATGTGTTTTAAAATATTTGAAATCATTTCAATATTTTAAATCTTTGTGAAATCTTTGAAATTCTTGAAATCTTTTGAAATCCTTATGAATTCTTTGAAATATTTGTGACTATATAATCTCGCTCAACTTGCCTACCTATTTTTTTCTGATTCTCGTATTTTGAGTAAATATAATTATTCACACTTTAACCCTCATAATAAATTTCAAAAGCAAATTCAAATTGAAATTGGAAGACATTTAGTTGAATGAATTCTGAATATAGTACAATAAAAATTCTAATCGAATCTTTCACTACTTGATACCTATTTTTAAGTTGATTCTTAATGATTCTTGCTTCTACAAATGATGTTTAATGTAATCCTCTTAAAATATTAGTAAAAAAAAAATAGGTTACAGTTTAATCGTCATCGACTGATCCTTCACATTTCCGTGGAAGATGCCGTACGTCCTCTTCTCAAAGAGCTGTTGGCGGAAGTTTTTCTCCTTTTTTTCCGAGTGAGTACATTTAACCATTGCAGATACTTTGTTCGTGGCCGACAGTTTGGAAGACCAAATCTGTCGGATAAGACATTTGCATCTGCATCGAAAAGCATCCATTGTATAGCTAGACCTCTCCAGCGCCAATGTGTCGTATAGCGCTTCTGCCAACAAGCTCAGGAGCCTCGGAAATGAAGCAAGTCGTCGTCGCTTCATATGAATCTTGGCGCATTTTTCTAATCCAAACTCCATTCCGATCTCCCGAGTGTACTTCTCGACAATCATTTGGGTTGGATTCAGTTGCTTTGCATTTCTAGCATAGACCTTGAGATAATTCATGTAAAATACATGACTGACCTTATGCTTTTGATATCCAGGTTTACCCCAGAAAGCAATGATGTGACGCAAAACAGAAGAGGGATCATGATATATATATATATATATATTTTTATGTTTCGGTTTCGATTCCTTTGGAATAGAACTGAAGGGCCTACGACAAAGCCACTGACCGCGTCTTCGGGTTGCGGATAGAGGGTCCCTGTACCAAGGGTTTCTGTTGATATGATTACAATAATTAATAGGCAGTGGCTGACAATCGTTCAGGGATGGTCCCGAAGGAAAACCCCTAAGCGGATGCGTAGCAACCGTGCCGAAATCTGAACAGCACCAGGGTGAGGTGTCTTAAACGCTGAATCTGGGATACCGGGCGACCTTTCAGAGTATGCAGCCATATCCTTGCACGCGGGGTTCTACAAGGATGGACGAACCCTTTTCCTAGCTGCTCGTGGGAACAACAATGACACCACCAAAATACCAAAAAGTTGTGGATGCGGTTCAAAACGATCGAACGCGCACAGTACCCGACAATGGGTCGGCAAACAATGCCGATCATCCTAGAGTTCGGGGTGCTGAAAATAATTTAGATGGAAACATTTTTTCTTCCCCCAACTCTGTGCCTTGACACAAACGGTCCTTTAATATTTATTAATATTTTCCGAAAATATTTCCATGTTATTTTAACTTTTATTTTTAAATATGGGTGAACAAATTTTGATCTCAGGACAGAGTTGATCAGCTGGTATACTCGTTACATGGCCTTAAGAGTAGGAACAACAACTTTATGTATTAAGGGTCTCTTAAAGAAAGTTTTGAAGCATTGTTCTTCAAAATAGTAATTACAAATCCGAAAATCGGGACAAACGATTTCGTCAACTTCAGCGAATTGTATCCATTCTTCACGGCTGAAAAATACAAATATTTATTTAAATTTGCACTCCTACAGTTTACGAGTTACATTACTTGTGATTGTTGCAACTTATTGTTAAAATTTATTATTTTTTTGTGAATTTTCATATCAGGTTAGTTTTGGACAAGAACACAATTGTATTCGCTATTATTGTACTTACGTTGTCGGGTTCGCTGCAAGTCGAAAAAACGAATATCGTTTATTTTTTATTGTACTGTTGTTGCAAACACTAACAAAGCAGTAATGTTGCATTTTTATTAAAAACTGTTACGATGAATCTTGTTTACAAAACATTTTTAACTGTCAGAGAAGACGCATTGTAGAAAGTAAACTTCCCGTTGAAATACCCGAGCTTCTTCCCCGAAGCAGCAGAGTGCGCTAGTGTCCACTAAGCCACTTGCTATGAAAAGCGTATATCTAAAAAAAGCAGCCCTATGCATCGCCCCCACTCATTCTGTTCTCTTAGCATCCGGAAGGGGTATCGTAGTTCCAACTCAAATAAATCCAACAGATGGCGCTCCGATCAGATAGGTCTGTTTTTGCATTGTTATGTAAAGCAAAAATACTAAAATTCATTTTAAACTTGCTATTTTTTATGGATATATAAGAATAACATAGTTTTCAGTAACAATAAGAGCAGATGTAATCAGTAATAAACAAAATTCATGAAAACATGTAATTTAATAGTCGTCAGTTAGGGTACGTCAGGTCCAAGGACTGCCTAAAAACCGACGTTAAATCCGAGTTCGACTGTATTAGGAAAATTGAATATAAAGATGAA
The DNA here is from genome assembly GCA_011634705.1 of Andricus grossulariae. NCBI lineage: Eukaryota > Metazoa > Arthropoda > Insecta > Hymenoptera > Cynipidae > Andricus > Andricus grossulariae. The sequence goes on along the minus strand of JAABKJ010075445.1, from coordinate 191,551,247 downwards.
TTGTTTTAAAATAGTTTGAATGGTATTCATATTGTTCTATTGTTTATTTTGGTAATTTAATTAATTGATTTTATAAACAATTGTAATTGTTACAAATTTTAAATATTTATTGATATTATGTAATTAGTAATCGTAAAAATAATATTTAAACCTTAATAATTAGCCTTATAATATACTTTTTTATTAATTCATCTAGAAATTTCCTCTCTTAATTTTTTCGGATCCAGATTTCAAAACCAGAGGCGCCGTTTTCAACGTGCATTCCAAGCTTACATCAGTTTTTTAATGTTTTTCTCAAATTTTATTTTTATTCTAAGCTGAAAGAGAAAAAATCCTGTAAGAAGAAATCAGCGTTGGCGGGAATCAAACAAGGGTCTCCGGCAAAGCAGAACGGAGATCTTTTTCTGTGATAAAACAAATTATAAGATTCAGGAATTTTATCATCCTCATGATCCTCGGCGCATATGACGTCATTTAGGACTGAATTTCTTATTTTAAATGAAAATTTTCGCAAAGCACTACATTCAAATGTTTTTCTTCTCATTGCTCCTTGCAATTGAAAATGGTAATTTTTCTCACCTATTTTGCAACTTATGTTATTTAAACTGCTAATTATTGAAACTACGGCTTTATTATTCAATCTGTGAATATCGCTTGTTCCTAACTTCAATTTGCTATCGCAAATATTAATTTTTCATATTATAAATGGCAATTATTAAGTTTTTAGTATATTTATAATTGATATGGTAAAAGTATTTCTTCGTATTGCTATGTCAATAATACTATTTTCTCGGCTATATCCTAGATTGCCAAATTTTACAATAGTTTCTCCGTGTAGTTTCTGTTGTAATCTTAAAACTAACATTAACAATAAAAAATTAAATTTTTGTTAAAACAACACAAGGTATGGAACAAATTATTCAACAGAAGTTCTTTACCCAAAAACGATCTACAAATTTGTTATAAATTATTTTTTGATAGGATACGTATTTTTTATTTAAATCGCAAAAAAAAATCTTAAAAATAAAAAATTAAGTTTTTGGAAAAATGACGCAAGAGGCAATGAAATGTGAATGAACAAAATGTTTTTTTTTCACAAGATGCGCAATTTAGTTAATTATAAAAAATCAAATATTTAATTTTGCGGTCTAACTGTGCAAGTTGCGATAAAAGATGAAAAAAGAAAAATTGTGCACACACAAAATATCTACAAATTTGTTATAAATTACTTTTTGATAGGATGCGTAGTTTTTGTTTTATTCGTAAAAAACATCATTAAAAATAAAAAGATTAAATTTTTGGACAAACGACACAAGATAGGAAAAAAATAAATAGATAAAAGTTATTTACCCAGAAAAGCTACAAATTTGTTATTAATTTGAACTGTTATAAAAAATTTTGTGAATTGTTAATTTGTGATTCATGCCTCCTCTGTGCCTTCGACGAACCACTTTACAAAAAAAGGCGTTGTAACTCTACCTCCTGGGTGGCGTGGAAATGGGTTAATTTTGCTATGACTGAAGAAATATGGAACAAAAATTATTTTATAAATGCAAATACTGAATATTTTCAAATACTAAATATTTTCAGATTTCAATTTCTATATTACATAAGATCTGAAAGAATAATAATTATCTATTTTTTTTGAATGCGAAATTATTTGTGTTCACGTATGCAAAAATTTGATGAGTGAAGAAATATGGGACAAAAATTATTTTATAAATGCAAATACTGAATATTTTCAAATACTAAATATTTTCAGATACTGAGTATTCTCAAATAATAAATATTTACACTTTTCAATCTTTATGTTACATATGATCTGAAATAATAATAATTATCTATCTTGTTTGAACGCGAAATTATTGGTGTTCACATATGTACAAAATTTGATGAGTGAAGAAATATGGAACAAAAATTATTTTACAAATGCAAATACTGAATATTTTCAAACAGTAAATATTTTCAGATTTCACTTTTTATATTACATATGATCTGAAACAATAATGATTATCTATCTTGTTTGAACGCGAATTTATTGGTGATTACATACGTACAAATTTGATGACTGAAGAAATATGGAACAAAAATTATTTTATAAATGTAAACACTGAATATTTTCAAATACTAAATATTCTCAAATACTAAATATTTACAGTTTTCACTTTTTATATTACATATGGTCATAAACAATAATAATTATCTGTCTTGTTTGAATGCGGAATTATTTGTTTTCACGTATGTACGAATTTGATGATTGAAGAAATATCGAACAAAAATTATTTTGTAACTGCAAATACTGAATATTTTCAAATACTAAATATTTTTAGATACTAAATATTTTCAAATCCTAAATATTTTTAGTTTTCAATTATCATATTACGTATGATCCAAAACAATAATAATTATCTCTCTTGTTTGAATGCGTAATTATTCGTGTTCATGTATGTACAAATTTTATGAGTGAAGAAATATGGAACAACAAGTATTTTCTAAATCCAAATACTGAAGACTTTCAAATACTAAATATTTTTAGATACTAAATATTTTCAAATCCTAAATATTTTAAGTTTTCAATTTCTATATTACCTATGATCTAAAACAATAATAATTATCTATCTTCTTTGAACGCGAAATTATTGGTATTCACATATGTACAAATTTGATAACTGAAGAAATATGGAAGAAAAATGATTTTATAAATGCAAATACTGAATATTTTCATACACTGAATATTTTCAGTTTTCAATTATCATATTACGTATGATCCAAAACAATAATAATTATCTCTCTTGTTTGAATGCGTAATTATTCGTGAATGTTTCCATTCAATAAACAAAAAGTGCCATTTCGCAATATTCTTTGAGTATTTTGGCAGAAAGTAAACTTTCTTTCACGAAAGCCAGCCCATCGATAAATTGATCAAAAATCGCTGACATTTTGTCCATATAGAAGGTGTACTTTTACACACAATTTATTTTGAAGAGAAGTCCGGCTTAAAATGGATATAATGTTTTCATTCAATAAACAAAAAGTGCCATTTCGCAATATTCTTTGATTATTTGGACAGAACGTAATCTTTCTTTTACGAAAACCAGCCCATGGATAAATTGATCAAAAATCGCTAACATTTTGTCCATATCAAATGCGTACTTTTTAACATAATTTATCTTGAAGAGAAGTCAGCCTTAAAAATGGGTATAATGTTTCCATTCAATAAACAAAAAGTGCAATTTCGCAATATTCTTTTAGTATTTTGGCAGAAAGTATACTTTCTTTTACGAAAACCTTCCCATCGATAAATTGATCAAAAATCGCTCACATTTTGTCCGTATAAAATGTGTAGTCGTTAACATGATTTATTTTGAAGAGAAGACCGCCTTAAAAATAGATATAGTGTTTCCATTCAATAAACAAAAACTGACATTTCCGAATATTCTATGAGTATTTTGGCAGTAAGTAAACTTTCTCTTACGAAAACCTGCCCAGCGATAAATTGATCAAAAATCGCTGACATTTTGTCCATATAAAATGCGTACTTCTTAACATAATTTATTTTGAAGAGAAGTGCGCCTTAAAAATGGATATAATGTTTCCATTCAATGAACAAAAAGTGCCATTTCGCAATATTCTTGGAGTATTTTGGCAGAAAGTAAGCTTTCCCTTACGAAAACCTGCCTCTCCATAAATTGATAAAAAATCGCTTACATTATGGCTATATGAAATGCGTACTTTTTAACGTAAGCAAAAAAAGTGCCATTTCGCACTATTCTCTGAGTATTTTGGCAGAAAGTAAACTTTCTTTTACGAAAACCTGCCCATCGATAAATTGATCAAAAATCGCTTACATTTTGGGCATATAAAATGAGTTGTCTTTAACATAATTTATTTTGAAGAGAAGTTCTCTTTTAAAAATGGCTATAATGTTTACCATGCAATAAATAAAAGTGCTATTTCGTAATATTCTCAGAGTATTTTGGCAGAAAGTAAGCTTTTTTTTACGGAAACCTGCCCATCGATAAATTGTTTTCAACCCCGTTCGTGTTCAATGGTTATGCACATAGCTGGAAGGGGGGGGGGGTACTTTAACCCTGTTCGTGTTCGATGGTTTAGAGAAGAACATATTGAACATATAATAAACATCTAGCATATATTACGCATATTTAACATATATATTTGATATAGTGGGGATAAGCCGTTGCAGCTGCGCCTGCGTAAATTTAAGCAAAATGAAAATTTTTCCGTTGCGAATTCGCACCAGTGTACCGTTTGAGGGTTTAAGATAATACAGCAACTTTCTTAAGATATCTGGAAAAATTTTGAATTGTTTTTCATCATGAAAAAAATAGTTTTAAGAGAATATGTAAAAAAATTTCTGAACAAATATAGGTTTTTATGTACAAATATCAATTGAACAATTATTATTTTTTCACGACTCGAAATAAAATGAATTTATCTTCTAATATAACAAATTTTTAGCTGAAAAATGTTATAATCGTTCCATTTCTATTGTTTCTGACATAAAATTTCTATCTGAGAGGCTCTCATTTTATGACCAGTCTGACTGTTATAAGAACACCAGACTCACTGTCAGGAATAAGCAAGGTATCCTTTCTGGATGGTCAATACGATCATCTTGTTTTCACTCATTTGGACCATCCACGGAGTGGCAAATGACCCATCGCGGAGGGCCGACCTGATGAGTTACCGTTGGCGCATTTATTTAAAATGATTGAATGTTTAAGTCGAATGTTCACAACAAATAATAAATGTAAAATGCATAAGAATATTAGGAAAAATTACACATTCATATTCAGGATAAAAAAAATATTCCTTTCTTTAAAATTAAACTCGATCATTTATTTTCAAGGAGAAAATCTAATAAATAATTAAATTTTTCACTTTATAAGTCTTCCTTGTGAGCAAAGAATTACTTTCAATAACTTTACTCGTATTATTTGCTGTACACAATTGCTTTTCACATTTAATCCTTTCAAATAAGCGCGCCAACCTTAACCAATCCGGTTGTCGACGCGATGCATGCGGTGAGAGTTGGGATTTGGAGCACTGTGGTTTAGTCTCTGAAGCATTTTCGGATTGATTGAATGTCATTAAGTCGTTCAGCATCACATTTGCTGTTTATTGAACTCAAATATGTTTTTCACCATTTTAAACTGCTTTTTGATCATTCGAAAATTTGTGGAGAGTAAAGTGCATAAGAATTTTCAAAGTTAAATTTGATGCTTCCAAGGGATTTAGGATGAAGTCGTAACTGAACCTTCAGCTATCAATTTGTTGTCATCGTGTACTTTCAAACTGAAAACGTGCAAACAATTTGAGCATTCATCGATGATGCAGAAAGTAACGAGATGTGGGATATTGGTTTCTGAATGCACTTCAATGTTTGAAATCTTACAATTCAGTGTAACACACGTCCAAATCGCAAGGGAGGGGGAAGGGTAATCTCAATGGTCAGGCCGAAGGCACAGACCAGAAATATATTATTTATACTGATTCAATTCGTACACAATTTGGAAGAAATGAGAATTTAGCATCATCATTAGTTTTGAGAGCTATTTTTTAAAGAAAATACAGACTTTTAAAAACCTTAAAACATGTTAATTTATATTCTTCTGTTGGATTCTGGCAAAATTTAGAATCTTATGTGAATATTCTCGAAAAACGCCAGTTTCAATTTTTTTTTGTTACATTAAAATATGCAATACGTTACTTGCGAGCTAAACAATATTGACATCAGAGAAATGTTCGAACTTTTCTCGCAAATGTTCGAATTGAACCAAAAAAAATCTCCTAAATACAATCATTGTTGTGTCCCGAAGAAACTCACATAACACCTTACTTTCGAAAGCCAATAAACAAAATTTAAGAAGGTTTCGGATGAATTTTTGTTAGAAATTCAAGTATTTTGACTTTCATTTAAATTTTATTTCTTTTGTCTAAATTGAAAACAATTTTATTTTATTCCGGGAAAAGACGATTATTTTGAGTTCATATTTTTGGCACTCATTCTTGTACACTTAGAACTACATAGAATTTTTTTGGGAATATTGGAAAATCTGTTTGCAAGTCAAATAAGACCAATTTAGCAGAAGTTTTGGTTTTTCCAAATTTAAAAATTTGAGATATATTAATGAAACGGGAGTACCTATCTTGTTATTTTTTTTTCTACAATAACAATTCTTCTACGACAATAATATATTTTTATGATCTTAGTTTTTAGTTTCGGAAAGTCGTACATAATTAGAAATATAAAAATTCAGTTGTATTCTTTCTCTTAATTTCGATTATCCAACGCAAGTGATTTGAACTTCAGGTCTTTACTCAAACTTTAAGTCACACTTGAATATTTACAAATTTTACAAAGTTGTGTAAAACCCTTACTTCGAATAGGCTATTAACATTATGTTTATCGTATCTTTAAAATCAATAAATGCCATACTAGGTTGGTCCAAGAAATTTTTTTTCGATTTTTTATGGGGACAACCCCCAAATTTGTTCGAATCCACCCAAAAATCAATCCATTTTTTTTTTTCGGAAAAAAAAAAAATATTTAGGGGTGCCGCAAGCTCCATGAAGTTTAATATGCATTTCCCATGAGAAAAAATAGACGTTTTTGTCAATCTTATTCAGAATCCTCAATATTATCTCAATCGAGTTGAAACTCAATATTTCTCTTCACAATTAGCCATAGAATACGAATAAAATATCAAAGAAAAGGAGGAAAGGTATCAAGACCTTAAAAGGGAGCTGCAACGACTGTATCCAAAATATTCGGTACGAGTAATCGTCCTTGTGATAGGTGCTCTCGGAGGTGCGAAACTATCACTGGTTTGTAACCTTAAAGCCATTCCCGATCGCCAAAAATATGCCACGGCACTTGCGAGTTGGATGCAGAAACTGGTTGGAAAAGATATACTTTGATGAATTTTGAAAATCTAGAATTGAACATTATGGAATTTTGAACGTTTTTAAAAATAAGTAATTCAATAATCAAGATTCAGAATGAGAAATTCTTTCATTTTCAAAATTTGTAACTAAAGATTCGTTAATTGGAAAAAGTATAAAACAAAAGTGTTAAATTCAGATAATTTTGAAGATCGAAAGTCAGGAGAATTTAATATTCTACATCTTTCAAATTGAAGAAAGTTCAAATGTAAATCATCAAAGTTAGAATTAAAAATTCGTAAATTTTGAAATCTTAGAATGGTAAATTACTGAATTTACGGTATTTATAATTTGAAGGTATGTGAGTTTAAATCTTGTTTGATAGTTTAATTTTGAAGATTTACAACTGTGAAATCTTTAATTTTATACCTTTGTAATTTAAAACTCTTTGAGCGTGAATAGTAAAAATGACAACCTACACTTTTTTTAAATATTTTCATTATGTTTCATATATGTAGCATTAAGAGGGACTAAATTTGTATCAAAACGTGAGAAATGTCTCTACAGTGGGCCAATCGACATGGAATTACATAAGCTTTAAAACAGATTAAAAAATTACAGCTTCGTCTCCGATTCCCTAATCGCCTTTAAAAGTCCACATTGATTTGCAGTGCCGCTCGTGCTAACCTTGAAGATAATTCATATGGTTTATGTATACCAATGTTCATATCAATTTTGAAGAAGGTCGTAAATACATTTTTTTGAATAAAACTGTCTCATGAAATGTATATATACTCACATGTATAATTAATCACTTGAATAATTAAAACACAGGTTAAGCAACTACCGTAAATTCCCAGTGGGAGCAATTGCCATCTTTAAAAGTGACACTGACTTCCAATACAACCGCGGTAAATAACACCTACGGCCATACATTATTATATTAATCAGTCTTTTCTCTGCTTGGAAAAAATGAGGGTCTTTCATGCTTTGATCTTCACCTCCTCAATCATCCTTAATTCTATTGGTAAATATAATGGTACAATATATATCAATATATATAATTAAAAACTAAAGGTTAACAACCACCGCAGGGTCCCACTGGGAGCAACTGTCATCTAAAAAATATACATACAGACAGACACATTCGTAAAAACCTGTTTTTTGGGTTCAGGGGGTCTCAAAACGTGGACATTTGATAAAACCCGGGGGGAGGGGTCAAATTTTACACAAATCTAACACCTTCTCTGGATGAGAATGTAAAAAGATAAATTGTTAACTAAAAATTGAACAGTTACATTTGAAGTTAGAAAATTGATGTTTAACCAAATAGATGAATTTTCAACTTGAATGATTGAATATTAAATTTCGATAGTTACAATTTCAGTTTAAAAAGCAAATTTTAACCAAAAAGAAACTAATTTAAAAAAGCTTTTATTTTTAAAGAAAGTGATGAATTTTTAACTAAAATGATGCATCTTTAACTGAAACAGTTGAATTTCTTTCCATAAAGATGAACTTCCGACTGAATTTCGAAATAAAATGATGAATGTTTAACTAGAATAATTAAATTTTTAAACAAAAAGTTGGATTTTCAACAAAGAAGGTTCATTTCTACCAAAAAAGACGAGTTTTTAACTGAAAAAAAAACTTTTCAATCAAAAATTGAAAAGTTAAATTTGTAGGTTGAAAAATTAATTTTCAACCAAAGATGTGAATTTTTAACTAAAAATTATATTTTTTCAATCAAAATATGAATAGTTAAATTTGTAGGGTAAAAAAATAATGTTCAACCAAATAGATGAATTTTTAACTAAAATGCTGAAATATTTAACTGGACTAATTAAATTTTCAGTAAAAAATATTAATTTACAGCCAAAGAAAAAACGATTTTTAAAAAAATAGCACATTTTTCAACTAAGAGATGAATTTTCAATTAAAATGATGAATCTTTCGCAAAAGAAATTAATGTTCAACAAAACAGTGCAACTTTCAACCAAGTCATTAAATTTTCATTACCAACAGGATGAATTCTGAAGGAAAAATGTAGTTGTTGATATTTCAACTAGAAAGATTAATTTCTACCAAAAAACACGAATTGTGATCAAAATACTTAATTTTTCAACTAAAAAAAAGATAAATTGTCAACTAAAAATTGAACAGTTACATTTGGAGTTAGAAAATTAATGTTTAACCAAATAGATGAATTTCCAACTAAAATGATTGAACATTCAATCTGAATAGTTAAATTTTCAGTGTAAAAAAAAAATATTAACCAAAAAAAATCAAGCAAATTTAACAAAAAAGGTTACATTTTAAAAAAAGTGACAAATTTTTAACGGAAACAAATAACTGTTATTGTATTTTAGTTTTAATTTATCATAAAAATAACATTTATTTTAGAAATGGAAACTTTCCTGATGAAGGCCCGTTCGAACAATATTATAAAATTCAGTGAAAAACCAATAAATTAATCCCTTTCTTAATTAATTAATTAATTAAATAATTTCATTCAAAGTCCTAAAATCAGGCATAAATTATTATTATTCGGTATTACACAACTTTTCAAGTATTTTAAAACTAATTTTCAATTGTTTAGATGAACTCTTCTCCCCGTTAAATCGTGAAAAGTTATTATTTTTTGTGATGAATGAAACAATTTATAAATTTTAATAGTTATAATTGTATTTAACATATGTTTCAATTGTTTAAACAATTTCGAATTGTACAATAATTTATTTTTTCCTAAAAATCGTAAAAAGTTACCCGACATTTTCAATTGTAGTACGGGTTTTGTTCTGACCTTGCCTTGCATTAAAATTCACCGTAACGAAAACATCAGGGCCATATCGCAATGTTGCGCAACGTGACGCAGTTACCAGCTAGGCCGTTGGGGTACTTCGCTTCATCGCTATGTTACTGTCTTGTCATGCATGAGTGTCAACAGCACTTCCCCCCGCGGCTCCTCTCATTCAAAACCGCAGCTGCGGCGTAATTCTTGGAACGGCCAAAACGAAATTGCTACAATTGAAATTCGTGTGTAGTATTTTCTTTGAGTAATGACACAATTAACTAATATTGAGAGTAATATTTTTCTGTTGAGGACATTTTGCAATTATTGAACAAAATTTTTATTTATTTAAAAAAACATCAATGTACAGTATTTTCGTATATCAGAACTTAATAACCTAATTTTTTTAAATATTCGGTTGTTTAAACAATTTCTTCAGTAAGTTATTGATGGTTACTTTTTCAGATCAATTTTGTTTTGTTTATTACAAAAAATTTTTCACACGCTTTTTGGGAAACTAACTCATTAATCCCAGAAACAAGTAACTATCCAAAACTTACTGAATAATTGTTTAAGCAATTAAATCATTCAACCAATTAGTTTATAAGTTTTAAAACAAGATAATACCGAAAAATAAGAGACATGGTGTGAGAGATTCTAAAGAAATAGAATTTTCTTCACCTTTCCCATGGAAAGGCATAATTAAATGATTATTAATTGTTTAAATAATGTGAAAACTGTCGTTCACAAATAATATTACTTTTATTATTCGTTCACTCTGTCATTTATCCGGAAAGATAACTTTTCACGATTTTTGAGGGGAAAAATTGTTTTAAAAAATTCAACCTTTTGAAATCATTTAAAACTGTCTTAAACAGAAAATATTACATTTAATATTCGTTTATTGTGTTATTACTTATCGAAAATACTGACTTTTCACGATTCTTGCTTGAAGATTGCTTGACATTTATTGAACTTGGAAAATGTCCCTACGGATTCCCCACATTTTAGGACATTGATGATTCCTGTAAACAGCGATCTTTTGATGTGTTCCAAGTTCATGATCTTATAATTATGGTTGAAATTAGAGACTCAAAGTCGTTAGCGGAATACCATATTACTTATGGAATATTAGATCTTTCCAAATCCATAGACAGATTGAATCTCTTATTAAATGTATTCACGCATATTTTTCAGTAAGTATATATAGGTTCTTAGTGGATCCGAATTAGATACGTGAGGGTGTTTAGCAGGTTGCTCACCGCTAGCAGTTATTATTAATATAAAACGCCATAATCACTTAATTCGAATCGCTATGAACTTCGTTCAGGATTTTGAGACATGTATTAAACTTGTAGAATATCAATACCGATTCCCTGTACGTCATCACATTGATGGGGCGTATGAACGGCGATCTTGTGGGTGTGTTTCAAATACGCGATATTATAAATACACTTGAAATTAGAGACTTAAAGGTGCTAGAGGAATACCATATTATTAATGGAATTGTAGGTATATCCAAGCCCATAGACAGATTCACTATCTGCTCTAATATTTTCACACAGATTTTCCAGTATTTATACATAGGTTCATAGTGGGCCCGCAATGCATAAGTAAGGGCGTTTAGCAGGTTGCTCGCTGCCTGCAGTTATTATAGTTTAAAAAAGATATAAACGCTTAGTTCGAGTCGCTAAGACCTTACTTGAAGATTACATGACATCTGTTGAACTTGGAGAATATCAATATAGCTTCCCCGCACGTTAGCATATTGATGCATTCTATGAACAGCGATCTTGTGCATCCTTCCGGATATGAGATAATATAATTAAGTTGGAAATTAGAGATTCAAAGTCGTTAGCGGAATATTATATCAGTAATAGGATGTCTGGTTTTTGCAAAGTCATAGAATTACTGAGTGCTTGCTTGTATTTTTTGACACATTATTTTTCGGTTAGTTTATATATCAATTCTTCTCAGGTCCAAATTAGATACGTAACGGTGCTTAGCAGGTCGCCCACATACTGCAGTTGTTATAAACTAAAAACGGTATGAACGCTTCTTTCGAGTTCCTATGATCTTGCTTGAAGATTGCTTGATATTTATTGAACTTGGAAAATGTTCCTACGGATTCCCCATATATTAGCATATTGATGGTTCCTGTTAACTGCGACCTTTTGATTTGTTCCAAATACATGATCTCATAATTATGGTTGAAATTAGAGACTCAAAGTCGTTAGCGGAATACCATAAAGATATTCTTAGGCGCCTCCGTGAACAAATTGTGCCTATTCCTTGAAAAATACCCAAACTCTGAATATGTTTATACAAAATGGCCGAGCTCTCAATTTGTTTATGAAAATTATTTGACTAATTAATAAATCTCTCAAATTTGCAGAACCATATAGAATAAAGTCATCGGAAATATATTCTTATTTAATTCTGATAAAATTGAGTCTACTCCTTGAAAAATAGCCAAACTCTGAATGTTTATAAAAATTGTTTGCATAAATAATCATTATTGTAAATGTGCAAAGAACCGTAGAAAAGAGTAATTAGGAATACATACTTATTAATCACATAAACAAACTGAGCCTATTCATTAAAAAATGGCCAAATACTTACTGAAATTGGCACGAAAATTGTTTAATTTGTTGATAATTATTGTGAATTGATAAAGCAACATAGAAAAGCTTCATCAGAAAGATATTCTTAGTTGAATCCTTGAACAAATTGTGGCCATTCATTGAAAAATAGCCAAACTCTGAATATGTTTATCAAAAATTGTTGAAATAATTAATAATCATTGTCAATTTGTAAAGTATTGTAGAAAACACTTATTGGAATTACATTCTCCATTGATACCTTGAACTAATTTATTATATTCGTTGAAGAAAGACCAAGCTCATAATTTGTTTATGAAAATTATTTAAATAATTATTAATTTTTGGGAATTTGCAAAGCATCATATAAAAAAGTCATCGGAATGATATTCTCATTTAACTTTGTGAAGAGATGTAGCCAATTTGTTAAAAAATAGCCAAACTACAAATTTGTTTATCAAAATTATTCAAATGATTAATTCTTGTGAATTTACAAAGCCACATAAAAATCGTCGTTAGAAAGACTTTTGATAGCGGCAGATGAAAAAGTAATCGGAAACACATTCTTGGTTAATTCTATGAAAAAAATTAGCCTATTCATTAAAAATAGATAATTGTTTGAATAATTAATAATTCTTGTAAATTCAGAAGACGATCGCAGCAATCGTCATTTGCTTCTATGCATACGGCACAAATAAATGCCCATTGCAGCGATCGTCTTATTTTTTTATGCATACGCCACAAAGAAATGACGACTGCTGCGATCAGCTTCTGTTTTTATGCATAAGCCACAAACAAACGACGACTGCTGCGATCGTCTTCTGTTTTTATGCATACGCCACAAACAAATGACGACTGCTGCGATCGTCTTCTGCTTTTATGCATACGCCACAAAGAAATGACGACTGCTGCGATCAGCTTCTGTTTTTATGCATAAGCCACAAACAAACGATAAAGTCGGTTCCAAAGGTATAGGCCCCTCACTTTTTTTGATTGCAACTCGCACAAAAAAAATCTCTGAAAAATCTAATTAAAGGCATCTGAAATCTGCAAGTCTTTCAAATGCAGCGATATGTTCACTTTTGTCCTTAAAAATTTTTTGCAATATTTCGAGGGCAAAACGTCCCAAAAAAGAGGGTTTTTCGGCCTCCTTTTTCAAGGGTCCACTTTGACCTGTTCTCAGAAGCAGGGCGACGTTAGGAAAAATCTGAAAAAATTCACAGGCATTCTTCGAGCACTTCTGAATGCAATGCATTTTTCAAAATGGTGAAATATGCGATAGTTTACTTCATACGATGATTTATTTACAAACACTTTATCTTGCGAACGAATGGAGATAGGAACCCGTTTAAAGCGCTTCCTCAGGCTTGAATTTTAGCCCATGTATTACATAACAGCAGTTTCCGCCTACACGGATGAATGGTTCGATGTGATATTTTTACCACACAATCTCAATGGCATAATACAAAAAAGGAAAGCCTTCGTTTTTTGAAAAATGGTCTTTTTTTACTTATTTTTTAATTATTTGAAAATTTGCTTTATTTATGCGCCTGGAAAGGAGCAATCCGCTACCGCGAGGGAACCCACGATGAACCAAAAACAGGCGCTCCGAATTTGAAGAGCACAACCAAATGATGGAGTGTGAAATTTCTCGACGACACTTCTCCTCGGGCGGTCCGTCGTAACTCACCCTACCTTTCTATTGTTAGTGCGTTACATGATTCGATACGGTTGAATGAAATTGATAATTGTTCAAATACTAAAACATTGAATTTAAATATGCTGCATTAGATTCCTTACATAATGAGGAGACGATTAAAAAAAGATAGAAAAAAATCGGTTAACCTGTCCAATTTCTGTTGGCAGGTTTGGTAGTTTTGCATTTTATTTAAGATTACCTTCCATACTAAAAATATTGACCCATTTTCCTGATGTTTTTTTTTAATTACATCGAAACCACGACGAAAATGAATGTCGAAATATCCAAACAATATAAAACAAATTATATTAACCAAACGTCAAGATATTGGAAATTTGGCTTGCAAAGTATATTTTTAATTTGAAATTGCTTGCTTTTATCAACAGGATCATGTTTCATCATGGAAATTTGTTGAATGGTATATTTTGTTTATTTTATAAACAAATGCACGGTTCCGTCATTTATAAGCAGAAAGTAATCTTTTTTTTTCTAATTGTCTTCAAATTACATAAGTGGTGATGTTTAGTGACGAAGACTTGTCAATCGATATTATTTGTTAAAATTTCGAAAATATAGATCGATTTAATAGGATCTATGTCAGGTTTTAGGGAATTTTAAAGGCTTTGAATGACTTTAAGAGAAATAAACACATTTTTCTTGGAGTTTAAAGAATTTTTTAGAACTTCGGAATATATGAAACTATTTCATAGAACTTGCAAGGTTTCAATATATTTTAGAATATTTAAACGAATATTATGAGATTTCCGAAGATTTCAATGATATAAATGGATTTCAAAAGCTCTCAAGGTATTTTAATAAATTTCCCAGGATTCAAGAAAATATTATAAAGTTTCATACAATTTCACGGGATTTTATAATATTTTAATGTACATTAAGGAATTGATTCACAAGAAGTGAGGGATTTTCTAGGTTTTCACAGATTTGTGGAGATTTTCAAATATGTTTTGCAATTAAATTGAATTCATGGGAAATTTACTCTGAATAATTGCTAATTAATTGAAAATTATTTTATTATCTCTTTCGAATATTTTTTCGATATCATTTTAAACTTACTAAAATCAATTAAATTTTTTGGAGTGTTACATTTTTTTCAATTTATTTCCATTTTTTTAATTTCAACTTTAATTGTTTGAAGTTTTATGAATTGAATTCTTCGGAATTCGTCAAAATCCAAAAGAGCATTAGTCACACTATTCATGCACATATTCACTCTAAGTCACTTTTTGGATTAGAAATGATTCTTGCTGGAAAAAACATCGAATTAAAAACTATTGCTTCGCATTCACGAGATGTTCTCTCGAAATCTGCTTGTCGGCAACTTCGCATTCAAACTACAATACTTTCGAATAATTTTCAATTCGACGTCTTTTGTAGGACAATTTGTCTGCTTTTTTTGCTCAAATATGTCACTTTATTCAAATAAATTAGACTGTAGCTGCCCTTAGAATACAAAATTACAAATTCAGGCCTCGGGGTCAACACACTATATTGACACTATTTGACACTTTTTTCAAGCGATGACGTTATTTTGCTACTATTTTGAAGAAAAAAAACCCTAAAGACACTATTTTCAAATAAAAAACACGAATTTATCAACCAAGATGGATCTTTTAAACAATACAAAAAAAGTAATAGAAAATGTTGAATTTCCAAGCCAAAAACATAAACTTTCAACAAAACTGTTGAATGTTAAGCTAAATATTTAAATTTTCACTAAAAAAGATGTATTTTCCAACAAGAAGATTAATTTTCTATCACAGAACAAGAATTTCGAATAAAATATGTACATAAGTTTTAAACAAAATATTTGAATTTTCAACTAAAAAGATTAATTTTCTAATAAAATAATTTGAGTTATCGAAAAATATTATAAAACGTTCACGTAACGGTGTTTCATTTAATTTTTAAGATCAAAATCTTAACTCACTTTGCGCATTTTAATTAGGCAATTATTACTAAATTTCTATGTTTTGGACTTCTCTTTCCGTAGACGAGCGACACTTTCAAAACAAAGGACGCGACGCGCGAGAAATTTGAGGTTGGAAAATATAAAATCGTCTGCTATAAGCGGCTGCAGATTACACAAGACGGCTGCAGATTGCAAGAAAGTTCAACGATCCGAACTTTTCGACGCCTTCTGCGCCATGCTGTGCGAAAATCACAGCGATTGAAATGGAGCTCTGTGATTGGTTGAGAACCTTCTGCGTTATGCGTTGTGCGCTGTGCAAATGTGTGTGCGCCCCGCTTATCTACTGAGCCTGAAGTAGCGATGCCGCTGCTCAATAGGTGGCGCTGCTGATCGCGAGGCGTTGACGTACGCCGTACGAAGCTTGAGTCAAGCTTGGGTGAATATTTTGCGTAAGTCTGCCAATGTTGGTGCCAAGCTTGATTCAAGCTTGGGTGAAAATTGTGATTGCCACTTTTCCCAAGTTTCGCCGGTATGACCCACGTGGGTGGCGCTGCTGAATACGTGGGGGGGGGCACAATTAGTTGGGGGTGGAACTGAGCCGCCACTTCGCTTTGATTGTGTTAGCATTCTCTAACGTTCTGCGCCCCCCCCCCCTTCCAACTGATTGCGGGTTACCCCGTGCACCAGTCACGTTGTCCAGGTGAAAAAACCCATATATAGATTATATATAGTGGACAAGACAGTGATATGTTTCACTTGCTTGATAAATTTGTCTGTATAAAAACAATGAAAAATATCAGTGTTTTGTCCACTGCATATAAAGTATATATAACTTTTCCACCTGGTTGGGCCCTTCCAAATCCTACGTCCATATGGCGATAACTGCTTCATATGTATTTTGAAAACTATTTTCATGGAATTTTTCCAAATACAATGTACGAACATTTTCCTCTTGTTTTTTCTTCGTACCAGGCAGTCAAACAAGTAAAAAATTTGACATTCTTGGTTTGGTTTTCACCAACCGATATTAATTGTTATTCTTGGTATATGTCGGAAAATCACATTTATTCGAAAATCCTAAAATATAGATACGATAGTTAAATAATGGCACTTCGCCTCCAACTTACTTAACTGTACTTATGCCAGTTATTTAACTTCCTTATCTATTTTTGGTGAAAAATGTTATTTTCGGAAATATCCCGAATGTCCGATTTTTCATGTTCTTAGTACCTGCTAACTTGCAAAATATTTAATTTAAAATTTTCAGAATTAAAAGCTCCTCAATTTTAAAGATTGAAAGTTCAAACTTCTAACATTTTGAACAGTTAAAATTAACACATCTCAAATTCTTAAGGTATAGAATATAAAGGTATTTAATTTGCAAGAATTATATTTCAAAGATATATGTTATATTTAACTTTTCTTTTCATAGTTAAGCGTTAAAGATTTACAAATAAAAGTTTTTCAATTTTAACCATTTGCAATTCAAAATTCTTCAATTTTGAGCATTCGAAATTGAAAACTGTTAAGTATTTTATGGGTGTAGTAAAAAATGATGCAATTCTGAATGGATCTTTCTGGAATAGTGCCATTAGTAACAATAAAAATGAAATCGTTGATTTCTTTTTTGAAAATTCTTATAATTTGTACATAATATATGTTTCCGTATATAAAAAAGGAACTTTGCAGGAACCTCAAGTTACTTGAACCAGCGACTGGAAATGTATCAATATACTATTTCTATTCACACGAAGAAACTGCAGCTGTAATTTGTCTCTTTTTTTAAGGAACTTCCCTAACACTGTATCTATTTTCAAATCATCTTAAGTCAGATAAAAATAATTGTTATGTCGAATTAACATGCTGAGAAATTTATATTTCAATCCAAACTAAAGAATTTCTATTTAATCTCAAAAATTTGAAATGAAAACAGAATTTTATAATGTCAAATTTTCGTATATTAATAAACTGGCAAACTGGTTGAAAGAAAAAAAAATCAAGAGACAACTAAAAGCACGCGATAAGTGAGCGAAAACATGGGAGCTTTAATGTGAATAATGAATGAATTTGAAGATTATTAAATTCAGGTATTTTCTTGCATGTCAAATATAAACAATTTGAAAATTCATTATTAAAAGAACGGTCAAATACTAAGATTTTTTCAAAAATTTTGTACATTTAATAATTTTGAATTGAACGTGCTTGAAATTTAAGAAAAATATATTAAACCATTTTAAATTGAAACGTTCCAATGAATGAAACAATTTTAGATTAAGTAAAAGTTCTAAAAAAAGGGCAATATTCCAATCAGAATGAAAAGAAATTGAAATTTTTTTATCAAATCAGTAATATAATATAATGTATAGTTTAACTTATTGAGTGTTTTAATTATTTTAAAATGTTTTACATCACAAATTGCAGAGGGTTGGACATAATTTGGCATTCTGGATGAGAATTCCAACTTTTTTTAAATTTAAGATATCGTTTCTTGAACCTTTTTTGTTTTCATTCAAAGTGAAAATTCGCTTAATTTTAAATATAAATCCGGTTTAGTTAGGGTAGGTCAGGTCCAAGGACAGCCCCAAAATCGACGTTAATTCCGAGTTTGACTGTATAAATTTTTTTATCAAAACTTCACACAAAGTTCACTGTCATGGATCGTGGGCGACCCAAACCTTAATTTAAACCGTAGCCAAACGAAAGCCAAACGCAACGTGACTATGGCTCTATGCAGCCTATGTGCGACGTACTTTTTTCCTAATTTCCAGGCTCATGGCGAGCTCTTTCCAACATTTATCACACTGGCGACACATTATGTGACCAGAGGGTTATACAGCCTTAGAATTGATACATAATTTTCAATTGAGGGGAAAAAATGCAATATTTTAATCAAATTGAAATTCTTTGATAATGAACAATTTTAGAATGAAACTTTAAATATTTTAAATTGCCGTATTTAAAACTGTAATTCTTGAATTTTAAATTGAAAGCCGTAATAATTGAACGAATTTCAAAACATTCGAAACTTTAAGTTCAAACTTTATAAATAAGAAAATTCAAAACTATGTTGTTTGAATTGCACAATTTTGAATTGATTCCTTGAAAGTTCTACAATTTTATTTTAAATTGTGCAGCCTTAATAGTTGAAGAACAAATTTCTAATGTTAAAAAATGTTCCAAATCGGTACAAATGCAAATTTATGCCATTCAAAATTGTTCAATTTCAAGTTTAAAGCCATAATAATAACTCAACAGTGGATTGAAGCGTTAAAAATTTTTATTGGAATTTTAAGCGTTCATTATAGAGTACAAAAACGTAGTCAAAATAAAAGGTTGTGCTGATTTTAGCTGCAATGTTTTTCCCAAAAATTTAAACAGTTAGACATTCCCAGAAAAAACTCTCAAAAGCTAGAATTCCTCAATTTCACAAGACAATTTTACAAATAACATTTTAAAAGAGAGAAACAGTGCAATGTTTTTTTTGCTGAGCATGATCCAGCACAACCTTTCGATTGTTACTAGTTTCTGGTAAAAAATATTTGTTTAGTTTCGAAATTTCGTAAGTGCGGTTCTAACTTCCGGAACATCGACAAAAGTAAATTTCATAAATTTGTAATAAAAATTTGGTCGCGTTGGGGTGATGATTTTTTTTTTTTTTAGATAATTAAAATGAATTAATAAATATTATGTTAATATATTTGGAAAATTTGGATGTTATTTAAAAAAGTATCTGAGGAAAGAAATATATGAAAAATGGTTGGATTCTCAGGGTGGCCACTCACCCGGGAGAACCGGGAGAAACTTTCACCGGGATAAAGCCGGGAGAAAAATATTACACCGGGAAAAAACAGGTTTCTACGAATGTGTCTGTATGTATGTATGTATGAATGTATGTCTGTCTGTGAACACCATCTCTTTCGAAAGAATTGACCGATTCACAGAAAAAACTAAATTTAAATTTTGTTGCATGTAAAATTTTCCGCTGTTAAAATTTACATGCTATTTGGCGAAAGATTATCCTACGATGGAATAAAAACTGTCGTCTGCTACGCCCTTAGCAGCAATGGGAAAACGACAAAGTATGAGTGAATTCGAAGTATAAATCGGGACAGCAGATTTGAAACAACTATTCGCTTACTTACTTATTATTTAAAAATAATAAGACTTAGAAAAAGCCAAAGTTAAAATGTGCTGCAGGTAAATTTTGGAACGGTTAAAATTTGAATGTATATCGGTGAATGTTTCAGCGAGGTTAGGAGTATAATTTTGATTTATTCTACTGCGCCATACTGCAGTGAGCAAATTTGGTTATACAACATAGAAATGGCAACAGAAAGAAAATTAAAAGATTGTTTTTACTTATCAATCTCCTCTGAAATAGATTAGACTATTGTGAAAGCACTAGAACTTATTTTATACAGCTAAGCAAAAAGAAACTGACAGCCGGGAATCGCTATTCTGCTCCAATTTAATGAAGCTAAAAGAAGGTAGATAGCGCTGGCGTTGTAATTCTCGCAACTTTTCGAATAAAAATGGAGTGATAATGAGGTGAAAGATTATCCAGGCAAGGTTAAAAATGGCAAATTATCTTCGATTCGTGTAAGGTTTAACCAGCAAGGTTATTTTTTGTTGCAGCGAATCTTTTACTTGGAATCGATGTAAACTTTATCTTTCGTTTTTTCTGTGCTTATTAAATCAGTTCAAAATAAATAATTATTGACAACCGAAGCGAACAGTTTCTAAAAATATATTTTTTCATTTGGAAAGATAATAACAATTATTGCGATAACCACATAGATTATAACCTGCATGCCAAATAAAAAAACTGATTTCTTTACAATTTTTCTGGAAAATATTGCGTCAATAAATTCAGGACTTAGATATTTCTTTGAAACCGTTCACGAAATGATTTTATTTTTATATGCTTTTGCGAAAGCTGCAAGTTTCTTATTGTTGGTTGGCTTACCCATTACAGCTTTAAAATATGTTTATAACACCGCACATTCAGTTTCTTTGCAAAAATTGTCGACAACCAGTGGCGTAGCCAAGGTTTATATGGGGCATAATTTCTCAAGTGTACCCACCTCCAAAATGAAAGTTGTCCGATCGGGCTAAAAATTTGCCTAATTGTAGTCCTATTATATAGTTCTGGTAAGCTGCCAGCGTTGTAGTCTATTTTGCTTAAGATCTATGAGAGATGGTTCTGGAACTGTGAAGATCGGAGAACCGATCAAGAAGTGTCTCGGTGTCGACGGCATCAGATCACGCTGAGCCTGTAGCGGACGTGAGTTCAGCCAAGCTTCCACCTGTGTGTGTTTCACAGAGCAGACAGCTGCTTCCCAAAGTCCTCCGAAGTGGGGTTGAAACGCCACGTAGTTCCGTTGGCAGCAAAATAACGGCTGATGGTCGCTGAGACAGCAGAGGCCTCATCGAAAAGTGTAAGGTGCTGTTTATCGGCTACCACAAAATTAGTACCGCAGTCGCTGTAGAGAAAGGTGCTTATCCCACGTCGAGCAGAAAATCGTTTGTAAACTGCTATGAAAGCATCAGCGGTATAATCCGAGCATGCCTCCAAATGGACTGCTCTCGTAGCAAAACAAACAAAAACTACAATGTAGCCCTTTTGATGTGAGCCCAGCTCAATGTACATTCTGAAGAGAAAAAAGATCTTCGATTATAGCTTTTGCCTGATCTAATAGTGTGGGAATTCAGTCAATCGCGGATTTCCAGGTGCTGAAAGTTCCAACTCGATTGGATCACTTTCCTACAGCTTTGAAGTTATTAGATCACTGGACTTTAAATTATGCGAACTATTCGAGCACCCCTTTTTCAAGTGGAATAATGACTGCTGATAAATTTAAAGAAATTATCTAGTACCTTCCAAATATTAACTCTGCAATGTTGTCGATAGATGACCTTTCAAAAAATTTAATCAATTCTATTAAAGGGACATCGACAGAACTTAACATGACCATAAAACCGTCTAAAAACTAAGTCCTTCGAAGCCATGGTTTGATACACAATGCAGAAAAAGTAAGAGAGAGCTGAAACAAGTACTTAAGAAATGCAAGGAACAAAAATTCAATCCTGATATTGTGTCGATTTATACGAACTGTAAAAAAGTACATACAAAATTATTAGATTCAAAGAAGGAAGATTATAAAAATTTCTTATTAGATTCCCTCGCGAGTGCAATCGACTCTAACCAATTCTAGAAAATAGTAAATAGCTATAATTTCAAACCTTCGTATAATGGCGATATAGACTGAAAAATATGGGAACAGTACTTGAAATCTCTACCCAGTCCGGGATCCAAATTCCTACTTAATACCGATTAATAATTTTCGAAATCCGTATTTTGACTCACATATAATTCTTGATGAAACTATTTCAAGCTTGAAACAGTCAAAAAATGGTAAGGCCCCTGGTCCGGATGGTATTAGCTATGACTGACTGAATGAGTAATTGTAATGACTAATCATCTAACTAGGAATGGATCAGTCCTCATTTGCGCACGTATGTATCATAAATTTCCAAAATATATTTCTTATAAAACTTTTATTTGAGAAAGAACCATGGTCGTCTAAGCTTGACGACACCAATTATTAAGTTTGCTAATCATTTAAAAGTAATTTAAGTAAAATAAATTCTTTCGGCAAGTGCATTGTCAAAAAATTTTCATCAGGGGTGTGTTGGCCTCATTTTTGCACATATGTATGGAAAATTACTAGGAAATTCTTTTTTAACATGATTTTCATCTAGACAGAGCACCGTGGTCGAATGAGTGTGATGACGTGTTTAATTATATTCGCTAAGTAAAGAAACCTCACTACAAGGCAATAAAATCATCTCTGCATGTACGTCATCCGAGGGGTTTTTGCGGGCGTATGTTGTCTCTTCCAAAGGGACGCGGAACAAGTAACTTGGTACTTTTTGTTAAACGCGTGCACTGAAATCATCAAGAATTTAATTATGACTCTGGCGCGTCGCATTTTTTCAACGGAATTTTATCGACATTTTTTGTAATGTTTACAACACTAATTCAAGAGTCTTTTACAGAATTTAAGATAATTTTACGGGAATCAAGAGGGTTCTACTTAATTCAAGAGAATTCTACAGATTGCACGAGAATTCTGCCAAACTCAAGACAATTCTACTGAATTCAAGAGGATTCTGCTCAACTTGAGAGAATTCTGCCAAGCGTAAGATAATTCTACTGAATTGAAGAGAATTCTACTGTTTTGACAAGGTATTTATACTCAATTTCACAGAGTTATGAATAATTCAAGGGAATTCTCCCTAACTCTAGAATATTTTCTTGAATTCGAAAGAATTTTGCTCATTTCAAGAATATTCTGCTGAATTCAAAAGAAAACACAATAATTTCACTAAATTCAAAAGAATTCTGCCAAAGCTAGGAGAATTCTACTGAATTCAAGAGAATTTTACATAATTTACAGAATTCTACTGAATTCATGAGAATTCTACATAATTCAACAGAATTCTACTGAATTCATGAGAATTCTACTGAATTCATGAGTACTCTACTGAATTCATGAGAATGATACAAAATTCTAGAGAATTCCACTGAACTTGAAAGAATTCTACTGAAATCAAAAGAATCCCAAGGAATTAAAGTGAATTGTGCTGCTTTTAAGAAAATTCTGCTGAATTCAGAAGAATTCTTCACAATTCAGGAGAATTCTACTGAGTTTTCGAAAATTCTACAGAATTCAAGGGAATTTTA
This sequence comes from Andricus grossulariae, assembly GCA_011634705.1. Classification (NCBI taxonomy): domain Eukaryota; kingdom Metazoa; phylum Arthropoda; class Insecta; order Hymenoptera; family Cynipidae; genus Andricus; species Andricus grossulariae. Next base: position 191,527,574 of record JAABKJ010075445.1, on the reverse strand, counting down.
CAGAATTCGTCATTTTTTAGATGACAGTTGCTCCCAGTGGGACCCTGCGGTGGTCGTTAACCTTTAGTTTTTAATTATATATATATATACTTTGATTATTAAACAATACATAAAGATATTTTTTGTAATTTTTATTGAAGCACCTCAGAATTAAACAGCACAAAGAAAATATAAAAAAATTCAGACTCCGGAAATAGTCCCAAAAGCATGTGTACAAAATGGTAAGTTATAACTTAAACAATTATAATTACGTTACCTGTTTAAATTATGTTTTCTCACTTGGAAAATTTTCTAGACGTAGAAAATAGTATTAACTTAAATATGTTTTTTGATCTAAAATCTAAATAATTAAAATGAGACATTATGGTTCATGAATTACAAAGATTTTACAGACAAATACATTCTTTTGATAATAAATTAAGATCATGAAAATGTCTATATTACGATTGTGAAACTTATATCGGAGTTGATAACGAACACTTCACAATCCCTGAATACCTATTTGTAGCGGTACTTCTAAATTTGGGTCCAATCATTAAGAAAGCATGAAGCTGGGGATGTATGTATTCTTGATGACGTAAAATAAAAAGTTTTCAGACTCTCTCAAACTGAACCAGTGAAATTGTCACTGATTGAATCAGTTTTTTTTAATTATTACTGATGAACCAGTGATTCTCCGATTTTAACTGGTCGAACCTGTAAGTGACTAAAATAAATAGCGTTACTGAATATACCAGTGACACAAAATGATTGATTTAACTAGTGAAACAGCGCTCCACGCAGCCAAGACATGAAACCTTCAGTCGTCTGGTACGCGCGTCACCGCACCGGTCCGGTCTTTGCAATTCTCAAGCCAAAACGAAATTTATTTTGCATTAGTGTCCATGTTAGAAATATTTGGGGTCTGACTGCAATAAACAGGGAATATACTATCTTTCCAAGTATCTTTCGGTTGAAAGTGGGGAGGCCCCTGGCGACTTGGGTTTGACTTTGAGTGACGCGACACGTTGACGTAATGACGGTCCTTCTTATATTGCAGCATGCCCGTCATTTATTGTTGTGAGAGTAAAGTGCGGGTTTTAAAACATAATTTTGCAAAGTTTAGCACAAAAGATATGAATGATAAGTGTCATACCTAACCAGCTGATGTACGACAACGCGCACGACCAGATGACTATTGGTACTGCGCAACGAGTGAACCTCACTGATTAAGGGCATGTGATACTTAGAAAATGATCGATTTTAGCAGTGTTAGGTTCCCCCGGATTTTTTCCTACAATAATAAAGATTTTGCCTTAAAAATTTGGGGAATCGCTCCGCGTACATATCCATTTTTCGAGAGGTAGGCACGTTGATTTCGCAAGGATTGAAGCGAAACGTGCTGAAGCTATATATATATATATACTTGCCGTAAGGTCAAAGTGAATGCGAGTTAGACGCTTGTAGATGGCACATATAAGTGTCTTTGTCGCACTCATGAATATAACTATATAAATTTTGATCTCAATGAGATTTTTTTTTGATAATTTTGTTTGCTAAAATGGTACTTCAATTATCAAAAATCTTGTACGTTTCATGCGGGCTTAACTATTTTTCTAGTTAAGAGAATTTTTTTATCGTAAAATTGAATTTTCGCATAATTCTTACATATAAAGACAGATTCGACAAAATGATAAAAAATGCTTGCTCATTTTAAAAAGTTCTACCAAAAATACATCTTACTCTTTTATGACGTCTCAAATGGTTTGGGAGAAAAAATGAAAAATTCTCGTGTCCGTAAAAATAATTTAATTTGCATGAAACTCACGGAAGGTCTTATTTATAGAAGTAGAAATTAAACAAAAATGGGATAAAATAAATAAGGTGATGACTTCTATCAAATTCTACTTTATCGTCCTAATTGAATTTTGAAAACATAGAAAGTAGATTTTACGGGAAAACACAATATTTATTTCATCCAATATTTTTTTTTAATTCTAGCTTATATGAAGCAGATGTTCTGTAAGTTTTATGCACGCCAAATCATGTTTGTTGAACGAGAATTTTTTTCGAAGCACTGAATTTATACATTTTTTCGGCGAAAGACACAGCATATCATAGAACAGTAAGAGGTATTTTGTGTAGAACTTTTTAAAATGAGTAAACTTTTTTCCAAGAATTGAGTCAAAGTTGCCATTGTTTGTAAGAAATAACGAAAATTGAATTTATTAACAAAAATTCCCTCAACCAGCAAAATCGTTTAGCCCTCATGAAACTTACAAGATTTCTTCGTCATTCGAGTATCAATTTAGCAAAAAAATTCTGGGGGTTTTCGAGAAAATATACTTTTAATATTTTCAGAAAACCCAAATACGTGTCGTCTTATTTCCTTTAATTGAAAAGCGAATAATTTTGCGATTTGAAGTTGCACTGACATCTTTCTAATTCTGATTGTTCTTAAATGAGAAAAGATTCAAATTAACATTTTTACATTCTCATCTCAATGAGAAGGTATTTGTTTTATGTGAAAAATGACTTTCGCGTATTCAATCAAATGTCGCCGTCTGTCTGTCTGTCTGTAGTCTGTAGTATCGTGTAGGCACGATAACTTTCGAAAGATTGATCAGATTAGATTGTATGTAGACAGAAGTATTGTAAGAAATGGAAGTCATGTAAACCCTTAGGGGACACATTATGAATAAAGAAGAAGAAGAGTATAATGCTTTTACTTTGGCACATTTCGCGATGCTTCGTAGTTACAAAAATCACATGCTTAGCTCATTCATGCCATTCTCCGCTTATTATTCTTACAATCATTTATTCTGAAATTGCTTAATATTGCCACATGATATTCTCCCTTTCATGAGCCTTATTCTAGATAATGAAATCAATAAAAACATTAGTATCTAAATTTCTACAATATTTAGTTTAACTAAAGTTGTTTAACAGTCTGTTTCCTTTAGTCGTCGCTTATAATTCCATCTTCGATTACTTCCTCGCTTGCTTCTTTTTTGACAAATTTCAAGTTTAAAAATTGATTTGTTTGATATAAAACCGGGCACTCTAATAAACATAGACCTACAAAAAATGTGTAACACAAGAAGGTGGCGATTTGACGTGGAAACCTTGAAAATGACCTGTAATTTAATTACAAAACGTTGATTCCTTTAGTAGTCACTATTTCAAAGAGTATCATTTTGAATTTTGTAAATTTCGCAAAAATTTGGAAAGTGATTTAAAATATTGGAAGATTTCAAAACATTTAAGAGAAAATGCAGACTTTTCAAGATTTTGAAATAAATTTTTTAAGCTTTTTCAGGGTTTGGAAAGGTTTAAAGATAATTTAAAAAATTTCTTAGGACTCCTGTGAAAATTTATAGTGATTTTTTATTTTTGAAAATTATAATTTTGAGATAATATTTAGGAAGATTTAAAAACAAATTTTTATGTATAAATAACAATTGAACAATTATTAATACTACTTTAAAAAGTGTTCAGTTATAAAGAAGTGTAATCTCTCCATTTTTAATGTTTCTAACTTAGAATTGCTTAAAGTGATATAATTTTGAAACTAGTGTGATCATTAAAAAAGACTTGACTCAAAATCCTGAAAAAGCTTAAAAATTTTATTTCAAAATCTTAAAAAATCTGAATTTTCTCTTAAATTTTTTTAAATCTTTTAATATTTTAAACCACTATCCAAATTTTTGCGAAGTTTAGAAAATTCAAAATGATTTACTTTTAAAAAGTTTTTACTACAAAAATCAATTTTTTTGTAATTAAACCAAGGTAATTTGCAAGGTGTCCACATAAAATCGCCACCGTGTTGTGTTACACATTTTTTGTAAATTTATGTTTATTAGAGTGCCCAGTTTTATATTAAAGAAATAAGTTTTTAAACTTGAAATTTTTCAAAAAAGAAGCAAGCGAGGAAGTAATCGCAGCAGCGCGCGTACAATTGGTCTGCGAACTAAATATAATCATAATAGTACGCGGCTGTCTACTTCCCATTGCGTTGGTTGCCCCTGGCTTACTGAATCTCGAGTAGTACGCTTCTGATAATGAGTCTCGCATTTGGTTTCTTCCACCGATATGATTTTGTTTCTCGGGGAATTTTCGATTGTCCAGAATTTCTCTAATTGCCTATCTAAAGACATTGTGATAAGGTGACAAGACTTACTGGACTTGAAATGAACATTTTACCAGCTACAACACACCCAATAACGATATTTTGTAACACGATCTTCTGACCGGAAATCTTGATTTGACCTCTTAAGACCTTCGCATTTCTCGATTAATTCACCTCTAATTTGTTCTGCGAGAGGTCTGTTCAAATAATTTTTCATACTTGTTATTTTACTTTTTAGCGGGGCACGAAATCGGCCGAGTTTTTTAAACAGGACATAGGATTAAATATAAGTATTTAAGTGAGACGCAAGTATTCAAGGTTTATATGAATTAAAACTATAACGGCAGAAAAGAGCATTCATTTGAATTTAAAATGTTGTAGATGTGCATTAAAAAATAAAATTTGCTATGTCAAAGTATAGTTCTTTTTTGTGATTAGTTGTTAAAAAATGAGAAAAATGAGGACCCTTCGTTTTCACAATGCCCCGTCTGAAAGTTTGAATTTCAATGCTTTCGCTTTTGCTGCGAAACTGGCCAATAGGGTCATCCACAAAATTTTTGTTTGCCTTATAGTTAAGCTTTTGATAAACTTTGACTCCCACAGAATTTAAATGTGAAATTAAAACTTAATTTTGTTTATTGAATAATTTATAATAATTTATTAAATGTGACAAAATACCAACCGGAAAGGTCGACTTTTTTAACGCAACAAGTGGCGCCCTCATGGCATTAAACACATGGTGCGACGTCACGCGCCGTCAAAACTGGAGAAAATACATGGCCAGTTTGACAAAAATAATCGAAATAATTAATCATAAACGTTTTTTAGCTGAAAGGGTTAATTTTCATTGAGTATCAGTATGCCTGGATACATTAAAGCCAGTTGGGATAATTTTCCAAAAGTGTTTACGCTTATGATGGGTGATTTTTTTTCGAAGTGCTCCAATTTCAACGTTGCTGAAACTCGAGGAGTAAACGCGAAAAAATAAGTAAATGGGATGAATGACATTAACCCTTTGAAACCGTTATTTTTATTTATATAATTTATTAATTTGGAATGATAATTGCTTTAGGCGACTCGTAACATATATGTAATATGGGCATTATTGCATCCAGAAAATTCAGCCAAACCAATGGGTGGCAATCTGGAATTCCAGTGACAGATACGCAATTCAGAAGTCATCAAAACCCATTTAAACGAAAGTGAATGGATTTTTGTTTCCTGGGTACTTACGTATAATTTTGAAATCTAAACTTAGATACTCATTTCACAACCTCACAAACATTGATCAAAATTACCTAATTGGAATCAAGGAATTTATAATATAAATAGACTTCCATTATACAAATTATAGCCAATATTTAATCATATAAAATTTGAGTAAATAATAAATTTATGTGCTTACTTGAAAAAAATTAAACTTGGTGTATAGTGCTATAGTAATACTTTATTACTATGGACCCAAATGATTTTTTTTAAATTAGGATATAAAGATTCCTTATGAAATCACCTTTCATTGGAAAAAAAATTGATGAGATTCTTCTGGTTCCCGCGATATCGTCATTTTATTGAGACCATTCGCTGCGCTGTGCTACCAGTGCGGCCACTCACAAACGATATAAGCTGCAAATTTGTTATCTTCTTGGAAATTTTTTTCTATGCTCAGCGTGATTTTGGTTTGATACTTACGGATTGCTTTAAATGAAAAAAAAATGTTGACTTATAATGATGATTCTTATGAAAAATTTTTATCAACAAACATCGAATATTATAGATTCGTCATGTGTAAAGGATATTTCTGCATTAATATTATTTTCTTTTATTAATAAAGTTATTAATAGTTCTTAATTGAATTGAAAGTTATTAATAAAGTTTATAAGAATTTAGTATGAACAATTTGTTATTTTGTATTATTTGTTAATATCACAAACAAATTGTTTAAAGAATATTCAGACAGTGTTAGCAGTGACATGATTTTATGCCTGTTCATGTCTATCGTGATCATTTTTTTATATGATTTGTTTCTAAATGTAATAAATAATATCGAAGAACATATTTTAAACTCTAAACTTTACTGGCAATATAATTCAGGGATAATTAGGAGAGTAGTGGTATCGTGCCGGTTCTGGACCGATTAGTGTTAGTGCATGTCCGTGTGAGGATGAGTTTTATTTGTGCGTATGTGTGATTGCGTATGGAGACGGATTATGTGTCATGCTTTTGCTTACGTCATCAGAAAATACCAAAGAGGTGAGTCATAGTATCACCCTTTATGTGAGCCGTCATATGTCATGCATGTCACATGTCGTCGCAATGTTACATGCTTTTAATGCAAGTTCAAATAAGTTTCGCTTGTACACGTCACGCAAATCGCAGAAGTCGGTGATGTGCGTCTCGTCTCATATTCAAGCTCTCATCATCGAGATTGTCGCAAAGCGAGATTCACGGAGGCTCTAGCGAATTCATCTCAATTCGCCTCAATTAGATTCTTTTAACTGGGGGTCTGCAGGTGTATTTACACGCCTGAAGTATGCAGACGAATGTATCATCCTCCCGCTCTACCATGTGACGATGCCGCGCATGTATCTCACTCGAAATTTTCTCTGTTTTTGCGTTGGCTGGAAAATGTAGAGTGAGATTAATGCAAGGCATCGTCACATGGTATGCGCCGTTTTAAGAACTAAAGTTTCAGGGCGCCATGGCCCTTTTACTAAATACTCTCTAGACTAGTAATTTCTTGAATGGAAAAGTTCAAAAAGCTTAAAGTAAAATCAGAATGCGCAAAAAATGAGCAATTATTAACATGATTAATAATGATATATAGGAACATCAACGAAATAATAGATTTAATACTAATAAGCAGCGATGAGTAAGTAAAATACTCGTGGTAATTTACTTGATTTTCTAAGGTAATTTAGCTAGTATTTTACGTCAACAGTTTTCTACATGATGTAAATTACATCTTATTCTATATATGAGGGCGCCACCTCGGAGGCGGGAAATTAAAAACTTGAGTCAGACAGCCAATCAGAGGTTTTCTACATGTATTTTACATACTCGAGGTATTTTACGTAAAATACATCCTTTAGGTATTGCACGTAAAAAACTTCCAGTTACGCGTAACTGCAAATCCCTAATGGAATGTATGGAAGCCCGGAGTGTTTTTTTTGCTTCTGTTTTGCTTTAGTTGACATTATTATTTTTTAATTAACAATATAGGCATTTAAAAAAAAACCTTTTACGCAGTCTCACTGCCTAAAGTGAATTTAAGGTTAGAAATTTGAGACCATGAGCTATTTTAAGCATCGTTAATGGGACATGGCGCCGGCCGGACGCTATAAAAAAGCGACCCTCTGACAAACAGTAAACTGTCACGCAAAGTGATTGATGTTAATCCTGTCGAAAAGTGAACTTTGGACCCATATCCTTGAACTGTCACTCACTTTAATTGACTAATACCAGTAGGAGGAGCAAAGTAACCTCATTTATGAAAGCTTATTCGGCACTCAAATTGAGTTACGTCAGCATTCCGATTGGGTAATTCCTAAAAGGAAGTATAAATCCCGCCTTGAACGAGCATTTAAATATATATGCAGAGCACCGAAACGTCAGAATATTGTATCTCGGCGCGCGCCTCTCAAGCTTTTACCTGCGACTCTTGTATCTTCGTTTATTGTACAGTTTTGGACTTAGAAACTTTTTAGAATCTCGGAGGTAACGTAACGCCAGCTTAGCTACGGTCGCACTTAGAGAGCGGATTGCAATAAAAGGCTCTCATTAAAATCCGTTGGCTTACCAACTAGTCAAAGCACAAAATATTCATAAAAAGAGACATTCTCCTTTTGTGAATGGTGCATGATTATCGGCAATATTTTGGGGTTGATGAATTATGTTTGGACTAATGTGATCAACAGATGATAACACACATTAAACAGTTTTACACCGTACCATTTCGCAGTGTTTATTACTTTTCCCCTCCTAATAATTAAGGAACTGTACATTAAAATTGATTTTTTTAAGGACGTACAAAAACATATTTTTTCAATTGAATAATATAGTAAGGGTATATTAAATATATATTAAACTTAAAATATGTATTACATTTGTAATATTCTGCAAGATTAAATTATAACATAAGTGATTTGTTTAATTCATTTTTATTATTTTTTGATTGCGTAAATGATAATAAAACTAAGCGTATTAATTATTTTAAATAATAAACAACCCGTGTGGCAAAATTTCGTGGCAGTCTTGGATCAACCTACGGCCAGTACAGTTTTTCTCAAGCTTGTCTATTCACGCAATGCTAGCCTGGCGCCTCACTGGCGCTATCTAGTTTTCCTATGTGTTTCATTCAAACCTTTTTGCTCTCTAGTCACAGTCCTGGCGCTGCCTAGGACTTCCTTACGAATATATATATATATATATATGAAGACGGTCCAGAGTTTACCTACTTTCTAGACAGAATTACGATTTGGACTGAAACAAAAATTACAGAAGTGAATTCAGAAAATAATATTGTTGTAACTTAAAGATTCAGGAAATTATGATGCATAGCTTCATAACTGCTTGAGTAATAATTCAATGTACACTATACAGTTTTCCTCAAGCCTGTATATTCAAGCAATACTAGCCTGGCAGTAACTGTCGCTATCTAGTTTTCCTACGTGTTTCATTTAAACATTTTTGCTGTCTAGACACAGTCCTGGCGCTGCCTAGGACTTCCTTACGAATATAAATATATGAAGACGGTCCAGAAATGTTTTTGAACGTCCTTTAAGAAACTAAATCTTAATATACAGTTCGTTTATCAAGATTTCAATAACGTTCAATAATTATTATTCATTATCTGAAATATTTAATAGTGTACATTTAATTACAACCCGAGCATTCATGCATTTATGTATTCTAATTTCCTAAATACTGCGAAATGGTAAGGTGTAAAACTGTTGAATGTGTGTTATCATGTGTTGATCACATTAGTCCAAATATAATTCATCAACCCCAAAATATTGCCGAAAATCATGCAAGGGTAGACTCAGTTCAAGAAATAAACTCTCGTATTTGTGATTCATGACAAAAGAATGGTTTAATGGTCGAAATTACTACAACAAAAACTAGTGCGACTATCCACGCTCATGTCTCGAGCTCCTACTCCTCTCTATCCGCTCGCCTTCCGCTTCCTCTCTTTGTCAAGGTGCTTTCACACTTTCTGCACTCACTCATTCGTTTACTTAAAGATCCTTTCACAAGGTGTGCGCTTTCGCTTCTAACACCTGATAGAAATTGAACGGGTTAACCGATTTTTTTCTATCTTTGTTTAATCGTCTCGTCATTATGTAAGGAATCTAATGCAGCATATTAAAATTTAATTTCTTAATATTTAATCATTATCAATTTCGTTCAACCGTCTCGAATCATGTAACGCTCTAACAATAGGAAGGTCGGATGAGTTATGAGCTACCACCCGGGGTCAAGTGTCCTCCATAAATTTGACGCTCCAGTACCCAGCTACGTTCTGTGAATTTGGAGAGCCTGTTTTCGTATCATCGTGGATATTTTCCCGGTGGCGGATTGCTTGTTTCCTGGCGCATAAATGAAGCACATTTTCGATTAATTAAAAAATAACAAAAACAAGCCCATTTTTAAAAAACGAAGGCTTTCTTTTTGTGTATTATGTCATTGAGATTATGTGGTTCAAACATTACATCGAACAATTCATCCGTGTAGGAGGAAACATGTCATTTGTAATACACGGGCTAAAATTCAAGCCTGAGAAAGCGCCCTAATGCTGGCACTCGGACGGAAATTTGGTGAATCTCTCCTTAATGAAGCCTCAGCTTCATAACGCAGTAGTTGCATTTCACGAGTAATTAGGTCCCTCTACCTTTTCGCGAATTCCAACTCACGTTTCATGGCATTAATTTCTGCTGTCACATTTTCACTGATATTTCTTTGTAGGTTGTTGTTACTGTATGTATCCTCAGATTCACCTCCTGGTTGATTTCCGTGGACGTCTACTGAAATAACACTCTCTGTACTCTCCTCCATCCAGGCACTTATTTCACTCACATTCCAAAGGGTAAATTGACATCTATCTCAACTGATTCGCATGAGAATGCGTTCACCGGATTACTTTAGCGCTGAACATCTCGTGATGGGCAAATAACGCGAGCGCGATTCCCACTTCTGAAAACTGTAGGATATTTTTAAGGCGAACAAGTAAAACACTGTATTAATATTAAGAATGATTTAGCCCTAAGAGTGCTTTATAACCATCTTTGTCGCTCTTACGGTATTGGCCGCGACCCTGCCCTGCTGAACGCTCCAAGTTTACTTACAGCACCTTCCAGCTGGGAAATGGCAGGCAAATTTGCACGCTGTTTGTCAAGTAATGACCGATTTTCGAAAAAATCTCTTATTTCTACGGCTTTTTCTTTAAGAAATGCGTCGTTCATACTAAAACATTGCAAAAGACCATCGAGAATTATGCAATCTGTCATCGCGTTGTGGACTTGTTTGATAACCACCTTCCACTCTACTGAGAGAAGAAATTTTTGGCCAATTGTTCAAGCTTTCCAATTTTTCCTTCACGCAGTAAAGGCAATGTGTCTGTTAGTCCGTGAGTAATAAGCGATAATTGTCTATCCAATCCGTGTTGCTTTAACCATCTTAAAATTATGGGAGCGTCGAAGTTAATGATGTTATGGCCCACCAATAAAATTTGAAAGCCACAATTCTCTAAAAACTGTACACAATCTTGAGCAACTTTAGCAGAAGGTCTCGTTGGTACTTCGTTATTGTTAAGAAATAAACGCCCATTAAAGACGGAAAGTCCCGTCGCGCCGGGTGCTGCAGGATGAATGGCTTGTTATGGAAACATATAGGCATAAAATTTTTCACCAAGGCATCAGGCAGCAATTTGCAAAATATCTGGTTGGCTGGTTGGTTCCCGTTGTTTCGATATCAACTAATACAACTTGACATGAGTCATGGAGAGGAACTCTATCTGGAATCCACGAATTACCAGCTAACGTAGCATTTACAGCTGTATCCATTGTCGTGCTCATACCGGTCATGTACGTGATGCCACTTTGCCTTTCTTGTAATCTGCTGTTATTATTGTTGTTACTCTTCAGAAACAATCTTCGCTTCTTAAATTGCACCGTCATTTCTCTGTACTTTTTAGTTATTCTTTCTGGCGATAATCCAGCTTTTTCATTTACTCCCAAAACATGAGACGCACCTTCATTTTTTTGCAACACAGATGCGACTACGCGATATGAAAAGCAGCACAAGATCCATAGTAACGACTTTTAGGGGCTCGAGTGATGGCCATGTGGTTGAAGCAGTCATTTCTTTGCGAAGATCCACCAGGAGCGATCTTGGCGGCTTTATTTTCGTATGTTGCCAACAAAGAGCGAAAATCTCTTAGCCAATTGGAAGATGAAAAAGCTTGCCCTCCTGGTAAATATTTGAAGATGTATGACGAATTATTACGTGCCTTGCAGCTTGTTGAACGTGTTCAACAGTTCCGGCATCTTCATCACCAATTAAAACATCCGTCCTAACGTTTAGTTTCTTGAAATTTTCATTCTTGACCAAGAGATTGACGGCTGTTGCAGGTTCCATTGATCCTTTCAGTTTCACGAAATACAAGCACCTGTCCGAAATTTGAGGTTAGATTACCACTAACCTGACATTTAGGATATTCTATTTTATTTCGTGCCAACTGAAAGGTCGTGAATCGACGAAAGAATGGAACATGACTGAGAAAATAGATTCTACACTTGAGAATTATTACTATTTGTACATTTATGACTTTAACGTTTATAATATTTTCTCGCAAATTAAATTGCTCGCCATGTTAAAGTACTCAATTCAAGCCTTCCCGCTCTTCAGGCCTCTTTTTTTTAATTGGTCACCCACAGACGCGGAGGAGAATATACCGAGACCGTTGTGGGAGTTGCCGGAACTGGGCAAATGGAAATAACCGTCTACAGCCAACGGGAAATAAAGGTAACGAGAAATAAGAGATGCAGAAATATGTGAGTTTCTACTGTAATTATATCCTCATCTCACCAGTCACTTGACTTAGTCCGTGACTATGATGAAAAACCGGGTTCTTTTTAACCCGAGAACAAGTTTGAAAGAAAAAAAAATATATATATACACCAAACTGGCGGTTTAGGATCCCACTGTTTAGGATCCTGCGGTTTAGAAATTCCTAGAACTGTTGGCTCACACAGTTTCTCAGCTCGCCTGGTCGAGAGAAGGCTGCAAATCGTGCGTTAGCACCAGTAGCGGGGCGATAAAAGCGGGCAGTACACTCAGCGAATAAGTACGTCAGCTCTCAGCACATAAGTCAGTTTGTTTTCAGTGTTTAGCGAGGTGTCTCGATTTCGGCTGTGTTACGATTTCTAAAAATGCCGAAGGAAAATAAGAGACAGCGTTTGTCGTTCAAAGAGAAATATGAGCTTGCATGTCAAGTGAAACAAGTTAGTTCGAGTAGCTGATTGGAACGATAAGGTTAAAAATTATGAACGTCCGAACAAAAAATCGTCAAAAACAAGTAATAACATGGTTTTGGAGGCTGTTCTGATAGAATGGTTTGAGAGAGCGACAGAAAGAAGCTGCAAACGTCAGCAAACGTTTGAGGTGAGTAAGCAGAAAAACATTATTTTCACGTGTAACGTATTGCTGACATTGTAGTTTTTCTTCAAGTTCAAATTATTATATGTATTAGATAACAAAATGGATGAAATTAAACAAAAATTTTCTACTACAGAGGAAAATCCAATAGAAATGATTCATAGGGCACTGACTATTTACGTTTGAATTCCCCTGATTTAGGATCAAGGCTTTTTGCAGGCTCCCCCCGACACTGTTCTTAAACCGGGGGGTTGGTGTATAATATATATATATATATATATAAAGGTGAGAGAGCCATTCTTAGACACTTGTCCATAAATATGATAAATAGCCATGAGGACATAACGCATCCTTGTTTTACGCCTCGCACAATATCAAAACAGTCACTCAGTTTCCCATTAACCCTTGCACTCGCTTTACTACCTGCATATATTGTTTGTATTGCTTGTAAGAGCCATCCATGTACTTCGTGCTTTTTAAGGACTTCCCAAAGTTTACTCCTAGTTACCTTGTCAAATGCTTTTTCTAGGTCAACGAATGCACAGAAAACTTTATTTCCTACTTTTAAGCTTTTTTCTGTGATCTGTCTTAAGCTAAATATCTAATCCGTACATGATCTTCCTGGCATAAATCCACTTTGGTCTTCTCACATCTTTTCTTCTGTAATTTCTGTTACCCCACGAATAAGTATTTTTGAGTATATTTTACTTACGGTACTTAGTAAGGTGATACCTCTGTAATTATTGCAGTTGTTTTTATCTCCCTTTCTTTTGTATATTGGTAAGAAGATCGCTTTACTCCAATCGTCTGGGACTTGTCCCAACTCGATGCATAAATTTATCAATTCGCGCACCCTGTGAGGGATGTATTCGCCACCGTATTTAAACATTTCGACATTGTTACTGTCTACACCTGCAGCCTTACTATTTTTTAAACTCTTAATTATATCAATAACCTCAGTGACGCAGACATATTCAATTGGGTTTTTCAATGTATTATTATCAATCTCGCAGCTCTGTTGCCCTATACCTTTACCTCCTAATAATTCTTGAAAAGAGTCTTTTAAAGCGTCTACTACCCCATCTGTATCATATAGCATTTCACCTTTGCTGTTTCTCATGCTGACAAACTCTGTACTTTAACTTTTTTTCATCTCTTTAAATATTATTTTCATGGTTCCTTGAAAGTCTTTTTGTAATTTCTTTTCTTCTTCTGATCCGATTTGTTCTTTACTTTCCTTGACTAGTCGTTTAACTTTTTTCTTTTTGTATCTGTAATAATTTTCAAGTCTACTTCTTTCTTCATCGCTAGGACCTCTGATTTTTAATGTTCTCTCGTGCGCTTTTTTCTTTTCCTGTTGGGCTGCCTTAATTTCATCATTCCACCATGCATCACCAGAATTTCTTCCTAGTACCGCCGTACCACATACTTCAATCGTAGTTTTAACAATGTTATTCCATAACATAGTCCACGCGCTCTCTACATTTTTATTGTTTTCAAGCTTCTTCCAAGTTACCTCATCTATGCGTTCGTTTATCTTATTCTGAAAATCTATTCGCACTTCCGGTTTCTGTAAATTTTCAATCTTGATTCCAATGAAAACTTCTCGCAATGATTTGTTGTTGCAAAATGGCCTTTTTTAACAGGAAATCGTCTGGACTCTTCATTTCGTTATGAAAAAACCATCCGGCCAAGCAGTGCCAAAATTTTCGCTAAAACAGTTGCGAAACTTATACCTAATACCATTAATAATATTGCTTATTCTTCGCAAAGCCTCTTTCTGTATTGTTTCTAACAATTGTTATAAATATAGACTCTCAATGACCGGAACTGATTATTTAAAAAAAGTTTTATTTTTCTATGGCACAAAATAAAACTTTTCATTCTCCTTACATTTTCTCGTACGACAAGCCATTGTTCTACAGTAAGCCTTATAAACAATTTATTTGCCATAAATCTACGCTCCCCTACCAGCCGCAATGTTCAAGTTTGTTCACGACAATGTTTTTTTCCGAAGATTATAAACAATGTATTTTTTATAAATGCGCTTCTCCCTAGAACGAGAGTGAAAAGTTTTATTTTGTGCTATGGATTAGTGAAACAATTTTAAAAAATCTGTTCTGGTGATTGAGATACTTTATATATAATAATTGCCATAAGCAGTAAAGAAAGAGGGCTTATGAAGAATAAACAATATTATCAATGGGAGTAGGTATAGGTTTCGCACCAGTTGTAGGTAACATTGTGACACTGATGAGCTTCATGATTTTTTATTAGCAAATGAAGAATCTTGACATTCTAGACCGTCTAGTCGATTTCCTCTTAAAAATAGCTATTTTTTACAATAATTCATGGAGAGAAGCTTTCATTCTGCGATACGACCGTTCACAGATGTCAATTTAAAAAAAAATCATTTGTTTAGATTTTATAACACTGTTAATTGCAGACGGCCTATCCTACGAAAGAAGTGCAAGAGGCAAAAAAGTTCTGTTTTTTCTCACTGTTGCTAAAAATGAGTTTATAAACTTTTTTCGATAATGAGTAATGAAATTGTTGAATAAAAGTCTTGACAAATAATGACCAGGATTTCGAAAACCTAAACGAGACATTCCCAATCAAGGGACTTTTTGTGATCTTTTGAACAAAACTGATCTCGATGACCTTATTGGTGCATACAGAAGTATTACTGGCGACTCGATTACATTGGATATGTTTCCCTTTTTCGTTTAGCCTTTTAAGTTTCACTAACAAAACTATTTTTATTGCCAATTTACTTCTGTGGTACATCCCGTTCGCAGTACCTGATGTTATATTGAAAGTTTCCCAAAATCCGGAACACGTGTTGTGACCACTTTATTGCTACGAAGCATTTGCCTCCCGTCTTTACCTTTTCTGCTTATAAAAATGGGCTTGTTAACTTTTTTTAGCTTTAGATATAAGTTTTAAGGCTTTAAGACTGAAATTATATCAAGGGTTTTTTGTGATGAACGAGAATAATGGAGAGAATTTTGCCGAACATTTCGCCGAATATTTGGCCTTCAGAATTTTGAAGATTTCAAGGGAATAAAAAAGTTTTCTTAAAATTCCTGGCAACATTCAAATAATATTTCATTTGGTAAATTAATTTTAACAGAATATTAAAAAATGATTATCTAAAATTTCGAAAAATAATGTAGAACATTTTTAAGCAAAATTTTTAAATTCTGCACGTTTACAACATTTTACAAAAAATTTGTGTTAATTCAAGAAATATTAAGAAGTTTCACAAAGATTTCATAAAATTTACAAAAAAAATCGATTTTCAAAGATTTCACAAAAAAATTAGAATCTTTTTAAGAATGAAAGGTTTCAGAAGAATGAAAAACTTTTCTAGGTCAATTTGAACAAGATTACAAAACATTTCAAAAGATTTCCAAAATTGTCAGAAAATCATGCGGAAGATTTTAAGACAATTTTTTCATTTTGCAGAATTAAAAATTTTTTTAAGTAATAATGCTACTCATTTTAAAATATATTCAGAAGTTTTCAAAACATTTCAAAAGTAATTTAAACCTTAGAACGATTTCGAAAAATTTGAAAGAAAATGTAGATTTTTGAAGATTTCAAAAAAAAAATGCTTTTTAGTAATTTTAAAAGGTATCAAGAGAATACAAGTTTTTTTTAAGATTTCAAAAGATTTCCAAAATGTTCCAAAAAGGATCTGGAATATTTTGAAGCAATTTTTTTAATTTGTCAGTTGAAAAAAAATTATCAAAAATTCGAATCACTTTAAAAGATATCAGGAACTCTTGAAAAAATTTCAAAAAATGATTTTGAAAAAGAATGTAGAAGACTTTAAAGCAAAAATTTTGAATTTCGCAAGATTACAAAAGGCAGTTTTGTGTATTTTGCATAATTTTAGGAAAAATCTAACATATTTTAAATTATATTTAGAAATTTTGAACAATTTCCAAAATAATTTCAAGAAATTTAAAACAAAATGTAGATTCTCGAAGACTTCGAAAAAGGAGCTTTTTAAGAGTTTTAAAGGTTTCAAGACAATAAAAAAGTTTTCTTCGAAAGATTCCTAGAAAAACACGCATCACGGAAATTTTCAGAATACTTACCGTGGAAGCTTACGAGAATCTTCTTTATCAAAATTTATTATTCAAACAACATATAGTCAGCCATCAACACACAGAAAAAACTAAAGTTAAATTTATAAATTGCGTCAAAAACATGTAATATATTAGTGAATACTTTTATAAATCTAGGTTAAGATTTTTTATAATGAATGTAATGTATTAAAATAGTTTAAGATTGCTGTTGAATAAAAATTTAGATTGAACGAATAAAACTATGCGTATTTAATTCTAATTCCCTATCATGTTAGAAGTTATTTTTTAATAACTTTTGAATAACCTCAATTAGTAACTTATGATTATGGCGGAAACTGCATACTGCGCATGCGCAAATGACCATACACTGAGCGATAAGACTGACGCGTGCACCACAGGGTTTGCTAGTTACGCATAATTCTCGAGTTTTTAAAATAAAATGTGTTAAAAACCGAGTTAGGTACTTTTCAAGATGGCGGACATGCACCAAACCTCACTTTTTTTGTAAATTAATTTGTTTTTATGAATTAAATCCTTCATAATAGCCATAAAGCCTGAGCGCGCAAAATTCGAATGGATAAAATATAGGTTGATCCAAGCTACAGTATTAGATTGCGCGAGCGCAGAGTACCACGTAGATGCTAATAAGGTAGATTACCGATATTTTCTTCCACTATTTGGATCGGAACTCTTAATTACGATAAATGATAAGTATAAATTGTCGTTCGATTACTATTTGACCCTTTCTGTTCAACTCACACGATAGAAAGAGAGACGTTTTGAAAACTTCGTTTCGAATTCTCATGCATGCATGAAAATTAATATTAAACAAATAAAACTACGTGTATTTAATCCGAGTTCCCTATCCTCTTAGAAAAAGTCAATAAATAAATTAGTTTATTATTTAATTATTCAAGTTAATAATTTTTTTTTTCCTTCATTAGTTTTATCTTAGTTTAATTATTTTTACTTAATTTAATTAGTTTTATCTTGGTCTAATTATTATAAACTTAATTTAATTAGTTTTATCTTGATTTAATTAGTTTCGGCACATTTTAAGTATTTTAATCTTAGTTTAATTAGTTATAAGTTATTCTATTTAGTTTATAGTCATTTTTTATTAATTCTCGAATAACCATAATTAGTAACTCACGATTATGACTGAAACTTCATACTGCGCATGCGCAAATGATCACTTTTTTACATTTGTTTTAATTAATTGAATCCTTCACAATGTCCATAGAGTCTGAGCGCGCGAAATTCAAATTTATAAGATGTAGGTTGATCCAAGTTACAGTATTGGGCTGCGCATGCGCAGAGTTCAACCTAAAGGTTAGATCACTGATATCTTCTTCCTCTATTTGGATTGGACCTCTCAGTTTCGAAAAACGATAAGTATGAATTGTTCCGACGATGGATCAAAAGACCAAAAGACGCTTGCATCAACTGAACAAGAAGATTGAATGGGCAAGACAGAATGCGTCCCGTGTTCAATGTGTGATTCACTACATAACATCAGGTAGACCATTCACGAAAACACACACTGAACAGGTCAAAGCTGCTGACAATCAAGCAGCATATTGTTGACAAAATATGGCTATTATCTCACGCAAGATGAAGAATACAGAAGAGGGATAGATAGATCATAAAGAATCAAAAGTTTCTCACTGACCCATCTCGCCTCTCCAGTGAACACCCAATTTTCGTCGAATATTCACCCAAGCCTAACGAGGTAGAGACCTTTTGGAGAGAGGTATACAAGATCCCGAAAACACTGAAGTTGAAAGAAGATACTAACAATATCATCCGCTTCAAGGCATTTAAAACCCACATAAAATTTGAAGAGGAATGTTCATAAACCACTGCCGAAAAGGTGAAAAAGGCACTTAGAGGCACGAAGAACTTTTCCGGTGCTGGACCAGATTGTATCAAAAACTTCTGGTGGAAAAAGTTTACTTCTACACACCAAAATTTGGCTGGCATATTCACCTCATATTTAAAGTTGGAGACGCCCATTCCGCAGTGGCTGGTGTTAGGACGCACTATACTTCCGGCAAAAAAGGGTAACTTGTCTAATCCGGAGAACTACAGGCCAATAACTTGATTGAACACACTGTATAAGATCTTTACAACTGTCTTAAACAACAAGATTGTTCGGCGAATTGAGCCTGTATGGCGTGAGATGTAGGAACAACGTGGCTCGAAAAAGGTGTATCAGGCTGTCGAGAGAACCTGCTAATTGACACGTATGTGTGTGAAGACGCTGCAGTCCATCAACGCAACCTGTCAATGGCCTGGATTGACTACCGGAAAGCTTTCTGTCCAACCCCTTATAGGCTTATCATCTGTCTGTTGGAAAGCTTGAAGGTACATCCACACATAGTGAGATTGATGCCTCTTTGAAAAACTAGATTTACTATCTCTTCTGGAAATTATCGTGTGACAACGAAGAACGTCACCTTCCAGAGAGGCGTCTTCCAGGGCAATGCCATGAGCCCTTCGCTTTTTTGCATCACACTTCTCCCTCTATCTCTCGCACTAAGATATTCCTCTGAATACCTTTGTGGCGACACTAACCAGGGCGAGCATAAGGTCACTCATGTATTTTATATGAATGACCTGAAGATCTATGATTCTGGTAAAGGCAAACTTCAAACTGCCATGAATATCGTCAAGAAGTACACAGGAGAGATTGGGATGGACTTCGGATTAATTCTAAAAAACATTATTTTTTTACAAAGTCATATCTACTTGGTGTGAAGGGCCTGGAGCCCAAAAATCGGTGTTGGTATTTTTCAGGAGCCCAAAATTCAGAGACACTGTTTACACTGTAAAATTCTCAAAAACATTATTTTTTGACGAAGTCACATCTACTTGGTGCCAAGGGGTTGCTTTTCAACTGTAAGAGTTGGAGCCCAAAAATCAGTGCTTGTATTTTTCGGGAAGTCAATACTCAGAGACCCTGACTACACTGTAAAATTCTTAGAAAAATTGTTTTTTGACAAAGTCATATCTACTTGGTGTGAAGGGGTTGCTTTTCAACTGTAAGGGTTGAAGCCCAAAAATCAGTGTTGATATTTTTTAGATGCCTAAAGTCAGAGACTCTAATTACACTGTACAATTCTAAAACACATTATTTTTTTACAAAGTCATATCTACTTGGTGTGAAGGGGTTGCTTTTCAACTGTAAGGGTTGGAGCCCAAAAATCGGTGTTGGTATTTTTAAGGAGCCTAAAAATCCGATACCTTATTTACACGCTAAAATTCTGACAAACATTATGTTTTGACAAAGTCATATCTTCCTGGTGTCAAGAAGTTGCTTTTCAACTATAAGGTTTGGAGCCCAAAAATCGGTGTTGGTATTTTTCAGGACCTCGAAAATCAGAAACCCTATTTGCAGGGAAAATTCTAAAAAACATTATGTTTCGACAAAGTCATATCTTCGCGGTGTGAAGGGGTTGCTTTTCAACTGTAAGAGTTGGAGCCCAAAAATCGGTGTTGGTATTTTCCAGGAGTCCAAAACTCAGAGACACTAATTACACTATGAAATTCTAAAAAACCTTGTTTTTTGACAAAGTCATATCTACTTGGTGTCAAGGGTTTACATTTCAACTGTAAGGATTGGAGCCCAAAAATAGGTGTTGGTATTTTTCAGGAGCCCAAAAATCAGAGACCTTGATTACACTGTAAAATTCTCAAAAACATTGTTCTTTTGACAAAGTCATATCTACTTAGTGCCAAGGGGTTGCTTTTCAACTGTAAGAGTTGGAGCCCAAAAATCGGTGTTGGTATTTTCCAGGAGTCCACAACTCAGAGACACTAATTACACTATGAAATTCTAAAAAACATTGTTTTTTAACAAAGTCATATCTACTTGGTGTCAAGGGGTGGCTTTTCAACTGTAAGGGTTGGAGCGGAAAAAGCGGTGTTGGTATATTTCAGGACCCCAAAAATCAGAGACTCTCATTATACTGTAAAATTCTAAAAAACATTATTTTTTTACAAAGTCATATCTGATGGGGAGTTAGATAGGCGCATAAACGAGGGTCTGAAGGTTATCGGTAGAGCTGGGTCCATTTTCGAAAGTAAAAATATATCAACAGAAGCCAAAATGGCGATACATAATTCTATATTTGTACCGAATGTGCTATACGGTAGCGAGACATGGAGCTGTCAAGAAAAGGATAAGAGTAAAATTAACGCGAATGACATGAAGCCCCTGCGCACAATCTGCGGGAAAACACTGATGGAAAAAGTGAGAAAGGAAATAACCCTCAAAGAATGTGGTGCAACAGAGACAATAGTTTACACTTGGGAAAGAAATCAGTTAAGATGGTTCGGACATGTTGAAAGAATGAAAGATGAATGTCTAACGGAACAAGTCTATAAAGGTAAAGTAAATGGCAGTATGCCAAGAGGCAGACCGCGGAAAGAATGGTTAAAATGTGTGAATGAGACCTTATTCCGATAAGACATAAGAAGCCATTGAAACAGGAGAGCTTGCATGAAAAAATGCATGGACGTGAAGGAGGCTAGAGAAGTATGCCAGGACAGAAAAGTGTGACGACAAATAATTGATAAGAAAAATGTGAGTAGAGTAAATAACGCTTGAAACAAAAGACCTTAGACACTAATGGGCCCAAGTGAGAAACCTCGCATAATAACCTTGTGAATCTCTTCACTTGGGGTGATCGCTAGAGATATTGATCAGCAACCTGGGTCGGAGCAGTGTTACGGAACGAACGTGTTATTTAAATAAATAACACGAAAATGCTAGATCAATCTAAAAAATCTATACCTCCTTCCTAACACTACTACTTTCCAACGAGCTACTCAAGCCTACCCCGAAAGGGAAATAGGTCAATGGTATACTAATAATAATAATTGGTTGACGGAACCATTTACCGACAGGGATTCTATTTTTCGAGGTCGAAGAAAAAGCCTAATGGAGACTGATTTCACTATTTCTACTGAGAAAGTAACATATTTATATTGTAGGATAGAAGAAATCAACTGTGAACTGGACAAATGGTTCGCCCACGGTAAATAGTTTCACTACCCTACTTTAATTTTTTTTTCTGAGTATAAAAAGCTTTATATAAATGGAATAAATTTAAATAATTTGGTGTAAAAGTACAAAGCATAGGTTCAATATTGTAGTCTGCTTGTCAAAGTGGTCGTGTTACCATTGCTCGTCCTCCTCGAAATATATTTCCCGATTACATTTAAAAATGTAACTTTTCGGAATAATTCTAATAATCATGCCATAAAAAGTGAAATAGAACATTAGTGTGGAGCAGCATCTTTTAAAAGAGTAGTTACCATTGAAAATTCTTCTAGATTTATATCTACACTGTCATTTCAGCAACTATTGGACTCTATTTAACCCTATTTGTGATGGCCCAATTTGGGCTCTGTTGGTTACTGATCATGTTATTTCTATTTCTACTATCTTTTCCTATGTGCTACCATTTTTTCAGGTAACTTCCCACTTAAAACTGACCATTTTGCATTTTCAGTGAATATCTTGAATATTTGTCCCGTTAACTTTATAATGCTTATTGATTTTTTAATTTTTACTTTTTTATGTACCTTATTTTGTGCTTTCAATTGTAATCATGTGAACTGAATTTTGTTGGTTAACATATTTCAGACACTTCTATATTTAACTATG
This sequence comes from Andricus grossulariae, assembly GCA_011634705.1. Lineage (NCBI taxonomy): Eukaryota > Metazoa > Arthropoda > Insecta > Hymenoptera > Cynipidae > Andricus > Andricus grossulariae. The sequence continues at coordinate 191,505,043 of JAABKJ010075445.1, read as the reverse complement.
CTTGAACTTTACTATTCACCATCAAAATGGAAACTTTGAATATTTATCACGTTAACGCACAGTCTTTACCTGCTTATTACCACAAATTAAAACATAATTTTATCTCCTGTTCCTATCATATCATAGCCGTTTCTGAGACTTGGATTACGCCCAACATTCCATCTTGCCTCATAGCACTTGATCATTACACACTTTTCCGCTGAGATAGAGATAAAAGAAGAGGGGGTGGGGTCTGTCTCTACATTCATGACAGCTTAAGGGGTGTACAGGTGGAAATAAGTCTTCCTGCCAATAACCCTATTGCTGAATACCTTTTTATCAAGGTATCTTCGGCTCATGACAGCATGTTGGTGGGTGTCATTTACAAACCTCCTAATGCTTCCTACTGTAGGGAATTTGAGACTGTCATTTTTGACCTTATACCAAATTATAATAACATTGTTCTTACCGGTGACCTAAACACAAATCTTAATGCCACAAAGAGCTCAACTAACTATTTAAAATCAGTAGTGTTCTCTGCCGGATTATCTATAGTTCCCCATAATACCACGCACCACACAGATCATTCTAGTACATGGATTGAATTGATGATTGTTGATGATCTAGAAAAGGTAATTTCTTGTTCTCAAGAGTCAGTCTGATTCCTCTCAAACCACGACCTCATCAGCATTCAATACCAGTACTCCTTTGATCTCTCCTCTAGTAAATCTCCTCTGTCTATACGCAATCTCACAAATATAAATGAAGCCGAATATCTCGAGCGCCTCTCTGCTTATGATTTGAAAAGAATTTTGATTGAAAAAGATATAAATAGAAAGGTCATCTGGCTAACGACTTGATGGAAAAAAGAGAGAAAAAACGTAGATTGGCTGAAAGAACAAAAAATAGTATTATTCAAGCCGAATTTCGTAAATTGAGAAACTTAGTTCAAACCAAAATCAGAGATTCAGCTCACTCAATGCCATATTGCCAAATTTAGTGTTCCGCAATTTTTAGAAAAAACCTGTGGTTATGCTAGCTTAACGTTCAGTTAGAAGGACCACACATAGAAAAGAAAACAACTTAGACCATATTTCATTGCACATTAATTTAGTGCTCATTTAGGGCTCTCTCAATGCCATATTGCCAAATTGAATGCTCCGCAATTTTTAGAAAAAACACTGTGGTCATTCTAGCTTAACGTTCAGCTAGCAGGACCGCACATAGAAAAAAACAACTTAGACAATATTTCATTGCACATTAATTTAGTGCTCATTGATGGCTCACTCAATGCCATATTGCCAAATTTATTGCTCCGCAATTTTTAGAAAAGGCCTGTGGTCATACTAGCTTGACGTTCAGCTAGCAGGAAAACTAATAGAAAAAACAACTTAGCCAATATTTCTTTGCACAATAATTTAGGGCTCATTTAGGGCTCACTTCATGCCATATTGCCAAATTTAATGTTCCGCAATTTTTAGAAAGAACCTGTGGTCATGCTAGCTTAACGTTCAGTTAGAAGGACCACACATAGAAAAGAAAACAACTTAGACAATATTTCTTTGCACAATAATTTAGTGCTCATTTAGGGCTCTCTCAATGCCATATTGCCAAATTTAATGCTCCGCAATTTTCAGAAAAACCTGTGGTCATGCCAGCTTTAGGTTAAGCTAGAAGTACCACGCATAGAAAAAAACGACTTAGACAATACTTTTTTGCATAATAATTTAGGGCTAATTCAATGCCTTAAGGCAAATTTAATGCTCCGCAATTCTTGAAAAAAAACTGTGGTCATGCTAGCTTAATGTTAAGCTAGCAGGACCACACATAGAAAAAAAAACTTAGACAACATTTATTTGCACAGTAATTTAGGGCTTATTTAGGGCTCACTCGATTGCATTATTGCCAAATTTGTTGCTCCGCAATTTTTAGAAAAAACCTGTGGTAATACTATCTCGACGTTCAGCTAGCAGGACCACTAATTGAAAAAAACCACTTATACAATATATTGTTGCACAATAATTTAGTGCTCATTTAGGGATCAGTTGATGCCATATTGCCAAATTTAATACGCCGCAATTTTTAGAAAAAACCTGCGGTCATGCTAGCTTAATGTTAAGCTAGCAGGACCACACATAGAAAAAAACAACTTGGACATTATTTCTTTGCACAATAATTTAGTGCTCATTTAGGGCTCACTCAATGCCATATTGCCAAATTTAATGCCCCGCAATTTTTAGAAAAAACCTGTGGTCATGCTAGCTTAACGTTCAGTTTATAATGAAACAATTTCACTTAATATATAATTCAAGATTACGTAGAATCTGGAATTTTAATGCAATAATGAAAAAAAATGTTATTCGACTTTATTTTGGATTATATATTTACTGCATTATTTGAATTAAAAAAAAATTAACCAGATATCGAATAAATTGTAATATTCTACTAAAGTAAAAAAAAATTAATCAACCAGAATTCGAATAAAATGTAATTTTCTTCAAATGTAAAAAAAAATATTAATTTTCTACAAAAGTAAAAAATTAATTTTCTACAAGTGTAAAAAAAAAAAATTTCTACAAGAGCAAAAAAAAATTAATTTTCTAAAAAAGTAAAGAAAGATGAAATTTTGTTCGAAGAAATGAGAAAACAAAAATTTGAAAACTTTGTATCCATTTCAAGAAAATTGAAGAACTTATTAATAATTCATAATCTAACTTTCTATTTCTAATAAAAAAATTAACTTTATATACAATTAATTATGTGGATAGTTTACATTATAAAAAATTTTATCAAATTTTTAATACTTTAGGATTGAATTCAAGATTACTTAGAATCTGGAATTTTAATGCAATAATGAATAAACAAGACAAAGAAAAAAAAAAAACTAACAAAATTTGATCCAACTTTTTTTTTGGAATTTATTTCTACTACAATATTTGAATTAAAAAAAAAAATTAACTAGAAATTGAATGAATTGTAATTTTTTACAAAAGTAAACAAAATTAATTTTCTATAAAAGTAAAAAAAAGTAATTTTCTAAAAAAGTAAAAAAAAATAATTTTCTATAAAAGTAAAAAAAAAATAATAATTTTCTACACAAGTAAAAATAAATTAATTTTCTACAAAAGTAAAAAAAAAATATATTTTCTTCAAAAGCAAAAAAAAAAATAATTTTCTACAAAAGTAAAAAATTAATTTTCTACGAAAGTAAATAATTAATTTTCTACAGAAGTAAAAAAAAAATTTTCTACAAAAGTAAAAAAAAAATGATTTTCTACAAAAGTAAAAAAATTAAATTTCTACAAAAGCAAAAAAAAATAATTTTCTACAGAAGTAAACAAAAAAAAATGCAATTTTTTTTCGAAAAAATGAGAAAAGATAAATTTGAAAACTTTGTATCCATTTTAAGAAAATTGAAGAGCTTATTGATAATTCATAATCTAATTTACTATTTCAAACAAAAAATTTTACTTTATTGATAATTAATTATGTGGATAATCACCATTATAAAAAAATTTATTAGATTTTTATTACTTTAGGGTTTATTTCAAGATTACGTAGAATCTAGAATTTTAATGCCATAAATTTTTAACAAATAGTTTTACTTTTAAATGCGAAATATCAATTTTCAACCAAATAGTTTTACTTTTAAATGCGAAATATCAATTTTCAACCAAATAGTTGAACTTTCAAAACAAAACAAGATTATTTTCAACAAAGTAGTTGCATTTTCAACCAGAGATGACTTTTCACTCAAAAAAGATTAATTTCGAACAGTTGAATTTTTAACTAAAAAAAAAAAATTGCAACGAACAAAGTAAACCAATGTTCTATTATGAAGTAGTAAAAACTGAGCTGCAAATCATTTTAAACAATTTTAAGCTAGAAACATTAAAAATTGAGTGATTATGTTTTTTGTATAATCTGAATACTTCTTAAATTAGTAGTTAAATTATTTTTATTTCAAAAAGTTTAAAGAAAATTTTATTTAAAAACTATTTTATTATTATTATTTGAAAAATATACATGTTGTTTTACATTTTTTCAAATTTGAAATTATATTTGAAATTTTTTCAGAATTTCTAAATTAAAGAAGACAAATTTTCAACCGAATAGTTGAAATTTGTACTAAAAAATAATCATTTTCAACTGAAAATGGAATAGTAACACTTTCAGTAAAAAAAAATAATTTTAAACAAAACATAAGGGTTTTCAACTAAAACACTGAATCTTCAACTGAAATAGTTTAATTTTTCACAAAAAAAGATAAATTAATGTTTTACCAAACAGATAAATTTTGAACTACAACTATGGAATTTTCAATTAGAATAAATTTAATTTTCAGTTAAAAAATTACTTTCAAAACAAAACAAAAACTAACTTTCAAAAAAGTAGTTACATTTTCAAACAAAGTGATGAATTTTCAAATAAAATTGTAAATATTTAACTGGAATAGTTGAATTTTTGACCAAAAAGATTATTTTTCAACCAAGAAGATTAATTTCTACCAAAAAGACGAATTTTCAACTAAAAAAGATCATTTGTCAAACAAAAATGGCATAATTGAATTTTCAGTCAAAAAATGAATGTTCAAACAATGAGATGAATTTTTAACTAAAATTATGGAATATTCAACTTGAAAATTACATACATTTTCATTTTTTTTAATTTCTAAAAAAAAACATCTAAATATTCAACTGTTAAAAAAGAATTTTTAACAAAATACGTGAATTTTTAACGAAATAGTTGAATTTTAGACTAGTGAAGATCAATTTTCAACTAAAAAAAATGGAACAGTTAAATTTTCAGTTAAAGAAATTAATTTTCAACCAAACTGATGAATTTTCAACAAAAATTATGAATCTTCAACTGGAATAGTTAAATAAAAAAATGAATTTTTAACACAATAGTTCGACATTCAACCAAGCAGTTCAGTTTTCAACTAAAAAAGATTTTAATTTACAATAAAAATAGTTAAATTCTACTAAAAATAAAGACGAATTTTCAATAAAATAGTTAAATCGTCAACCAAAAAAGATTAATTTTTTTTTAACAACAAAAATTTAATTTCTACCAAAACAGATGAATTTAAAAAAAATAAAAAACGAATTTTCTACAAACCAGTTAATTTTCATTAAAAAATTAATTTTCAGCCAAATAGTTGATTTTTTTTTTACCAAAACAATTAATCTTCAACCAAAAAAATTAATTTTTAACTTACCAAAATATTTGAATGCTCAGCCAAAAAGGCGAATTTGTAAGAAAATATTTGAATTTTCAACAAAAAAATATCAACTTTCAACCAAGCATGAAATAGTTGAATTTCCAGTTGCAACAATTATTTCTTGACAAAAAAAAATAAACAATTTTCAACAAAATAGTTACTATTTCAGCCAAAGAGGAATTTTTAACTAAAAGGATGAATCTTTAACCAAAAACATTAATTTGCTACCAAGTAGTTCAATTTTCAACCAAGTATTTGAGTTTTCAACCAAAAGAAATTGATTCTCAAATAAAAACGTAATAGTTGATATTTTAACTAAGAAATATTTTAATTTTAAATAAAAAAAACAGTTGGATTTTACCAGAGATTACAAATTTTCTACTAACCAGTTGAATTTTCAACAAAAAAGTTAATTTTCAACATATTAGTTGATTTTTGAACTAAAAAATTCATTTTTAACAACAACAAAAAATAGTTACATTTTCAGCTAAAATTATGAATCTTCAACCAAATAATTAATTTTTTAAGAAAGTAGTTCAACTTATAACCATTTAGTTGAGTTTTCAACAAAAAAAGATGATTTAATTTTGTACCAAAACAGATGAATTTTCAAACCATAACAAAAAAAAACGAATTTTCTACAAACCAGTTGAATTTTCAACCAAATAGTTGATTTTTTTTACGAAAACAATGAATCTTCAACCGAAAAAAATAATTTTTAACTTACCAAAATGTTTGAATGTTCAACCAAAAAGGCGAATTTGTAACAAAATATTCGAATTTTCAACTAAAAAATATCAGTTTTCAACCAAACATGGAATAGTTCAATTTTCCACCAAGTATTTGAGTTTTCAACTAAAAGAGATGGATTCTCAATTAAAAATGTAATAGTTGATATTGCTTCTAAAAAATATTTTATTTTTATACCCAAAACAGTTGAATTCTAGTTTTAAAAAAAAAACGAATACATAAACTTTGAATCTTGTAGCTGAATTTTCAACCAAGATTAATTTTTTAACGAACAAGATAAATTTTCAACAAAAATACATAAATTTTCAACCTTGTAGTTGAATTTTCAACAAAATAGATAAACTTTTAATCAAATAGTTGAATTTTCAACGAAGAAGAATAATTTTCTACCGAAAAAGATGAATTTTCAACAAAAATACATCAATTTTTAATCTTGTAGTTGAATTTTCAAACGAAAAGATTAATTTTCTACGGAAAAAAAATTAATTTTCAACAAAGATACATAAATTTTCAACCTCGTTTTGGAATTTTCAACAATAGTTGAATCTTCCAAAAGAAAATTAATTTTCAACCAAGAACATTAATTTTCTACAGAAAAAAATTAATTTTCAACAAAAATACATAAATTTTCAATCTTGTAGTTGAATTTTCAACCAAGATTAATTTTCTACCGAAAAATATGAATTTCAAAGAAAAAAAATATAAATTTTCAAACTTGTGGTTAAATTTTCAACAAAATAGATAAACTTTTCATCAAATAGTTGAATTTTCAACCAAGAAGATTAATTTTCTACCGAAAAAGATTAATCTTCCACAAAAATACATACATTTTTAACGTTGTAGTTGAATTTTCAAACAAGATGAATAATTTTCTACCGAGAAAGATTAATTTTCAACAAAAATACATAAATTTTTAACGTTGTAGTTGAATTTTTAACAAAATAAGTAAACTTTTAATCAAATAGTTGAATTTTAAACCATGAAGATTAATTTTCTACAGAAAAAAATTAATTTTCAACAAAAATACATATATTTTTAACCTCGTTTTGGAATTTTCAACAATAGTTGAATCTTCCAAAATAAAATTATTTTCAACCAAGAACATTAATTTTCTACAGAAAAAAATTAATTTTCAACAAAAATACATAAATTTTTTATCTTTTAGTTGAATTTTCAACCAAGATGAATTATTTTCTACAGGAAAATATGAATTTTCAACAAAAATACATAAATTTTCAACCTTGTTTTAAAATTTTAAACAATAGTTGAATTTTCAACAAGGAACATTCATTTTCTACAGAAAAAAAATAATTTTCGACAAAAATACATAAATTTTTTATCTTGTAATTGAATTTTCAACCAAGAAGATTAATTGTCTACAGGAAAAAATGAATTTTCAACAAACATACATAAATTTTCAACATTATTTTGAAATTTAGACAATAGTTGAATTTTCAACAAAGAGCATTAATTTTCTACAGAAAAAAATTAATTTTCAACAAAAATACATAAATTTTCAAGTAGCGAAAGCGAGGGAAATTGGGGGGAAGTGAGGGAAGGGGAATTAGATGAAGTGAGATAAAGTGATGAGAGGGGAAGTAGAGCAGAGAAATAAGCTGAGGGGAAGTATGGGAAATAAGAGAAATAGATGAGACAAATAAGAAATTAAGGGAGGGTAAGTGGAGGATATGGGAGAAATTAAGGGAGGGTAAGATGGCTAAATAGGGGGAAAGGAGGGGAGAGGAAACATACGGGAAGTAAAGGGAAATGAGGGAAGGGAGGGGAAGGCAAACAAAAGGAAAATAAGAGAATAAAGGGAAATAAGGGGACGGGACGTAGAGGAAGTGAGGGGAAATAAGTAGGAAGAAGTAGAGGAAGCAAGGAGAAATGAGGGGGACCGGAGTAGGGGAAGTGAGGGTGAATTAGAGGAGGGGAATCAGGTGAAGTGAGAGGAAATGATGGGAGGGAAAGTGGAAGAAATAAGGTGAAGTGAGAGGAGGTGAAGTAGGGTAGGTTCGGTGAAATGAGGGGATGGATAGTAGGGGAAGTGAGGAGATATAAGTAGACGGATGTAGAAAAAGTGAGAGAAAATAAGCAGAGGAAAGTAGGGGAAATAAGAGTAAATTAGAGGAGGGGAATTAGGTAAATTAAGAGGAAATTATGGGGGGGAGTAGAAAAAATATTACTAACAAAATAGTTAATATTTTTACTTTAAAAAAATCAATTTTCAACCAAAAATGGAAGGGATCAATTTACAGTTGGAAAAAGTAATTTTATATTCTAAAAAAATTATTTTCAAAAAAATAGTTGAATTTTAAAGAAAAGAAATGAATCTTTAACCAAAAGAAGTGGTTAAATTTTGAACCAAGAAAAGAGAATTTGTTTCCACTAAAAAATACGAATTTCCAACAAAATAGTTCAATTTTCGACTAAAAAACCATTTTTCATTAAAAAAAAAGGATTTTCGAAAAAAATATTTTCACTTACAACGAAAGCAATGAATCATTAAACAAAAGAAGTATTTCAACTTTGAACCAAAAAAGATTAACTTTTTTCACAACAAAACACGAATCAATTTTCAACCAATAATGGAATAGTTCAATCTTCAGTTAAAAAAATTAATTTTCAACAAAAAAAAAAAAGATTTTCAAGCAAATAGTTCAATTGTTTAGCAAAGAAATGAATCTTAAACGAAAGAAGTAGTTAAGAAATATTGAGGAATATTAAGTTTTAAATCAATTATTGACTATTATTGACGATTCTAAATAAAATTTACAAAAACTCCTTTTTTCCTTATGGGAAATACGTGTTAAACTTCATGGGGCTTATGTAGAACTTCAAATCCTTCGAAAAATAACAAATGTGAACAAAATCACAAAATTGGTAATTAAATTGAGTTTAAGTCTGATCATACGAAGAACGCAAATAATTTGTTTATTAAAAAATTTGAAACTATGAATCTAGAACGAAAAAATTAATTTTTCACAAAGCAGTTCAACCTTTTTTTCATTTTTCCATAAAAACAAATACATTCTCAACAATACATGTAATAGGTATTATTTCAACAAAGAAAGATTTTCATTTAAAAAAGAATAATTTTCAATAAAATATATGAATTTTCAACTAGAAAAGATCAATTTGCAAATCAGAATATCAATTTTCAACCAATAATGACACAGTTACATTTTTAGTAAAGAAAATAAATTCTCAACCACAAAATAAGTTAAATTTTTGACCCAAAAGATCAAATTTTTTACGAATTTTCGAATAAATACATTAATTTTCAACAAAATAGTTAAATTTTGAACTAAAAAAGATAATTTTTCGACCAGTTCAATTCAACAAAAAAGGACTAATTATTAATAAAATGGTTGAAGCATCAACCAAATATATAAATTTTCAATAAAGAAGAAGTATATGAATCTTCAACAAAATGTATAGATTTCCAGATTAAAATTTTCAGTAAGAAAAAAATCATGTTCAATGAAAAAAATTAATTATCAAGACAAAGAAGTTAATTTTGATCCAAAAAGATTAAATTTCTACAAAAGGTTAATTTTTTACAACATACATTGTTATTACAATGTAAGTTTTATTTAATAATAATAAAATTTTACAATCATAGATATTGATTTTAGAATTAGATAGATTGAAAAATTAAATTACGGAAAAAACTTATTTTTAAGAATTCGAAAAAAAATCTAGAAGCTTTTTACTAATCTTAAAAGATTTTGAGATTACATTTTTTTAAAGATTCCTGGGAAAATTTTTAATTCTTTAGGTTTACTTTTAATATAATAATTTTAAGTTTAGAAGATTTCGAAATGTGTGGAAACTTCTTCGAGTCAAACTTTGATTCATATGTTAGTAATCTTGTTCATGGGATAAAAATTAAAGTTTAATTGGATAATTTATTTAAAGTTTTTAATTTGCAGTTTAAAGTTTTCATTTTCAACGAAAACATGTTATGGTTACCATTTCAACCAAAAAATATTTTAATTCGAAAAAGACGAATTGTTAACAAAATATGTATATGATATTTTAACGAGAAACCATTCAATTTTTAACGTAAAATGTCAATTTTCAACTCAAAATGAAATATTTACATTTTTAGTAAAGAAAATTAATTTGCAACAAGATTAATTTTCTACTGAAAAAGACGAACTTTTTACAAAATATATTCATCTTTAACCAAAGAAAAGAACAATTTTCAATTAAGAAGATCAATTTTATACCAAAAAAGTAAAATTTTTAACAAAATACATTAGTTTTCCACCAAATAATTGAATTTTCACATAAAAAGTATTGATTTACTATCAAAGTTTATAAATTACATTTTTATTTGAAAAAATATCATTTTCAACCAAAAAAGAGACCATGAAATTTCAACCAAAAAGATGAATTTCCAAGCTTGAAGAATAATTTTCTATTGAAAAAGAACAAATTTTTTATAAAAAGTACATTAATTTTCATCACATATTCAAATTTTTAACTGAAAATATAAATTTAGAATGAAAAAATGAATAGTTAAATTTCCAGTTGAAAAAATTTATATTAAAAAATAAATTAATTAAATTTCAATCTAAAAATATATACATTTTAACCAAAAAAAGACAAATTTTCAACCAAAAAGATGAATTTTCAAGCTTATAGAGTAATTTACTATAAAAAAGCAACAAATTTTTTTAAAAAGTACATTAATTTTCACCCCATAGTTAAATTTTTACCTGATAAATTTGGAATGAAAAATGGAATAGTTAGTTTCCAGTTGAAAAAATTAATTTTCAACCCAAAAAGGAAACGAATTTTCAACAAAACGGTTAAATTTTTCAGGAAAATAGTTCAATTTTCAACCAAAAATATATAGTTTAAAAAAAAAACAAGATTAATTTTCTAACAAAAAAACTAAGTTTTTACAAAGTAGATAAAACTTCAACCAAATAGTTGAATTTTCAACTAAAAAAGATAAATTATCAACTTAGTATTAAATAGTTAAAATTGTAATTAAAAAAATTAATCTGAAAAGAAAATGTCCAACAATATATTTAACTTTTCTACAAATTTGATTTACGTTTCACCAAGCAATTGAATTTTCAACCAAAAATGTGAATTTTCAACTAAGAAGATTAATTGTCTACCGAAAAAGACGAAACTTCAACAACTACATAAATATTTTTTTATGTTATTTTTTGACCAGATAGAGTTTCTTAAATAATTTCATGTTAATTGTTTTTGTCTACTGTTCTAAAATCAATATTTTTTAATATTTATTTTTATTTCTAAATTGTGAAAAAATTGCTCTCAAGCTCCGCTGGGATTCGAACCCAATTTTTTTTATATTTCTTGATATTATGGTTTTGACCAGATAAAGTATAAGTATAATATATAATAATATATAATATATAATTTACCATTTATAATGCATAATTATATAAACTAAGGTATGAGAAAAAAATATTCTTTATGATGTACCTGAAATTTTTCTTTATCATTTTTCTGGAACACTGATTATTTCTTTATCAGATTAAACATATGTCTGATTATTTTAAGGTGTCAATAAATGATATGGTGAACTTTATTATCAAAAAGTGTCTAAATACGCATCATATGTTAAATTTTATGCTTTTAACACTTCAGAATGGAATGGGCCAAAAAAAGGATTTTTCTACAAAATACATGACTTTACTACCAAATATTTCAATTTTAAACTTGTAAAGGATGAATTTCTAAACCAGAAATGAAATAGTGTAATTTTCAGATAAAAAAATTAATTTTTAACCAAAAAAAAAAAGGAATTTTCAACAAAAAAGTTCAATTTTAAACCAAAGAGTACTTGCATTTTTAACTAAAAAAGATGAATTGTTAACTAAAAGGTTAAATTTTCAATCAAAAAGATGATTTTTCCTGCAAGAAGATTAATGTTCTATCAAAAAACAAGAATTTTCCACAAGATACGTCAATTCTTTAAAAAAATGTTGAATTTTAGAGCCAAAAGGACGACTTTTCTACAAAACGATTGAATTTTCAACCTGAAAATATGATTGTTTAACAAAAAAGTTAATCAGATTATTTTATATCCAAACAGCTGCATTTTTGAACCCAAAGTGTGAATTTTCAACAATGAAAATTAATTTTCGAACAAAAGAGACGAATTGTAAAAAAATACATGAATTTTCAACTAGGAAACATCAATTTTGAATAATAAATATTAATTTTCAAGCAAAAATAGAATAGTTACAATTGTCAGTTAAAAATATTAATTCGCAACAAAAAAAAACGAATTTTCAACAAAAGAGATGAATTCTCAACTAAAATGATGAATCTTTAAAAAAATGAATTTTCCACAAAAAAAGTTCATCTCAAAAGATGATTTTCTAACTCGAAAGATTAATTTTTTTAAATAGAAGAGTCAAATTTTTAACCATGGAGGCGAATCTTAAAATATGAATTTTTAACTGAATAGTTCAATTTTCTACCAAATTGTTAAATCTCGAAACCGAACATATTCATTTATATCCAAGCGGCTGAATTTTCAACCATGAAGATTAATTTTTTACCAAATAATTAAATTTTCGACATAATTGTTGAATTTTGTAGCCAAAAAGACGAATCATTTAAAAAAAAAAGTTTAATTTTCAACCCGAAAATATGATTTTCCAACAAAAAAGTTAATTTTATACCAAATAGTTGCATTTGCATCAAAATAGTTTAGCTTTTAACCAGATAGTGGCATTTTTAAAAAACATTGATTTAAAAAAAAAAACAAAAAAAACACGAATTTCCATCATAAGATTCAAATCCTCAACCAAAATGACGAATTTTCAACAAAAGACAATTGTCGGATTTTTCAGCCAAACTGACTGAATTTTCAACTCAAAAAGATAAGTGGAAAATTCACTAAATAGTTAATTTTTTAATTAAAGAATATAAATTTTCAGTTTAAAAAAAAATTATTTTCAAATAAGGGAAATAAGAATTTTCAACAAATCAGTTTGATTTTCAACCAAATTATTTTTTAACCGAAAGTAAAAGGAATTTTCAAGAAAATTGTTAGTTTTTCAATAAAATTTCTTAATTTGTAACCAAAGAGATAAATTTTCGACTGAAATTATAAATTTCAACAAAAAACAATTTTCTACGAAAGAAATCAATATTCAACAAAATAGATAATTTTTAATCCAATTTATATAATTTTATACCGAAAATAGACAAATTTTCATTTGGAAAAGATGAATTTTCTACAAAAAATGGAATAATTACATTTTCAGTTAGAAATTTTTTATTTTAAATTAAATAACAAAAAGTAATTTATTAACAAGCCAGTTAGGTTTTCAATCACAGAGGTCAATTTTTAATGAAATAATGCATTTTTAATCAAAAGAAATTAATTTTCGAAAACAGAGATTAACATCCAAACTAATAGTTGAATTTTCAACCAAAAGGATGATTTTCTAATCAAGAAGTTTAAGTTTTTTTATCGAAAAAGATGAAATTCTAACAAACAAATGAATATTTAGCCAAGTAGTAAAATTTTTGACTGAAGAAGATAAATTTTCAATAAATTAGTTGAATTTTTAACTAAAAAAGATCAATTTCCAACCGAAAATGGTTTCGCTAAATTTTCATTGAAAAATTAATGTTTAAATAAAAAAAAATATACTCAATAATTCAATCAAATTTTCAAACAAAGAATTTTCAACCAAAAGGAAGATTTATCATTGAAGAAAATTAATTTTTTCCCAAAAAAGATAAATTTTCTACAAGAGAATGAGTTTGTAACAAAATAGTTGAAATTTTGAATAATAAAGAAAAATTTTGAACCAAATAGATGAATTCTTAAAAAAAAAACATTTTTAAACAAAAATGCAAAAGATAAATTTGCAGTAAAAAAATTTTTTTTGATCAACAATGAAACGAGTTTTTGAAGAAATAGTTAACTTTTCAATCGAAAAATTAATCTTCAATCAAAAAATTGAATTTTTATGAACACAGTTAAACTTTCAACCAAGAAGTTGAATTCTAAGCAAAAAACGAGAATAATGACAACTCTTATCAGCTGCACACTGTTGAAGATTTCTGTTTGTAACTTCCCATAGATGTATTGGAAGTTTATTTCCGAAACTTAATGTAACGGTACAATGCATAATATTGTAGTTTCCAAATGTTGGCATTGGCATGGTACCTCACATGTTTTGGAATTTTACAATAAAAGTCCCGTAGCCAGTAACACTTGTGTATTATATTTAAAGTTGGATACATCTGTTTAACCAAAAAATTAAAGCAAAAATGTAAATTATTTCATGGGATTCATGAAATTCACGAAATTCATGAAATGCATGGAATTCATGTAATTCGAATAATTAATGGAATTCACGAAATTCATTTCATTCAAGGAATTCATGGATTTCACGGTATTCATGGAATTTACAGAATTAATAGAATTCACGAAATTCATTGAATGCACGGAATTCGTGTAATTCAAGGAATGTATGGAAAACAAGGAATTCATGAAATTCACGGAACTCAAGGAATTCACGGAATTCAACGAATTCATGGAAATTAAGGAATGCATGGCATTCGAGGAATTAATGGCATTCAACGAATTCATGAAATTCAAGGAATTGATGGAATTCATGGAATGCACGGAATTCAGGTAATTCAAAGAATTCATGGAATTCAAGGAATTAATGGAATTGAAGGAATTAATGAATTTCACGGTATTCATGGAATTTACGGAATTAACAGAATTCACGAAATTAATGGAATTCTCGAAATTCAAGATATTCATGGAATTCAAGGAATTAATGGAATTCAAAGAATTCTCGAAATTCAAGATATCCATGAAATTCAAGGAATTAATGGAATTCAAGAATTTCAAGGAATTCATGGAATTCAACAAATTCATGATATTCAAGAAATTCACGGAATTCCAGGAATTCATGGAATTCAAGGAAGTCATGGAATTCAAGAAATTGATGGTAATCAAGAAATTCATGGAATTCATGCAATTCGGGAAGTTCATGCAATTCGGGAAGTTCATGGAATTCAAGGAATTCATGGAATTCACGGAATTCATGGATATTACTGAATTCGTGGAATTCACGGAAATATTAGAATTCACAAAATTCATGTAATTCTCTATATTTATAAAATTCATGGTATTCAAATAATTAATAGAATTCGAGGAATTTATGGAATTCAACGAATTCATAGAATTCAAGGAATATAAGGAATTTATGGAATTCAACGAATTCATGGAATTCATGGAATTAAAAAAATTCGTAGAATTCAAGGAATTCATTGAATTCAAGGAATTCATTAAATTCAAGGAATTCATAGAATTCAAGGAATTTTCAACTGTTTAAAATTGAAACAAAACTGCAGGAAATTGGAGAAATTGAAAATTGTACTGTTGAAAATTGAATCTTCAATTGTTGAAAATTTAATTGTTAATTTTTTCTTTAATTTTTAACTTCTCAATTGTTAACTGCTAAAATCAAAAAAACTGCAGGAGGTTCAATAATCTGAAAATTTATTATTTAATTGAAAATTTTGCTGAAAATTTAATTTTCAATTTTCATCGAATTTTAACTGTTTAATTTTTAATTGTTGAAAATTAAAGAAACTTAAGATTAAATTTTCAAGAAAAATGAGGAAAATTGAAAATATAGACAATTTAACTACTGAAAATCGAAGAAAATAGAAAATTCAACTGTTAAAAGTTCAATTTTCTTCAATATCCAACAGTTCAATTATCCTTTGTTGGAAATTGAAACAAAACTGCAGGAAATCGAAGAAATTGAAAATTATACTGTAGAAAATTCAATTTTCAACTGTTGAAAATTTAATTTTCTTTAATTTTCAACTGTTCAATTTTAAAATGTTGAAAATTGAAAAAACAGCAGGAAATTGAAGAAATTGAAAGTTATATTGCTTAAAATTGAGGTTTCAATTTTCTTTAATTTTTAACTATTCAATTTTTAACTGTTGAAAATTGAAAGAAACTACAGGAAATTGAAAAAAAAAATGAAAATTACACTGTTGAAAATTTGATTTTCAATTTTCTTGAATATTTAACGGTTCAATTTTCAACTGTTTAAAATTGAAAAAAACTACAAGAAATTTTAGAAATTGAAAATTATGCGGTTGACAACTTAATTTTCAACTGTTAAGTATTTGCATTTTAATTTTCTTTCATTTTTAATTGTTCAATTCTCAACTGTTTAAAATTGAAACAAAACTGCAGAAAATTGAAGAAACTGAAAGTTGTACTGTTGAAAAATTGAATGTTTAATTGTTGAAAATTTAATTGTTATTTTACTTTAATTTTTAACTTTTCAATTTTCAACTGTTGAAAATTGAAAAAACTGCAGGAAATTGAATTAATTAAAAATGTATTATTTAATTGAACATTTAATTTTCAATTCTTTCAATTTTCAACTGTTCAATTTTCATGAGTTTAAAATTGAAAAAAAAAACTACAAGAAATTTAAGAAATTGAAAATTATACGGTTGACAATTTAATTTTCAACTGTTGAGTATTTCAATTTTAATTTTCTTTAATTTTTAACTGTTCAGTTTTCAACTGTTTAAAATTGAAACAAAACTGCAGGAAATTGGAGAAATTGAAAATTGTACTGTTGAAAATTGAATCTTTTTTCAAATATTGATAATTAAAGTTGTGAGACACAACTTTTTAAAGTTGTGAAAAAAACCTCTCTAGCTCCACTGTGATTCGAACTTCAGATCTTTCAGATTTCCCATCTGACGCTCTAACCAATTAGGCTACGGAGAGACGAGAAAATTTGCTTCACAACTCCTACAAGTTGAATGTCGACGTCATTCAATGTACTGGCAAGATATTCCAATATGAGATTGATTTTATTACTTGATGTTATGTTTTTTGAACAGTGAATTATTTAAATAATATGATGTTAAGGTTTTTTGTCTACATGGTCGATAACAAATATTTGTTTACATATTGATTATTTAAGTTGCTCTTACGGTATTTTAATAAATTTTTCAGGATTCCGGCAAATATCGCCAGATCTCATAGAATTTCACGGGATTTAATCATATTTTAATGGATTTTAAAGGCTTTAAAAAATTGAAGAGTTTTGAAATTAGTTTTTGGAATTTACCCTGAATTCTTATTAATTTATCCTAAATTATTTTTAATTCTTTGGAATTTAATTGAATTTTTTTAATTCAATTGATAAAATGATCAAAGGATTTGAAATATTTCAACATATTTAAAAAAAATCCTTCGGCATTTTCTAGAGCTTGTCAAAAATTTCAAGGGATTTCAAAAGATTTGAAAGGATTTGAAATATTTTAGGACATTTAAAAATATTCCCAGAAATTGTTTATTTATTTCAGTAGTTTGAAGGGATTTTAAAGACTTTGAAATATTTGAGGGTATTTAAAAAGATTCCAAGGCATTTTCAAGAGATTTAACAATTTTAAGTGATTTCCAATAGTGTTTAGGAATTTTAAAAGATTTTCACAATTATTTCTAATTTATTTGGATTCTTCTGAATTATTTTTTAGCCATTAATAACTTTTTTGGTTAGAAATTAGTAGGGTTTCAAAGATGTGAAGAGATTTTCAAATGTTTTTTTGTAATTCATTTGGAATTCGCCCTGAATTCGTATTAATTTAACTTGAATTCTTTTGAATTCTTCTAAATAAGCTCAA
Source organism: Andricus grossulariae (assembly GCA_011634705.1). Classification (NCBI taxonomy): domain Eukaryota; kingdom Metazoa; phylum Arthropoda; class Insecta; order Hymenoptera; family Cynipidae; genus Andricus; species Andricus grossulariae. Next base: position 191,487,393 of record JAABKJ010075445.1, on the reverse strand, counting down.
TTCTACTCAATCAAATAGATTTTCAAAAGGTTTTTGTTGAATTCATCTTGAAGTCGTTAAAACTCACCTTAAATTCTTAGGTATTTCATCAAATTCTTTTAAATTGTCTTTAATTTTTCTAAACTCATTTGAAACTTACTCAATTTCTCAAATTCTTCTCAATTTCCCTAAATTCCTGTAAAGTCACTCAAATTTCACTGAAATCAATAGAATGTATTCGATTTTCAAAATTATTTTCAATTTATTTGAATTTTATTTTGATTTTACGGCGATGAAAAATATGAAGAAATCACTGAATTAGAAAATCGAATATTACGAATTAGAAATGGCATGCACATTTGGAGTTTCATTTAAACCTGAGGGCAAAGGTTTAAGAGATAAAGGGTAAAATAAAAATCGTTTTGAATTGAAAATTTCACTAATTTTTTGAACATTTATTTTTTTGTTGAAAATAATTCTGTTACCTGAAAAATAAACTATTACATTTTTGGTTAAAAATTGATCTCTTTTAGTTGAAAATTTAACGGTTTGAATGAAAAATTTATGTATTTTATTGAAAATTCATGTATTTTGTGGGAATTTTAAATTTCACAATATTTTAGTTTCAAAGTCAAATATTTAAAATACTGGGACCATTTCGCAATGAAATATTTAAAAATTTCATATCAAAAGTCTTGATAGTCAGTTTTCAATTTAATAATTGCAAATGTAAATATAAAGCCATTTTGAATTAAAAGCTGAAGATTGTACGTTTTCAAAAATTGGAATCATATCACATAAATCTTGTTTTGTATTATTATTATTTTTTTTTTTTTTGAATGTAATATCTAAAAATTGTTTGATTTTAAGTTAAAGATTTAAACAAATAAATAATTTCAAATTGCAAAATATTGGATTTGAAAATTTTAAGAATGTATAATAATTCTAAAGGAAGATTTGAAATTAAAAAATTTGAATTGAGTTTTAATTTTGCAATTTGAATTTAATTGGTAGAATTTTCGATAATACAATTAGCAATTTGAAAGTTAATAATTTTTTAACGATTTAAATTTACTTGAAATAATTGAAATTTTAAAGGGTTTGAGTATAAAAAATGTTAATATCACAATTTTGGGTGATTCAAGTTTTTTTCATAGTAGACATTTTTTCATTTTTAGTGTTTCTCAATTAAAGTTAATATTTATTTTTAACGTTTTTTTTAAATAATTCAATTCTTTTGTTGATTTTTGAAAAATTTGTCTCATCAGCTTTAATGTTAAATTATAATTTTGTCAAGTAATATCAGTTTAAAATTCTAGAATTTCAGAAGCTTTGACTTTAGAAGATTCAATTTAGTTTCAAATTCAAAATTGTCAAATTTTAATTGCTCAGAATTCAAAATGATTCAAATTCGAAAGTTTTCAATGTTTTAATTTCGGACGCTTTTAATTATAAATAATACAATTTAAATTTCTCTGAATTTTAAATGATCTATTTTCCAAAATTCGAATTTTAAAATATTCAATTTTTAACGTTTTGACATTGTCCTATTTTCGAAATTTTAATCTGAAATAATTCAATTTCGTGATTTTACTATATTCAGCTGCGCAAGCGCGTTTTGATTTACGCAAGTCGGGCAACGTGGCCGGTGGCATTTGTTTGAGTTCTTTGTAATGCTAAAAGTTTCGTTTTCTTTCTGCGAGGATCTACGAAGTCTTTTTTTTCAAACGTAAATGAAGCTTAACTGAATTTAGTATATGCGTATACTAAATTTTGTGTACATGGATATTGAATTTAGTATACGTGTATAGTAAATTTCATGTACGTGCATAACAAATTGAGTATGCGCATATATACTAAATTTACTGTAAACCGGTAGACAACATTGAATTTCATGTTGTGCATTGTTGCTTCCATTACATGTACACTGAATCTAGTACAGATTTTTGTAACAGTGTAAAACACAGAAAAAAAGAGGCAGAAAAAGTTTTCCTTTTGTATCCGGTTTCACAGATTTCATAATCTTCGCCCTATTTCCCTTTTTAAATGAACTCCTCTTTTCCCTCTTTTACCCGTTTTTCGCTCAAATGAAAACTAAATCAATAGAGCACAATAAAAAACTTTAAGTAATTGAGTTGAATCTTAATTTTTTCGTTTAAAATTCTGCTAATATATTTTCGGTTGGATCTTTTTGGGATAAAACTTTCATTTTTTTATTAAAAAATTCAATTATGTCGTTAAAAATGACACCATTATGGTAGAAAATTCAACATTTCGGTTGAAGTTTTGTTTTTTCTTGTTAAAAATTTTTATTGGTTGACAATTTACTCTATTTTCTTGAAAATTCTTTTGTTTGGTTTGAAAATTTCCCTTTTGGTACAATTTAGTCCTCTTAGGTCAATTATGCATTTGAAAATTAATTGATTATGAGTTGATGCAATAAATGTAATCTGTTTTGGCCAAAAATTGATTTTTTAACTAAAAATTAGAGGTGTATAAAAATTGTAACCGTTTTATTTTTTGTTGAAGATCGACCCCTTTAAATTGACAATATAACTATTGGTTTTAAAATATATGTATTGTGTTACAACATTATCTTGTTGGCACTTCTTCTTCTTTAAAATAAATTAATCTTCTTGGTTACCAATCCATCGTTGTTCAAAAGTTTTGGTTAAGCATTCATAATTTTAGTTGAAAATTCTTTTCTATTTTAAAAATTCTAGTTTTTTTTTTTGCCAGAACATTATTCTTTTTGGTTGAAGAGATTGTGTTTTGAAGCAAATAAGAATATTTCTAATAAGAAGTTTCAGGCCCTTTCATAAGAACAACCTCATTTGTCAAATTCTGTAACTTACCAAATTATTACGAAAACGTATAGCGCATTACATGACACAACGGTTAGATCTATCACTAATTTTCTCGAAAACTATCACTCGCAAAATTTTGCGTAGTGGCTTAGATAAACGAAAAAGCCATGATTTTTATGATTTCTTCATGGCTTTACCATGAAAATCGCTTTGTCGACAATCTTCATGATCATATTCGAAATTCTGCGTATTTGCTGCGATAAACGCAAAAAACATTATTTTTATGGTGTTTTTTATGGTTTTCACAATGGAAATCGCTTAGTTGCCAATTTTCACTATCATATTCGTAATCAGCGCGTCAAAATACATAAGTATACGCAGTTTCAGAGAAATCAGAAAATTCAGCTATTCGGAACTGCACCCCAATTTTATTTATTTTCTCAAAAAATTAAATTCCGAAACAAACATCAAGGCACACATTTTATACTTTGTTCCTACATTCTACATACATGTGAGAGCGCATTTTTTAGGTTATTCGATATTTTTGACCATGCCACCCGAGATATGAAATTACAAATACATAATTCGAATATTTAAGAGAACCCACAGGAAACCGATATAGGTCTAGAGTAAACAATAAGAGATTTGTTATCCTTCTACCAAACAGGGTACATACGTGTATTTTTCCAGACAGGATCAGAGTAACCAATTTAAAAAAAAAATTGAACAAATTTTTAGTGCAGGAAGCAAAAATTCAGAACATTATTTAATAAGAGACGAAGGGATCAGATCATAAGCAGCTGTTTCTTTATTAATGATCTCTTCTATGGCATTCCGAATTTGTATCGAGGCTATAAAGGTATTATTTAATCCTAAAAGTTGAGCTGTATTAATGCCAAGCAATAATAGTCTTTCGATAGGAACAGGATATTTGTCATTCCAATCAGGTTCTGGGAGATCAGATATATTATAAACTTTTATGAAATGACCTGCAAACGAATTTACAAAATGCATATGGTTGTGAAGCTCAACGTCATTACATGTCATGATCTCTGGAATACATGTAATGCAATACTGTTTATTCAAATAATACCAAAAGGAAGTAGGGTTGGCAATAATCGCACTTTCTATGTTGCTGTTATACCGTTTAAAACAAGAGCTCAAATTAATATCTATTTTTCTCTCATTTGTTTTATAATGTTGCTGGTAATATGGATCCCTGGTTACATTAAATTTAGATCTATACTTATCTTGTAAGCTAATTTTATCATCAATATCTTTTGTATACCACGTTGGACGAGTTAATTCAATGTTACTAGTAATAATTTTAGGAACGTAAATGTTAAATAGCATGTCGTGTGTATCATAAAAAAGCAAACAAGCCTGATTTGAAATTCATCTCATTCGTTGAAAATTCGTCTTTTGTGGTAGAAAATAAATGTTCTTGGTTGAAAATTCAACTACTTGGTTAAAAGTGAAAAATTGAACTATTTTGAAAATTCATGTATTTTGTTGAAAATTCAACTATTCCAGTTGAAGATTCATCATTTTAGTTAAAAATTCATCTTTTTAGTTTAAAATTTAACTATTCTAGCTGAAAATTCATCACTTAGGTTGAAAATTAATTCTTTTAAACTGAAAATTAAACTTTTCCATTCATGGATGAAAATTTATCTTTTTGGTTGAAAATTCAACTCTTTGGATGAAAAATAATTTTTTTAACTGCCAATTTAACTATTCAATTTTTGAATGAAATTTATATTTTTTATTCAATAATTTACGTATTTTGTTGAAAATTCGCTAAAATTAATCTTCTCAGTTGAAAATTGTTTTTTTTAAAGTAATTTTTTAAACTGAAAATGCAACTATTCCAGTTGAATATTCATAATTTAAAATAAAAATTCATCTTTTTGGTTTAAAATTTAACTATTCTAGCTGAAAATTCATCAGTTTGGCTGAAAATTAATTTTTTTTAACTGAAAATTAAACTTGTCCATTTTTAGTATAAAATTAATCTTCTTAGTTGAAAATTAAACTCTTGCAGTTGAAGATTAATAATTAATTTAGTAGAAAATTAATTTTTTTAATTGAAAATTTGACTATATTTTTTTTTGAAATTCACTTTTTTATTGGAAATTCAACTATTCCAGTTGAAAATTCATTATTTCGGTTGAAAATAAATTTTTTAAACTGAAAATCAAACTTTTCCATTTTTTGAATGAAAATTCATCTTTATAGTTAAAAATTCAACTCTTTAGTAGAAAATTAATTTTTTTAACTGAAAATTTAACTATTTCATTCTTGATTACAAATTTATCGTTTGTACTCGAGAATTCATGTATTTTGTTGAAAATTATTCTTTTTTGGTAATTCCTTGATATCGATTGATTTTAAACTTGAAGACTAATTTTTAAATTTTTATTCTCTTGAAATCTTCATAATTATTAAAATGCTTCAATTTTTTTCTAAATCTTCAAAAATCTATATTTAGTTGAAAATTTTTGAAAATATTTAAAAATTTCAAATTATTTGTAAATCTTTTAAAAACTTTTAAACCTTCTGAAAATATTTTTAAAATAATTCGAATTTTCCCTACAATTAAAAAAAAATTCTTCATAATTAAATAAATTGCATTAAAATCTTCCGGATTCTTTTATGAAAATTTCGCAAATGTTTTGAAATTTTAAAAAATTCTTCGGATTACAATGGGATTACTCTCAATTATCTGAATTACAAGTGTATTACTAGGATTACTCGGGATTACAATTTAATAAATTGAATTGCCTAAATTACTTCTTATTACTTGGATTACAAGTGGAGTAACTGGATTATATGTGGATTACAGGCGCATTCCTCTGGATTACTGTAGATTACTCTGAATTACTTTGGATTACGCGGATTGCTCTGGATTACAAATTAATTAGTTGGATTACCTCAATTACTTCGTATTACCTGGATTACAAGTGGAGTAACTGGATTATATGTCGATTACAAGTGGATTACACTGGATTACTGTGACTTACATGAATTACTCTGGATTACAATTAAATTATTTGGTTTACTTTAATTACTTCGTATTATCTGGATTACAAGTTGATTGACTGGATTATATTGAGATTACAAGTAGAGTACTCTGGATTACTGTAGATTACTCTGGAGAACTGTAGATTACTCTGGATTACTATAGATGGCTCTGGATTACTGTGGATCACGCGTATTGCTCTGGATTACAATTTAATTATTTGGATTACCTAAATTACTGCGTTACCTGGATTACAAGTGGTGTGACTAGATTAATAGTGGATTGCAAGTGGATTACTCTCGATTACTGTGGATTACGTGGATTACTCAGGATTACAATTTAATTATTTGGTTTACTCAAATTACTTCGTATTATCTGGATTACAAGCGAATTAACTGGATTATATTCGCATTACAAGTAAATTACTCTGGATTACTTTAGATTGCTCTGGATTACTATGGAAGACTCTGTTTTATTGTGGATTACGCTGATTGCTCTGAATTTACAATTTAATTATTCAAATTACCTAAATTACTTCGTATTACCTGGAGAACAAGTGGAGTAACTGGATTATATGTGGATTACAAGTGGATTACTTTCGATTACTGTGAGTTACGCGGATGACTCCAGATTACAATTTAAGTAGCTCGTTTACTTAAATTACTTCGTATTACCTGGATTACAAGTGGAGTAACTGGATTATTTGTGGATTGCAAGGGGATCACTCTAGATTACTGTGTATTACGCGGATTACTTAGGATTACAATTTAATTATTCGGTTTACTCAAATTATTTCGTATTACCTGAATTACAAGTAAAGTAACTGGATTATATGTGGATTACAAGTGGATTACTCTAGATTAATGTGGAATATGCGGATAACTTTGGAATACAATGTACTTTTTTGGTTTACTTAAATTACTTCGTATTATCTGGATTACAAGTGGATTAGCTGGATTATATTTGGATTACAATTAGATGCATTACCTAATTTATATAGTTTTTATCATGCGAAATTCAAAATAAGACAGTGCTTCAATAAGACATATTTAGAATTGTAAAAGTTTCAAAAAAGTTGCATTTAAAATTAAATAAGTTGGAATTTAAAGCCTGAAAAATTATTACATCTCAATACGAGAATGACTTTCTTTCAAATTGTTTCGTAGCTGATGAGAAGCGAACTATATATTGTAAAAATTTAATGATTCTGAAAGATTCTGATAGAAATTTTATAATTTATATAATATTGAAATGATTGGATTTTGTGGAGCCTAATTTTAATTTATTAATAATTTTGAAAACTTTGCTTCGAGCAGTATCTATTATCGGGAATTTTTAATTTCGGCAGTATGATAAACTGTCGGAATTATATTTAATATTCTTTTAGAGTTGTCGAAATTGATAATATATTTTTTTTACTTAATTGCCGCAGGGCTAATATATTATAAGATTTTAAATGATACGATAATTCTATTATAACACTATAATAATCATTTTGATAAAATAAGCTATATTATTCGATATACGGAGAAAATTATAACATTCCTTCAAACTCTCGGATCTCGGATTTTATTTCGTTAATTACTTTCTTTAACGTCGAACACCAGAATCATTGTGAAAAATTTTAGAGCACTTTAATTCCTGATTATATGATTTTGTTATACCTATCCCACGAAGAGTCGTAGATGAAAATTAAATCAATTTTTTTGGCTTTCAGAAAGAAACCCCACTTTTTCGTGTTTAATTATTTCTCATGCCAAAAAGTTCATTGAAAAGCAGCCAAAGATTCTTGAGATCGCCGACAAATATAATCTATCGGAAAAATCTGTCACGAGCTTTCATAATGACTTGATGATTTGATTTTTTTTTTAATTTTAAGTAAACACCAGTTGATTAATTTGATCCAGAAATTAGATGAAAATTATATGCAAGTTTTTATACAGATTTTTCAGTTTTCATTCCAAAAATTCTGATTTTCATTTAAGCGTCTGGTTAGTGGATATTCTTCTACAAACTATTTGTACCTAACGTTAACCAATAACAAAAAAAAAGTTTAAACTCAATTTTCTTACCAGACAGCTGCGTTTTTTCCACCCACAAACTGTGTAAAATATAGATTTTGTTTAATTTGAATTTGATTCAAGACTTCCTGTTCTGAAGTTTTCTTTTATAATTACTTGTACTCGATTTCGGAGAATACCGAAAATAAGTTCAACTCAATATCAATATCGGACAACTGGGTTTTGCCCACCCACGCACTCCGAAAGCTGTAGGAACACTTTTGTCAAAAAAGGTAAAAATTTGTTCTTAAAGCTACTAATATTTTTACAGTTTTATGCAGTATTTGAAAAACGGATTATCTTAAATTGATTCAGCAACTTCATTCTGTCTAGGACGACTAGTTTTTCTTCTGAGTGACTACAAAGGCATTTGTTGGTATTAAACAAACTTGCTCAAACTTTTCGTTCATATATAAGTTTTTTCAACAAATAACAAATTCTTAAGTTTCAGAAAAAATTTAATTTAATTTCTTGGATAATTATTAGTAGAACTACGGCATTGTTGTCAATAGAAAAAACCAATAATCGAAGGATCAAAAGACAGTAAACTTCTAAATTCTTCCATAAAAATTAAAAAAAAAATGAAATAAAAAAGAGGAAGATATCTTTCAAATTCACCTTCTTTCTCTATTTCTTTTCTATCATGATTTTTTCATTGCAATTTGAGAAAAGTAAAATAAGGTAAATAAATTTGAAGTTTGTCTTCTTTTTCTGCTCTCTTCCGTTTTTTTTAATTTTTAATTTAAATAAACAAATTTACAAGGGTATTGTCTGAAAATGACGGCTGCACTCTTGGATTTTCAATTTTGAAGAATTCCGTAGTTTTATATGAATGTTGAACATTAAACAGGAGTTTAAATTTTGATTTATTCTGAATTTAATTTCTTAGATTTTGATCATTGGTCGACTGACATTTTAGTACAATGTAGTAGATCTAAGTTAAAGGATTTTTTCAATTTGCGATGGTAATATAAAAAATAATATTCAGTACAAAAAAAATTTATTACAGATTTGTGTCGGAAGCATCCATTTCTTTAAATGATTATTAATGTCGATTTCCCCCTGCCATCAGGTCAAAATAATAAAGATCGTCCTTTCAGGGGACAGCGCAATATATATTAAGGACAATGTCGCATTTGAACATTAAAGAAAAATAAGAAACAATGACAATCGAATATACCAAGTCTAAGAATTTAAAAAAAATAGACAGAGATGTCCAGCTTAGGATATCGTAATGATATAGTATTTGGATATATAATGATATGATAAAAATAAAGAAAAACCTGTGAATTCTGACAAAATTTAGAGAAAAATTTCCGAAAATGCAATATTTACCGAACGAAATTAAGTAATCGTGATATTATTTTTTATCCAACGTGGAAATTCTTGTTAATTCAAAATTATAATTTCAAGCCAAACGACGAGAGGTACGTAAAAAGATTTCATGAAACAGTTGAATCACACGATGCTTTCATAATTTCAGTTCTTTGAAGCGGCCTGCATCTCATAACAATAAAAGGGTGATTCGTTCATTTATTTTGAAATCACTATATTATTAATTAATTGAAGACATGAGAATGACAACTGCATAAGGAACATATAGTTGGCACTTTGTTACATTTAAAATAACACATTCGAAGTGCCAACAGTCGTCATTCTCATGTCTTCAATTATGGTATATCATGCAATGTGGTGTGTATTGAATAAAATGTTTTGCAAGCGACGTTTGAATTTGATATTATTTATAATAAGCCGGCTGATATCAGCGAAAGGAGCACGTCCTGGATAATTATAGCTCCCGTACATTAATCAATGCATTAACGTAATATATTGAACAAAAGTAATATAAATATATTCAAAGAAATTGAAGATACTTATATTGTGTACTCTACCTAATAATATACAGTATATTTGTAGAATCTATAAATATATTCTTCTTTAAACAGATTCACATATATTTTTTAAGTAAACATGATCATCGAGATAAGTAATTATTTTTTACATAAGTAATAAATCACTGCATAATTGCATTACAAAATAATTGATACTCTAGAGAAATAACCCCGCTTTTACACATCAATTGTAAATCCTTCTTCTTTTCCCTATCTAATTGAGTTTTCTTTTGATACCGTTTTTTAGCGGGTTCTTCTTCTGGGTAGAGTTTTCCGTGTCAATGACAACAGCAAGATATTCCCCAGTATTCTCATATTTTAATTATTATACCTGTGCATCGTTTGGATTTACTTTTATTTCGCGTGAACTCATAATTTTTATGGACTTTCATTTCTGCTCGTTTCCCAATTCAGTAATGCTATACACTTCATTTTGAGTCCTTTCATTATCGAGATAAAAAGGCTCTTCAACTTTAGCTGACCTCATTGTCTGACACCACTGGGATCGTGAAATCACAGAAAGATTTTCGCACGAGTTCTCCATTCTGGCGTGCATCAAATCTCCTTCATTATAGGTATGACTGTAAATGTGCGAATGTGAGGAGAAGTTATGTGTCCCCTAACTTAAAAATGGTGTATACATAAAGAAAATGGCAAAGCACTTTTCTTCCTAGTTCTACACTAGAAATCGACCATTGAAGCTTGTCGCTGTAGTAAACAATCGCCAAGTGAATAATAGCAATATAAACCTGTTAGTAATAACTACACTGAACTTGTTCACAGCCCTGATGTACATTGAATACAACATTTCTTTGGGATTTTGTGCTCCACAGCTGAATATTGGCACACCATCCTTTCCAGTACCAGTAGAATCTGCGTCAATGGTATATCGGGATTTCTTCTTCTTCACTTCGGAAATTTTAGCTGTTTAGATACTTGATACTGATTCCCTAAAGATTTCAATGATTTTCCGAAGATATCAAAGATTTCCCGAAGATTTCAATTATTTCGCAAAGATTTCAAATATTTCGCCAAGATTTCGGATAAATTTAAACGATTTCCCAAAGATTTCAATGATTTCCCAAAAGATTTCAATAATTTCGCAAAGATTAAAATGGTTTCCCAAAGATTTCCGAGATTTCACAAAGATTTCAAATATTTCGCAAAGATTTCCAAAAGATTTAAATGATTTCCCAAAGATTTCTAAGATTTAACAAAGATTTAAAATATTTCGCAAAGATTCCAGATAGGTTTCAATGATTTTTCCAAAGATTTCGGAAAAATTTCAATGATTCAATGCTTTTTCAAAGATTTCAAATATTTCGCAAAGATTCGGGATAAATTTTAATGATTTCCCAAAGATTTCAATGATTTTTCAAAGATTTCTCAAAGATTTCAATGATTTCTCAAAGATTTGAATGATTTCCCAAAGATTTCCAAAATTTCACAAAGATTTCAAATACCAGGCAAAGATTTCAGAGAGATTCCAATGACTTCCCAAAATTTTCTCAAAGATTTCAATGATTTTTCAAAGACTTAAATGATTTCCCAAAAATGTCAATGATTTTCCAAAGATTTCGCAAAGATTTCGCATAAATTTCAATGATTCCCTGAAGATTTCAATAATTTTCCAAAAATTTCAATGATTTTCTAAAGATTTCGCAAAGATTTCGCATAAATTTCAATGATTCCCTGAAGATTTCAATAATTTTCCAAAGATTTCAAATATTTCGCAAAGATTTTGGATAAATTTCAATGATTTCCCAAAGATTTTTCAAAGATTGGAATGATTTCTCAAAGATTTGAATGATTTCCCAAATACTTCCAAGATTTCACAAAGATTTCAAATACTACGCAAAGATTTCAAAGAGATTCCAATGACTTCCCAAAGATTTCTCAAAGATTTCAATGATTTTCCAAAGATTTCGCATAAATTTCACTGATTCCCTAAAGATTTCAATTCTCTTCCAAAGATTTCAAATATTTCGCAAAGATTTCGGATAAATTTCAATGATTTCCCTATGATTTTAATGAATTCCCAAACTTCACAAATATTTCGCAAAGATTTCGGAAAAATTTCAATGATTGCAATGATTTTTCGAAGATTTTAAATATTTCGCAAAGATTTCGGATGAATTTTAATGATTTTCCAAAGATTTTTCAAAGATTGAAATGATTTCTCAAAGATTTGAATGATTTCCCAAATACTTCCAAGATTTCACAAAGATTTCAAATACTACGCAAAGATATATATATAGTTATACACTGCGCAAGAGTTGTTGACCTCCGAAAATGTAAATGTTGACAGGATTCATGATTTATTGGAGGGCTTATATGTATATATGTGTACCGTTAATCAATTTCTAGAGAATGCGATACAAATCAAAATATCGCCAAGTAAAAGCTAATGCGCAATCGACTCCCTGCTAGAGATGACAGATAGGATCCGATAGAGGCGAATACCCAACCGGATAAAGCTCCAGATAGCTCATTTCGGAATGTAGAGCACCCCTATCTGGTCCTTACACGGTTCGTAATATCTTATGCGGAAGCATAGAGGCTTTATCTGGATTGTATTCGGCATCACGAAACGAAACTATATTTAACGAACTTAAAAATGGCATTTCATACGGCCTTATACGGAATTTGGTCGGAAATTAAGATGGGGATAAATGCATCCAAGACCAAAGACGCTGTTCTATCCGACGCTATCTGGCTCTTAAGTGGACCCTCAAGTAAGAAAATCAAATTATTTCTGCGGCGGAGTCTTATCCGGCTCTGTCCGGAATTCGTTTGGAAATTGAGTTGGATGATTCTTTGAATCCAAGACCGAAAACGCTGCTCTATCCGACGCTAGTCGGCTCTTGAGCGGACACCCGTATAATAAAATTAAATTATATTTACGCGGCGGAGTCTTTAACCGGCTCTGTCAGAAATTTGGTCGGAAATTAGGTTGGGTTATGCATGCCAGACTGAAGACGCTGTTCTATCCGATGCTATCCGGATCTTAAGCGCACACCCAAACCAGGAAATTGAATTATCTGAAATTTGACCTATTTTTGCAATACCTTCTCATGTAATGAAATTTGAAATTTAGAAAAACCAAACGTTTTTTTATCCAAATATGACTCATCATGTGTACATAATTTTTAGGGACACCAGAACCAAAAAATACAATGAGTCAAGCGTTGGAATCTTATCCAGTCCTATCCAGATGTTAGAGAAAGTGATTTAGTAATATGTTTAAATATCGCCACCACCAAAATTAAGTATGTAGAGTGTACAATTTTGAATATTTTTCTAGGCTAAAGGCATTTACCAACTTTTGTGTATAGTTTTAACGTCACTAGCATGAAATTTTGAATAAATGTATTTATGGATGGAAAGTGTATCAATTCCGTTCTTTATCAATCTTCTGCTCATTCGGGACTATCCGGGTTCCATCGGGAAAAAGGAACCAATAATTTATTTTTATGAATTTGACATTGTGCTTCTATGTGGGTATATCCGGGTCGTATTCGGAGCACCGATACAGAATTTAATTTCTCCTAAGTTAATAATTTATTAAAAACAATAAGTAATTATTTCTTACTGACGCTCTGCGCCTGTTGGACTTCTCTAGTAACATTTTGAAAGGAATTTTCAGGTGGAAAACGACGATTTAGAAAAAAAATCGTACAAAAGTTACTCACTTTTTACCGTGGAATCGCAATCAATAAAGAAAAATATGTCATTCAATTTTTTTTCAATGACTTCCGGTCCGAATAGGCCACTTCCGATGGGAGCCGAAATTCAAGAATACCTCCGAACGATCGGACATAGTTCACTTAGAATCAGGAGGTACTGAAATTTTTATTTTATTATGTATTTCATATTTTAAAACGGGTGGACGGATGGTGATGACTGTATATGTTTGATAAAAGAAGGCAATCGCGCAAGACTTTCAGCTTTATCAAAGCAATTAGAAGTTGATTGCGATACATGTAGATAGACTACGTTTAATTTTGAACGAATTTTAATTAACAGGAGATCATTCCATTCAGTGGTTTATTCTTCACATTTCATTGGTCAAGCTTTTATTTATTACTATTGACGAAATTTTAATTATATTGAATTGAGTTTTACTAAGCTAAATTATAATTTGTAAGAAGAATATTTAATAAGATTTGTACTACTCCATAAATAAAGAAAATTACCATAAAAATGTTGCAGATAACAAAAAATCGATCAGGAAATAAAATATTTCACTGTTAATTAAAATTAAATTAAAATTTTGACTTTTGTCTTGTATGAAAGGAAAGACTTTAAACTTGTGTAAAGGCTTTCAAATCGAAAATTACTTCCATGAGCACGTGGGAAGAAGTATGCTTTTGATTTTTCATGAACAACATTTCATCTTAGGAATGAAGATATAAAAAAATTACAAAATGATTGAAAAATAATTGCAATTCTTAAAATCAATTTTTTCTCAAAAAAGAAAAACATCTTTTTTCCCATGATTTAAGAAATGGTCCTAGGCTTCATTATACTATACTTACGTTTAATTTGAATTTGAGACCCAAATTGAAAAAAATAATTATTCATTTCCTAATAATTGAATTCGCACCATTTTCAACAAAACTGCTTTGATATATTGAAGCTTGCAATTAAAAATAAAAACATTTCAGAACTGAAAATCCTGCTAATAGAAATTTTTGTTCTTTCCACGCCTTTTAATTGAATCTTGTATGATTATTATAAACCTTTAATAATCAGTTATGTAATTCCTAAAGTTCTCAACAAAATAGATACAATATCTCACGTTTTTAATTTTAAGTTTAAATGTCTCAATGTAACTTTTTTTTTAGTTTCTGCCTATTGGTATATGACGATATTACTGATGAGCTGAATGCCAAGCTTGAGCGTACGCTTAATGCTTGCATTCGGTTCATCTATGGTCGACTGTACACCGACGAGTGAAAGATTAGTTTCGCGCGCGTAGAAATGTTGATGGGAGAGAAACTTTCGCCTCGGAGAGCGCGTGAAAGAAGGGTTGCTAACATATAAAATTAATGTACTCCAGCTGATGGAAACTATCGGTAACGTAGGTCATCTAAGGTAATGGTGCACAGTTACCGGCAGTTTCGATCAGTTGAAATATCTGCATTTTATAAGTTAGCAACCCTTCTTTCACGAGCTCGCGGAGGCGAAAGTTTCTCTCCAACTAACAGTTCTACGTCCGTGATACTAACCTTCCGCTCGTCGGTGTAAAGCCAACCTATAACATCCCCAAAAGTGAACATATTATTCAGTATAGAGAAATAGCAGAACTTCTTAACGTCGCCAAAAGAAGACAATTTTTATGGGTAATTTGCTTTATAACCTATTCAGTAATACAGCTTTGAAATTTTACTAAATTTTATTAAAAATGTTTACTTTACTAAATTTGGTTTGAATTTGATTGAATTGAATTTAAATTTAAAATGAAAGAAATTTTATTTAAATTTTCAATGTAACTAAATTTTATTTAATGTGTAAATTTAGTTGTAAAAAGATGTGCGCGTCTTGGACGCACTGTAGAAATGGCACTTCGAAAGAATGTTTGAGTGGAATTTACTGTTGGAACAAGGAATGCACGTAATACATGTAATTCCACGAATTTATCGAATTCCAAGATTTGAAGGATTTTCATGAATTCCATGGATTCCGCGAACTCCACGAATGTCGTGAATTCCATGAATTCTGTGACTTCCATGAATTCCGTAAATTCCATGCATTCCGTCAATTTTATGAATTTTTTGAATTCCCTGAGTTACGCAAATTTCGTGAATTATATGAATTTCGTGAATTCCATGATTCCGTCAATTCCATGATTCCGTGAATTCCATGAATTTTGTGAATTCTGTCAATTCTATGAATTCAGTGAATTCCATGAATTTCGTGTATTCCATGAACTCTGTGAATTCCATGTATTCTGTGACTTCCATAAATTCCATGAATTACATGAATTCCGTCTGTGAACTCCGTGAATTCCATGATTCCATGAATTCCGTGAAGTCCATAAATTCTTTTTATACCATGAATTCCGTTAATTGCATACAATTTTGGAATTCCATGAGTTTAGTGAATTCCTTAAATTCCACAAATTTCGTGAATTCCATCAATTCCATGAATTCCGTGAATTTAAAATCTTTCAAATTCTTTGAAATCACTTCAAATTTTTGATATCGATTCAAAATTCTTTGGAATCTTTTAAAATACTCTAAAATAATTCAAATTATTTGAAATCATTTCAAATTATTGAAATCAATTAATTATTAATTGCAATCTTTTAAAATATTCTAGAATCTTTAAAATCCTTTCGAATCTCTTCAAATTATTAAAATTTATTTAAAATTCTTCAGAATCTTTTAATATATCCTTCAAATTATTAAAGCCAATTCAAAATACCCTGAAATCGTTTAAAATACCATAAAATCTTTCCAATATTTTGGAATCCCTTCAAATTATTGAAACCAACTAAAAATTCCTTGGTATCTTTTAAAATACCCTAAGATATTTCAAATATTATGGAATTCCATGAAAATTTCTTAGGATTTTTAAATATACTCTAAAATCATCAAAATTCTTTGAAATCACTTCAAATTTTAATATAGATTCAAAACTCCTTGGAATCTTTTCAAATACACTAAAATAATTCAAATTTTATGAAATTCCATGTAAGTTTTTAATGTTCTCGAAAATTCCTTAGAAATTTGAAAGATACCCTAAAATCATTCAAATTCTTTGGAATCACTTCAAACTTATTAAAAATACCCCAAGATATTTCAAATCTTATGAAATCCCTTCAAACTTTTTAAAACTCTTGAAAATTATTTGGAAGTTTGAAAAATACCCAAAAATATTCTTAATCCTATGAAATGTTTTGAAATCTCTTGAAATTTTTCAAAGCGCTTGAAAATTCTTAGGAGGTTTAAAAAATACCCTAAAATCTTTCAAATTCTTTAGAATCACTTAAAATGTATTAAAAATACCCTAAGATATTTCAAATATTTTGAAATTCCTTGAAACTTTTTAAAGCTCTGGAAAATTCCTTGAAAGTTTGAAAAATATCCTAAAATCTTCAAATTCTTTGAAGTCACTTCAAATTATTGAAATTAATAGAACATTCATTGGAATCTTTTAAAATATTCTAGAATCTTTAGAATCCTTTCGAATCCCTTCAAATTATTTTAAAAAAATGTTAAATTCCTTAAAATCTTTTAAAATACCGTAACATTTTTAACATTTTTTGGAAGCACTTCAAATTATTGAAACCAATTGAAAATTCCTTGGAATCTTTTAAAATGCCCTGAAATATTTCAAATGTTATGGAATCCCATGAAAATTTCGTAGAATTTTTAAATATACTCTAAAATCTTTCAAATTCTTTGAAATCACTTCAAATTTTTGATATCGATTCAAAATTCTTTGGAATCTTTTAAAATACCGGTCACCTCACTCAGGCTTAGTTTGATAATATAAACATATTTTTTTAAATCGCGTTTAGACACAAATCTCAATCTAGACGACAAATTTATTAATCAATTCACAAATTTCCCGGACACATTTCAAAAGGTGTCTGATAAGATTAAAAAAAAAGGTACGAGTCACATAGGCATAATGGCAATTCCATATAAAATGCCCGTAGATGGGTTAACTATGAGAACAATGATTTGTTTTTTAATGAAATTTTGAGTTTTTTAACTGCTGACGAAGCTTCAGTTTTTAGCTTTGATTTTAATCTTAAATGCATGCGGACAGTGTAGTTGTGTTGTATAGAATCAATTTTTCAATTTTCAAAG
Source organism: Andricus grossulariae (assembly GCA_011634705.1). Taxonomy (NCBI): domain Eukaryota; kingdom Metazoa; phylum Arthropoda; class Insecta; order Hymenoptera; family Cynipidae; genus Andricus; species Andricus grossulariae. The sequence continues at coordinate 191,469,810 of JAABKJ010075445.1, read as the reverse complement.
ATTTTTTGTACGTCTATTCGTAGCGCTCAGAATCTGAATAGAGAATTTCGAAATATTTAGCCGGGTCATGTGAAATTTCAACAAACTCCATGGGACTGGAAAGTTTCACGGAACTTGAAAGACATCAAGCGATTCAAGAGTATTTCAAAGAACTTCATTGGATACAAAAAGGTTTTAAACATTTCAGGAAAATTTTCAAGAAATTTAGAGATTTCAAATCTTTGCAAGGAATTGCAATTTATTTCTACGGATTTCAATTATGATTGAATCCGGATTACAACAGACAAATGGTTATTGGTGGAAAACTTGAAAACTTTTGCAGAAAATATAGGTGTATTGTTATATGCCAATGATAGGAACTGACTAGGAAGGATTCTCATTTTTTCAACTGAAGAAAATCTCACTACTCTGTTGGAGAAAAATTTGGTTGGCGGTGTAACGAATGGTAATTCTAGTTATTATCTCATAAATTAGATAAAGCGCGAGCTTGCCTTTGTGATATATTTATTTCCACGTCATTTCAAAGGTACATATGTTGTGATTTTCAAGAAGATAGCGAAATTTTTGTTAGATTCATGTGGACTTAAATATATTGATGTCATCGTCCCGTAAATAGGGATAATATGAAAAAATGGTTTCTTTGTCACTAAACTTTGAATTTTTTTTTTTGTATGAGAAAAAAAACAGTGACTCATGCTATATTTGAGGAAATTTTGGTTTCAAGATTTTATTTTTAGTTCAAATATATAAGTCAACCGCCGAAAGAATCACTTTTTACGGTATCATCTGAAGGTCACGTGAATAGTATTATTTCAAGAATGAAGGATAGAAATTAAAAATATTACTAGTTGAAATTAATGGCAGTTACTAGTAAGCTAAGTTTTTTATGAAGGTTAATAAAATATTGAAATTTAGAAAATTTTACCAAATGTCTCGATGATATTATCATAACTTTTATTATTCGGGAATTTCATTATTTGGGAATTTTATCATTCGGGAATTTAATAATTTGGGAATTTTGTTATTCAGGAATTTCATTATTTGGAAATTTTATTATTCGGGAATTTAATAATTTGGGAATTTTGTTATTCAGGAATTTTCCAATTTGGAAATATTATAAACTGTTCGGGAATTTTATTATTCGGGAATTTTCCAATTAAGAAAATTTATTTTTCGGGAATTTTATAATTTGGGAATTATGTTATTCGGGAATTTTATTATTCATAACTTTTATTATTCGGGAATTTTATAAATTGGGAATTATATTATTCTGAACTTTTATCATTTGGGAATGTCATTATTCGGGAATTTGGTTATTCGGGAATTTTGTAATTTGGGGATTATATTATTTGGGAATTTTATTATTCTGAAATATCGTTGTTCGGGAATTTTATTATGCTCGAATTTTATAATTTTGGAATTATATTATTTGGGAAGTATATTATTCGGGGATTTTATTATTCAGAACTTTCATTATGCGGGAATTCAATTATGCGAACATTGTGAAATTCGGGAATTTTATGGTTTTGGGAACTTTATAGTGTCGGGAATTTTATAATTGGGGAATTTCATAATTTGAGAATTATATTATTCTGAAGTTTTATCATTCGGGAATTTTGTAATTAAGGAATTATATTATTTGGGAATTTTATTGTTCGGGAATTTTGTAATTTGGGAATTATATTATTGGGAAGTATATTATTCGAGTATTCTATTATTCAGAACTTTTATCATGCGGGAATTCAATTATGCGAAAATTTTGAAATGCGGGAATTTTATGGTGTCGGGAACTTTATAGTGTCGGGAATTTTATAATTTGGGAATTTTATAATTTGAGAATTATATTATTCTGAAATTTTATTATTCGGGAATTTTGTAATTAAGGAATTATAATATTCGGAAATTTTGTAATTTGGGAATAATATTATTCGGGGATTTTATTATTCAAAACTTCTATTTTTGGGAAATTTAATTACGCGAGAATTTTGAAATTCGGGAATTTTATAGTGTCGGGAATTTTATTATTCGGGAATCTTATAATTTGGGAATTATATTACTCAGGAATTATATTACTCTGAACTTTTATTATTCGGGAATTTCATTATTTGGGAATTTTATTATTCGGGAATTTAATAATTTGGGAATTTTTTTATTCGGGAATTTCATTATTCGCGAATTTTCCAATTTGGTAATATTATAAACTGTTCGGGAATTTTATTATTCGGGAATTTTGTAATTTGGGAATAATATTATTCTGTGGAAATGTAAAATAAGTGAATTTGTTCATAAACATTGTTTATAGCAACGACAAATGCTGGATGGTAGTCTATTGCCCATAGGTATTATTTTTAAGTCGAAAAAAATATATTTCGCGGAAAAGAAAAATTTTCTATCCCGACTGCTCCATGCAATATGGGATCAAGTTCAAGTAAGTCCGTATAAAAAAGCCCCGTGACACTCTGAAATGAAAGTGACGGAAATGTTGAGTACGGCCGAGTGTGGCGCTGGCTGTACTTTTAGGCCGAAAATTATTCAAAGGCATGGGGAAAGTGTAAAAAATGTGAAATTTTGTGCTTTTTATATTATAAAAACGGACTTTAAAATTTTTTTGTGCTCCAGAATTAAGTTTTAAGGCTTTTAGACTGAAATTTTATCAAGTTTTTTTTTGTGGTGAACGAGAATAATGGAGAGAATTTTGGCGAACATTTTGCCTTGAGAATTTTGAAGATTTGAAGAGAATGAAAACATGTTCTTAAAATTCCTGGTAAAATTTGAATAATTTTTTATTTGTTAAATTAATATTAAGAAAATATTAAAAAATTATTCTCTAAAATTCTGACAAATAATGTAGAAAATTTTAAAGCAAAATTTTTCAATTCTGCAAGCTTGTAACATTTTACAAAAAATTCGTGTTAGTTTAAGATATATTAAGACGTTTCGCAAAGATTTTATGAAATTTAAAACAAAATGTCGATTTCATCAAATTTGAAAAAACTCGATTTTTAAAGATTTCCAAGAAAAAATTTAAAAAATTTTTAAGAATGAAAGGTTTCAAGAGAACGAAAAACTTTTCTAGCTAAAATTGAACAAGATTTCAAAACATTTAGAAAGATTACAAAAATGGTCAGAAAAGTATCTGGAAGATTTTAAGGCGATTTTTTTCATTTTGCAGAATACAAATTTTTTTTAGGAAAAATGCTACTCATTTTAAAAGATACTGAGAAGGTTAGAAACAATTTCAAAAATAATTTAAACCTTGAACGATTTCAAGAAATTTAAAACAAAATGCAGATTTTTGAAGATTTCGAAAAAATAGGCGTTTTAGTAATTTGGAAAGGTTTCAAGAGAATAACAGTTTTCTTTAAAAGACTTCAGAATATTTTCAAAATTGTCGAAAAATAATCTGGAAGATTTTAAAGCAATTTTTTAAATTTTTCAGTTAAAAAAATATATGAAAAATTCGAATCACTTTAAAAGATATTAAGAAGTTTTGAAAAAATTTCAAAAAATGATTTTGAAAAAGAATGTAGAAGATTTTAAAGCAAAAATTTTGAATTTTGTAGGAAGATTTCAAACATTTTTAAGATTGTAAGATTTCACAAAGAATTCAAAACATTTTAAACGATTTCAAAAAAAATCACAAAGATTTCAAAAAAATTCACAAAGATTTCAAAAGATTTCAAAATATTTCAGAAGATTTCAAAGACTTGAAAGATTTCAAAATATTACAGAAGATTTCAGAAAAAGTTGAGAGATTTCAAATGATTTCGAAAGATTTAATTAATTCACAGAGATTTTATAAAGATTTTACGAAGATTTCAAAACAATTTACAAGGGTTTCAAAGATTTCACAAATATTGCAAAAGATTTTACAAAGATTTTGACGATCCCCAATAATTTGATAGATTTTAGGAAGATTTCAAACATTTTTAAGATTGTAAGATTTCACAAAGAATTCAAAACATTTTAAACGATTTCAAAAAAAAATCACAAAGATTTCAAAAGAATTCACAAAGATTTCAAACGATTTCCAAATATTTCAGAAGATTTCAAAGACTTGAAAGATTTCAAAATATTACAGAAGATTTCAGAAAGAGTTGAGAGATTTTAAATGATTTCGAAAAATTCAATTAATTCACAGAGATATTATAAAGATTTTACAAAGATTTTACGAAGATTTCAAAAGAATTCACAAGGGTTTCAAAGATTTCACAAATATTTCAAAAGATTTTACAAAGATTTTGACGATCCCCAATGATTTGATAGATTTTAGGAAGATTTCAAACATTTTTATGATTGTAAGATTTCACAAAGAATTCAAAACATTTTAAACAATTTAAAAAAAATCACAAAGATTTCAAAAGAATTCACAAAGATTTCAAAAGATTTCAAAATATTTCAGAAGATTTCAAAGACTTGAAAGATTTCCCAAAGCTTTCAAAAGATTTCAGAAAGATTTGAGAGACTTCAAGTTATATCGAAAGATTTAATTGATTTCACAAATATTGCACAAAGATTTCGAAGATTTCAAAATAATTCACAAGGGTTTCAAAGATTTCACAAAGATTTCAAAAGATTTTACAAAGATTTTGATGATCCACAATGATTTGATAGATTTTAGGAAGATTTCAAACATTCTTAAGATTGTAAGATTTCACAAAGAATTCAAATTTTTTTTAACGATTTCAATGAATTCGCAAAGATTTCACAACGATTTCAGAGATTTCAAAAGAATTCACAAAGATTTCAAAAGAATTCACAAAGATTTCAAAGATTTCAAAAGATTTCAAAATATTTCAGATGATTTCAGAAAGAGTTGATATATTTCAAAATATTTTAAAAGATTCCATTAATTGTGCAAATATATAGATGAATTTTTAACAGAATTAATTTTGATAAACTTCCGAAAAAAGCATAATTTCGATTTATTTTACGCATTTAAGACTGAAACCTGGATTCAAGAAACCTGGACTGACGACGATTCTAGAACTTAAGTCATTGGCATTTTGATGACGCGTGGAACACGGACCCAGACGAGAAGCAGTGCTCAGTCATGCGTGACGCTTGGATTCAAATTTTTTTTGAACTTCCTAAATTTGAAAATATCTTTTGAAATAATTCAAATTATTTCTAAAATTTTATTCTATCATTAAAAAATTATCTTCTCAACTCAGAATATGAATTATCTGCCAGAAAGACAAGTTTTCCACAAAAAAGATGAATTTTTAGCAAAATAATTCAATTTCAAACTAAAAGAATAATTTTTAACAATATAGATGAATTTTTAACAGAATTAATTTTGATAAACTTCCGAAAAAAGCATAATTTCGATTTATTTTACGCATTTAACACTGAAACCTGGATTTAAGAAACCTAGGCTTACGACGATTCTAGAACTTAAGTCCTTGGCATTTTCATGACGCGTGGAACTCGGACTCAGAAGAGAAGCAGTGCTCAGTCATGCGTGACGTTTGGATTCAAATTTTTTTCAAACTTCTAAAATTTCAAAATATGTTTTGAAATAATTCAAATTATTTCTAAGATTTTATTCTATCATTAAAAATTATCTTCCCAACTCAGAATATGAATTGTCTGCCAGAAAGACAAGTTTTCCCCAAAAAAGATGAATTTTTAGCAAAATAATTCAATTTGAAACTAAAAGAATAATTTTTAACAATATAGATGAATTTTTAACGCATTTAACACTGAAACCTGGATTTAAGAAACCTGGGCTGACGACGATTCTAGAACTTAATTCCTTGGCATTTTGATGACGCGTGGAACACGGACCCAGAAGAGAAGCAGTGCTCAGTCATGCGTGACGTTTGGATTTGAATTTTTTTTAAACTTCCTCAATTTTAAAATATCTTTTAAAATAATTCAAATTATTCCTAAAATTTAATTCTATCATTGAAAAATTATCTTCCCAACCCAAAATATGAATTTTCTGCCAGAAAGACAAGTTTTCAACAAAAAAGATGAATTTCTGACAAAATAATACAATATTAAACCAAAAAGATGAATTTTCAACAATTTACATGAATTTTTAACAGAAATAATTTTGATAAACTTCCGAAAAGTGCATACTTTTGATTTCTTTCACTCATTATTGACTGAAACCTGGAATTAAGAAACTTGGGTTTACGACGTTCCTATAATTTCAGTTCTCAAGACAATTAGAAGTAATTTTCAGTTTATTATGTATTTATTCAGGAATACACATGACAAAAATGCAATTTTGATAAAATCTTTGTTTATGTTCACAGAAAAAACTGGGGTAAAATGATTTGTGGTTAATCGTTCAAGCAGGGTAATAATCACCTGATTATTCACCGCGGTGGGTTTACCCTGGTCCCACTTACTCTGCTGGAGGTTGCCCCACTTCGTACATCATCTTCAGACTTTCTTTTTCGATGGTATTTCCCTGTTGGTTTTTCTGGGGTTGGGGGTGGAATAAAACTCTCTCCTATAGGATAAATATAATTTTCGATCAACTCAGCTCCCGTAGTGCGTCCGTTACTGTCACCGAACACCTTGAAATGTATATTAGCTACTACACCCTGCATGTGTGTATTTCTTTCATGGTCAATATTATTTCCATCACGGAGTTTAATTCCATACACCTTCTTTTGCTCAGGATGTACCGCTAGCGTAAATTTTTCGTTTGAAAAAACGATTAGCCATTCAACTGGAGTAACGCGTATCTTGCTTTGACCTTCAAAAGAAAAGAAATGTTTTTGAATAAAAAAAAGAAACAACCAATCTCAGAATTAAAGACTGAAAATTTTCGAATTAAAGAACTAGAATTCCAACGAATCTAATTTTGTATTCTTTATAAGTTTGCAGTTTGAGACGAAAGATGAGGTAAGAGTAGGAGGAATTAGGGTAGGAGGGGTTAGAATTTGGTCACACGCATATGTAGATGACATCGTATTTCTTACAAGAGGCGAGGAGGTCTTGAAGGAGATGATGAAGAGCTTGAGAAGATACCTGAATAAGAATAGGTTAGAGCTGGATACGGAAAAGTCTAAGGTTATGATGTTCAGAAAAGTAGGTGGAAGGGATAAGAAAGGGGAATGGAAGTGAAGGGTGAAGGCGGTGCAGGAGATAACAGAGTTTGTGTACCTGTGCTTCTTGTTCTGCAGAAGTAGAGAAGTGGACGGTCACATAAAAGAGAGAGTGAGGAGGGCAAATGTGGTGATAAGGCATGTGTCGGGGTTGGCAAAGAAGTTATTTGCGGATGATCTTTGGTGGAAAATAATATTGTTTGACTCATTAGTGATGAGTATGCTATTGTATGGAATAGATTTGTGGCGGTGAAAATAAAGTGCGGAGGTAAGTAGGACACTAGGGTACAGGAGAGTTATATGAAGTAGACATGGGGGTTGGGGAGGAGCACGCCTAACTATATTGTCAGGAGGTAGACAAAGAAAACGAATTTAGGATTTCTAACAGGAAGTCGGGCGTATAAATATATATTAGATTAACTGTCCACCAAAAACACAGTTTTCACAATTCTCACGTCAACACTTGACAGTTGGAGGTTGGGACTCCGATGCTTGGAGTCGATCGAGCTGCTTCGAGTGAACTGTCGCAACGTCATAACGCAGTTAGACAGGCAGACCGTTAGGCAGCTCCTGTCAACCATACCGCGTCGCGGCGTCAATTCTCGGAATTCATAACTCCAAGGATCATATCTCCGAGGTTCACTCTATCTATGTAGCCCTGAGGACAGGAGAGCTGTCTTCATTTTCTTTCGAAATATAGAAATTTTTGTCAGTAAAGTAAGCAATCTTTTCTACAAGTTTCATAACTAAAAAAAAGATGGTTACGGATTACAATTACGGATATTATTATCTTGCATAGCGAAAAAAATTCAAAGGTGACTCGACACCCTTATCAAGAATTACCCGTATTGAATTAAAAATGTGAAAACCTCAAAAACTCAAGTTTTCGACAAAAGAAAGGAATTTGCGAATTAAGGCTTTCCAAGAAAAAAGTATTTGCGTAGGGATTGACGTAGGTTGGCACACAGCTGTAGGATTAGCGGGAAATTTGAAATCGGTTAAGTTACTCCAATTGACAAAAAGAGCGTCTAAATTGCTTCTCGACATGTGTCTTTAGATCCGGATGGTTAACGATTCTTCCAGATACAGAATAATATATAATTAGGCAGTAAAACATGTAGAATCAATTCTCATCACTAAGGAAACAAAATAGATAAAGTCAGGTTTGTGAAAAACTGTGCAGTGTCCGGATTTGGATATTTAAAATTGCAACTAAACTGAAAATCAATAAACTTAAATTTATTGAACCATTGCAGTTTTGTAAATTATTAGCTTGTGACTTGCAATGAACATGCAATTTCACATTACTTGTAACATTTTGAACCCACTTCATATCACAAACAATATTATATTTGAATTTTAGTTTTTTTTACTTGAATTAGTGATGTGGAGGGAGGTCCTTCACATTGACTTTTCTGAACATTTTTGATAATAGACAACGGTTGCCTGAAGGAATATCTTAGATTTCTGCTAGGGTCAAGGGTTGAACCACACTGCTGGCTATGTTTATTTTGACCGTACTTCAGAGAGACTTCTTGTTGTATATATTCCACGAAGATAAGTATTTCCCTCCAATGTTGCAACGACGTCGCCAGTGGTTGTTGTTAAAACATTTCGTTCTTCGGTTGGCATGGGCTGAAAGTTCATACGTCCTCTTCCGTGCATTTGAAGTTCTTTGTCGGCAGGAAAAGTGTATTTTCGAATTTCGTATTGCATTAGGCATTTGTTTATATAATTTGTTTATAAAATTAATAAAAAATATCGGATGTCAAATTTTTATTATCGGGTATCATTTTTTCAATAAAAGAAAGTAATTTTAATGCATACATTTACTTTACAAACAAAGAATTCATAAAAAACTAAAAAATCTACTTTTTCTTCACATTTTGCATTTCAATAAAAGTTTACACGAAATACAATTAAAAAATCAAGCCACAGAACTCTCTCGAAAATTCTATGCTAAATTTTCCAAAAAAAAAAACAAAATTGGTTAAAAATTACCAACTACAAGTTATTTTGAACCTCGTTTTTTTATTTCATCCCACTGTGGGCTGGGGAGACACACTGGTGGAACGGGAAACTCGAAGAGATCGCAGGAAAACCAGAGAGAGGTCTGAACGTACCAGTACTGGCAAGCATGGACGAATTATGGACCTCATTTACGACGATGAGGGACAAATACAGGGGTGCAATACGTAAGGTAAAGCAAGAAAGCTGGATTAACATTCGCACAGAAATCACGAAAGAAGCAGAGGTGGCTCGACTAGCCAAGCTGCTTTCTCGAATCCCGTATGATATTTTCGGCACTCGAAAATTACCCGACGAGGGATACTCAGCGTCAGAGGAGGAAACCTTGGCTCATCTGATCAAGGCACATTTGGCGGGTTTTATAAGATCTGGAGAAAAAGAGGCGACACCTGTGAGGCAACCTAAGCCACCTGTAACCCGATTAGGTCCGAAACGGCAGCTAGCCCACGAGATTGTTACCCCCTCCAGGATCAGGTGGGCCCTGAAGTCTTTCGGTCCATACAAGTCTCCTGGTCTGGATGGCATATATCCAGTCTTCTTGCAGAATGCTGGATTGATCATCATTGGGCGGCTAATGAGATTTGCTAGGGCTATTCTGATGCTGGGATATGTTCTGACGACATGGAGAGGTACGAGAGTAGTCTTCATTTTGAAAGCAGGCAGTATCATTTGTACTTCAACCGAAGATTTCCGCCCCATCAGCGTCACATCTTTCCTAGTAAAACTAGTAGAAAGACTTGTGGATAGATATATCCGGGACAAGGTCTTATCAAGTAGGCCACTTCACAAGGAGCAACACGCCTATAGGGCTGGTCACTCGACCGTGACGGCCCTAAACGGTGCAGTAAACCTAATCGAAGGACAACTGCAACATAAAGTCCTCGTGATTGGAACCTTTGTGGATATCGAAGAAGCAGCAAGCATTGGGCATAGTGGATTCTTGGTGCAAGAAGACTGGACTATCGGTCAATCCGTGTCGGACGGACGCGGGCAGATACTGGATATAACTCCTCTCACGCCAATGAATTGAAGTTTATCATACATTGCGTTGTGAAACAAGCCTATGTCTTTCTCTTTCAAACAACTAATAGCATCCCAAGTTGTCTTGTTGGAGTTAACTCATGATACCTTGAAATTCAAAGCTTTGGACAACGCAGTCATGGCTAATATGTCAGGCCCACCAAAATTGACAATGTATCCAGTTGAGTTGCGGGTAAAACAGACATACGGCGGATTATGAAAAAGTCAATCCTTCATCGTGTATCCAATAAAGTTACGTTGTTTGTCAGGAAAGAAATCGGATTCCGAAGAGTACTTCTTTTTTACGAATGTATTAGTAAATGGAATGCAATAATTCTGATTTACAGCTTATTGATAAAAATCTACAAAGGGATTCGGTCTGCTGTCTTTTCTTTGACTGACTTCGAATATTGTTGCATCCAAAGATTGGCTGGACCACATAAACCTGAGTAAATCTTTGTAGCTTGAGCTCATTTCATCGTCTATCAGAATCAGAATCTTGGGACGTATCTTTGATGGATGTAATTGTGTCATAAAATTGATTGGTCTCGATAAAGTGGATAAAGATTGATTGCATGCTGATATGAATAAAATAAATAAAGTTGATCCAAGATAATCAAAAGATGGTAGCTGACCTAAATACTGAGCATCTGTAGCTAGTGTGTGGTCGAAATTGATTGGCTGAAAACTAGAGGAGCTTTTCTGAGTTAGTTCTCGCATTTTGGGGAAACTGTTTTTAGCATCTGTGAGCAACATTACTTGATTTATTTCCTGATTATGTTTCATGTCTGTTTTCATGTTTTTCAGAAAATCGTGTTTTTCAGCGGGCATAAATCCACACTTGGTCATATTTAGCCAGAAGAAAATGATCCAGACAATATGTGACTTCAGGTCCATTTTTACTGAAAAACCTTCTATCATGAAGTCAAAATTTTGTTAAGTATTCAGTATCATTCTGATCATTTCATATCGTTAGCTACTCACAATTTTTGAAGCGAATCTGGAGTGTGTGTAATTGAGATGTTCAAGCTGTAACGTTTTAGCACTGACTGATAAAGGAATACTGGGCCTTTAGAGGGGGTTTAAAATAAACTAAAAATCAATAATCAGCAGCTCCTAGAACAGTGATTTTATCTAGCTAGATGGAGTTTTTTGACCCGAATCTTTCCTTGCCAAATTAAAACTATTTTTGACAACCGCCTTTATTTGTGTTGAAAAATTCACCATGTGACGTTGTATGTCCTTACACCTTCCAAATATCTATCAGAAAAAAGTGAGTACTGAAGCTTATCGTATAAAGATTCAAACACACTTTGAATGCATGTACATTAGAAAAGATTTCAAAAAATTTCTAATTATTTCTCGAAGTTTTGAAAATATAAGATTCTAAGTAAAGTAAAGATTTTAAAACCGAATTTTAGAAAAAATTCGATCAAGTTAAAGAGATAATTAAATGTTTTTAACTGATTAAAAAATAAGTTAAGAATTGTGCAGATTTCAAGACATTTTTAAAAAGTGTTGAGTTTTTAAGGTTTCGAAAACAGAAGCTCTACAAGAATTTTAAAAGGTTTCAAAAGAATGATAAAATTTTTTTCAGATTCTTGGGAAAATCTTGTATGATTTTTAATTTTGAGAAATGAATTTTAAGAGAATATTTAAATAGATTTAAAAAAATTTTTTAAACATTTCCAGAATTGTAAAAAACAATCTGGAAGATTTTGAGGCATTTTTTAATTTAGCAGAATTTAAAAAAAAATGTTAGAAAAAATTATTATAATTTTAAGAGATATTTACGAATTTGAGAAGTTTTTGAAAGATTAAAAATAGTTCAAAACTTGACAAGACTTCTCAAACTTTATAAAATGTTTTTGAATTTGTTTGAAACTTCTAAAAGTCCTAAAAATCTTCGAAATTACCTCGAATTTTTCCTAACATCCTGTAAAATTCTGTAACATAAAAAAATGTCTTAAAACTTTTCTAGATTCTTTTACGACAGATTTTAAACTTTCAACTGTCATAATATGCAATTCCTATTTTCCTAATTTTTGGCTACATCCTATCCAGCCATTCATTCTACTGTTCGATTTTTCTTACAATAGACCATGAAAGGAGGAAATTCCCAAATTTGATTTGGTATAGCCAGGTATACGGATTATAGGATGGATATAGGAGGTTCGTAATAGACTCTAGAACAATGACTTACAGATTTTTTCGCGCTCAAATAAGGGGTTTAAACCAAGGTGTCTAGCGTCCTGGAAATCCTTGAAACTTGGAAAAATCATTGAATTTTTCTCTAGATGCAAAAAACCTGGAAAAGTCCTTGAATTTTGCTCATGGTCCTGGAATTTTTATTCCTTTGGAGAAAAAAAATTTGTTTTCAAGTTTGTTCTCTGCTGAACAGAAAGACAGCTGAACGGTTTTTGCGGAGGTGCATACGTATATATCATAATCAAGGTGTCTACTCAAATGAAAGACCCTAAAAATGTTAGGGAATTTTTGTTTAAATTCAGGGAATTAGTTTTTCGAGAGAATGACTAATTTTTTGTATAATTGTGATATAAAATTGAATATTAATATTTTAGTTCTTGGGCGAACTTTCGAACCCTTTCCGTGAATGGTCTACCAGATGTTATGTAGTCAATCACACATTGAACACGAGACGCATTCTGTCTTGCCCAACCAATCTTCTTCTTCAGCTGATGCAAGCGACTTTTGGTCTTTTGATCCATCGTCGGTTTGAGCCTTTTATTTGAATCAGCCAAAGCTCTCGCTTCACCGTAAACTGAGCAATTGATGGCCCAGAGATTGGACTCTTGCGAGATATCTCCACGAAGTGAGGCATCCGTTTCAACCAGATCTTGGGGCTTAGCAAGAACTTGCATGTTAATGTTCCTTATTTGTACTGAAATCGTAATCATCTCGCAGAAGGTGCCTGCTTTCCGCGGATGGTATTATTGTCGCTTTCTCATCATCGGCTGCAGCTTGATCAAGCAGCGCTTGGGGAAGCGCTCCACGTACATATCCATTTTTCGAGAGGTAGGCACGTTGATTTTGCAAGGATTGAATCGAAACGTGCTGAAGCTCCTGGTGTTTTTGCCACCACAGAGTATGCATACGTGCCATAAAACCTCGATGAACAGGGATAATGCGGGCATCCTGGCAGTCTAGAAAGTAATCCTTGAGTTGAATCGTCCACTCAATGTGGGCGTTTCGCCGGTTCGTCGTCGTGTTTCATTGCTGTTCCCACGAGCAGCTAGAAAAATGGTTCGTCCATCCTTGTAGAGCCCCGCGTGCAAAGATAAGGCTGCATACTCTGAGAGGTCGCCCGGTATCCCAGAGTCGCCGTTTAAGACAGCTAACCCAGGTGCCGTTCAGCCTTCGGCATGGTTATTACGCCTCCGCTTAGGGGTTATTTCTGCGGGACCATCCCCGGACAATTGTCCGCGACTTTGTATTAATAGTTGTAACCATATTCATCAGAAACCCTTGGTACAGAAGCCCTTGGTACAGAGACCCTCTATCCGCAACCCGAAGACGCGTTCAGTGGCTTTGTCATAGGCCCATCAGTTCTATTCCAAAGGAATCGAAACCGAAACCGAATGGTAGCAGAGCTAATATATATATAATTAAAAAATAAGGTTAAGAACCACCGCAGGGTCCCACTGGGAGCAACTGCCATCTAAAAAATGACACCGGCTTCTAGTAGGACCGCGGTAAATCCCACTTATGACCACGTCTCACAACCGTGAGATGGATGGTCACCGGACACGACGAAATCACAGCGACAGGCCGGTATGGCTTTAAGGTGACGAACCTGTGATATTTTCGCACCTTCAAAAGCACCTATCACAAGGACAATTACTTGTGTATATATATATATATATAAATCAGTTCGGTGACTAAATCGCACCGCATAACAAAACTACGACCTGTTTCTTAACATATAAGTTTTCAAGTCAAGTCATAGTGGTCAAATAATTATTTAATTATGAAATTATTAATAATCAACCACTTTTGAATAATAAATAAATAATTGTTTAAATAAATCCATTTCCATCACCCATCAAGTGTTAATTTTTTGGCATTTTTCACTCAAATTTCTATCAGGGAAGCTCAATATAGATCAAAAATAAATATTTAATCATTTTTAATCAATAAATAATTGTTCAAATAAATAAATTTCCATCACCTATAAACAGTTCATTTTTTGGCATTTTCCACTCAAATTTCTATTAGGAACGCTTATTATAGATCAAAAATGAATATTTAATCTTTTTAAATCAATAAATAAATAATTGTTTAAATGAGTGAATTTCCATCACCTATCACGTGTTCATTTTTTGGCATTTTTTACTGCAATTTCTGTTAGGGGGGTTTATTATAATTAGCAAAATACCCTTTAAAGTTTTACACAATACAGTCATTGTAGAAATGCCCGCGGCATGAAGTTACGCATTCAGATTTTAAACAGCATTAATGTAACTTATAAAAACTAGAAATCATTATTAATAATGCATTAAAAATGTAATACAAGTATTTTACTAGTAGGTGGTATTTTGCTAATTACAATAAACCCCCCTAACAGAAATTGCAGTAAAAAATGCCAAAAAATGAACACTTGATAGGTGATGGAAATTCATTAATTCGAACAATTATTTATTTAATAATTAGAAATTATTAAATATTCATTTTTAATCTGTACTAAGCGTCCCTAATAGAAATTTGAGTGAAAAATTCCAAAAAATGAACTGTTGATGGGTGATGGAAATTTATTTATTTCAACAATTATTTATTTATTGATTAAAAATGATTAAATATTCATTTTTGATCTATAATAAACGTCTCTTATAGAAATTTGACTGAAAAATGCCAAAAAATGAACACTTGATGGGTGATGGAAATTTATTTATTTAAATAATTATTAATTAATTAAAAGTGGTTGATTATTGATAATTTCATAATTAAATAATTATTTGACCACTATTACTTGACTTGAAAACTTATATGTTAAGAAACATGTCGTAATTTTGTTATGCGGTGCGATTTAGTCACCGAACTGATTAACACGACTTTCGGGTTTTCGTTTAAAAAAGCACAAAAAACAGGTATATATATATATATATATATATATATATATATCGTGACCTATTTGGACTAGGATCATCTTTTTTTCCAACATACGCATAATTTTTTGTCCATTTACAATAAAATATGTTAAGACTTTTCCTACTTTCGTACCTTTTAATATTCTACCATCGCCAACTTTTACATTAATAGGATTTTTCAAAATTACAGATTCACTAAAAAAGGATTCATCATTTATAATATGATCGGAGCACCCGCTATCTAAAATCCGATCTATTCTAAAATTTTCACGATTGTACGTATTTACCTTATTTATACGCTCATCGTTCCGCTCTACCTGAGCGAGGAATTAACCATTTCCATAGTTGTCGCTCGTTGCATGTACGTTGCTTCCGTCGTTATATGTGTGATGCGCAGAGCCGCCTGTAGGTTGCTGCTGGACTCTGACTCGGCTCCTGCCGTAGCCTCGTCTGCCGCGGCCTCCGCGTCCTCGAGACTGTACCTGCTAACGGGTACCTCCTTGCCAAGGCGCACCTCCTCCAACCCCGCTACCGCCGGATGAACTCTGCCTGCTCCAACAATCCTTTTTCATATGTCCGAGCTTTCCACACTCCAAACACGTCGTTTTCTTCTTAGCTTTGAATGCACTTGGACTTTTCAAGTTCACATCACTTTGACCTTTTATTTCCCACATGCTTATTTTATTTTTTACAAATTCGCACTTCTGTCACTTTCTTTCAGCGCGTCTACTAAGTCATCAATATAACTGTAAGAGTCTGGCAAAGTTTTCAGTATGTAATATAGCTTTTCACGCTCGTTCACTTGGCCACCAGCACTCTTAAGTTCATTTATCAATTTTATAAAATCGCTGAAGAAAGAACTTGAGTTGTCATAATCCTTTAGTTTCAATCTGTCGAGTCTGTTTCGCAGGCATACCTGAAGAGCAGATGATTCCTTTATATACATCTGGTAAATTTTTTAAATTATTTTCAGAGCTGTGTCTTCATCTCCGACGTCACATTTTCTCCATTTTAAATACAGCAGAATTCGTTTTTTCCATATGCTGTCATCATTTCCGTCGAACACTTGAAATTTCAGTTCACCTCTTTCGACATTTTTGTTCTGTTCACTTTTTCACTCTTTTTTTTTCCATAAATAAAACTTTTCAAAATCAGCACTTTTTCCATTTCTTTTATTAGAAGTTTTTCCACAAACTTCCCGAATTTTCTGAATTTTTTTTAATCAATATTTTCATATTTCACTGAAACATTTTTTTTCTCTCGCACTACAAAATTCTTCTGGATACCTCTGTGGCGACACGAATCAGCGCGATCATAAGGTCACTCATGTATTTTATATGGATGACCTGAAGATCTATGCCTCTAGTAAAGGCAAACTTCAAACTGCCATCAGTGACAGATACGCAATTCAGAAGTCATCAAAACCCATTCAAACGAAAGTGAATGGATTTTTGTTTCCTGGGAAGTAGATTAAATTTTATTTTTGCACAAAAATGTTTGTTATAGCAGAGACACCTCTGGTTATAGGTAATGCATTTTTATTTAAGTTGATGAAAAAGAAAAAAAACTATGAAGGATCATGTCAAAACTTCAAAAACTTGGTTAAAGTGAAGTGTAAATAAAATATTAGGCTAAGTACCCTTTTCGTTTGGTTTTTTTCGTCTTGTATTGTCCTTAATAATAACTTCACGTGTTTTGTTGAATATTCCTCCCTTTTTGGTAGAAAATTAATCTTAATGGTTGAAAATTCATATTTTTCCTTGAAAATTCAACAGTTTGTTTTAAATTTGTTTTTTTTGTCGACTGAAATGTATTTTTAAATTGAAAACTCAACAGGTTTTCTGGAAAATTTGTCTTTTTTGATTTAATTCAACTATTTTTTATTTAAAATGAAAATCTTTTTTGGTTGAAATTACAATTATATTAAATTGTTGGCTTAAAATTATTTTGTTTTTGTTAGAAACTAGTTTTTTAAAACAGACAATTTAATTATTCTATTTTTGGATAAAAATTTAACTATTTGGTTGATAATTGATCTTTTTTATTCAAAAATTGAACTGTTTGGTGGAAATTTCGTGTACGTTTTTGCTATAAAATGCAACTATTCCAGTCAAAGATTAGTCATTTTAGTTGAAAATTCATCACATTGGTTGAAAATTAAACTGTTTGGTAGAAAATCCGTTTTTGTTGTTGTTAATAATTAATTTGTTTGACTTACTATTTAACTTTAGAAAATTATTCTTCATGGTTGAATATTCATCTTTTTGGTTCAAAATTCAACCATTCCAGTTGAATATTCATCATTTTATTTGAAAATTTATCACTTTGGTAGAAAATTTAACTATTTTGTTAAAAATCTGTTTTTTATTGAAAATTAATTTGTTTTACTTAAAGTTCAACTATTATATAAAAATAAAATAACATAAGCTATATTAATATAATAAATAACACATTTTGTTGAAAATCTACCTCTGTTCCATAAATAGGAGAAAGCGTTGAAAACGTATCCGTCGATAAAAACACCCATGTTTCTCCGTTTCATAAATACGGACCGTATTAAAAAATAGCTAATTGTCTAATAGAGTTGTATCCAAATAAAGAAAAAGTGCAATAATCTTAAATCTATAAACCTTAAGCTGTCATTTGATCTATTACACATGTGAAATAATCGAAATTTGTGAATACACGAGATAAATTCATTTAAAATTAAAACATTTTTCTTTGAAACGTGTAAACTATTATATTTCTTCTAGAGAATTTACATATTTTTGTTGAAAATTGTACTGCGCTGGTAAAGATTCATTTTTTTGGTTGCAGATTCATTTATTCGGTTTAAAGTTCAACTACTTATGATTTTCCCACAATTCAAAGTTATAGAATTTTGAAGAGTTACAATTTGAAATTTCTGAAGTTTTAAGGTAATTATTTTTATATATAATCTTAAAAATTAATTTGAAATTGTAAGCCTATAGAATTGAATAAACTTCAATTGTAAGCCGACAAATTTGAACTATTAAAAAAAACATGCGAAATTACATCATTTTCTATTATACACATTAAATATTGAAAAATCTTAAATTGAAAATATTCATACTTACTGAAGAATTAAAATGTGCAAATTGCTTAAATTGAAGAATTTTCAATTGTATAGTTTCAAAATTGAACTGTTGGAAAAAAATCAAATTAAAGTACATGTAAAATATTTAATTATCAAGATTAATATTTTAGAGGTATGCTGATTTCCTCGTTTTTGTTAATAGTTAAATTTTGACAATTTAAAATTGAAAAATGTTCAATTTTAACAATTTGCAAGTTAAAATTCTTCAATTTTAAATAATTGCATTTGAAGACTTTACAATATTTAATGTATATAATAGAAAACGATGATTTGTAATATATTCAATTCTATAGATTAAAATGTTTAATTCATCTTGAAGATTATAATATAATAATCATAATACTAAGTTTCTCAATTCTTTCAATATTGTTTGGTCTGTAAATCTTACAATAAATATTTATGACAATATTCATCCGGGAATTAGAATTAGGTACTTTATCGTGAAATAATCGAGCGAACAACATATAATAAACAATTTTCCCATTAAAAAAGCAATACAAATTCTATACGAGAATATTCCCTGATTTAAAATTCCCGAGGTTAGACAACATTCGAAAAAAGGGCAAATTTTTGGATTTCGAGGGGGAACTGATTGTTTTTTTTTTGGATTTGTTCGTGAATTTTTTTAATATTGACGTTCGCGATAAAGAGTTTGTTGTGACTTTGTGCGAGCAAAAGGAATGCGACTTCGAATCTGTGAGGATCGTCTGCGGGATTTAGAAGCATCGGAGGAGCTTCCGAGTCGTGCAAGGAGTCAGAAAAATGAGCAGCAACAAGCCTTGGAATCTGCTTTTTGGCATATCCTCTGGAGTCAAAAGTCTGGAGGGTGCTTCATTCCAAAAAAAAGGTACCTTTTCGAGTGGTCAATAGGTCTCTTTCATCCATTTTTTAAGTTCTTAATTATATCTCTAACTTCATTGACACAGACTTTCTCAACTGGGTTTTCTAATTCATTATGTCTGTATCATATAGCATTTCACCTTTGTTGTTTCTCATGCCATCAAGTTCTGTACATTTATTTTTAGATTGTTACAATATT
The DNA here is from genome assembly GCA_011634705.1 of Andricus grossulariae. Classification (NCBI taxonomy): domain Eukaryota; kingdom Metazoa; phylum Arthropoda; class Insecta; order Hymenoptera; family Cynipidae; genus Andricus; species Andricus grossulariae. Next base: position 191,450,433 of record JAABKJ010075445.1, on the reverse strand, counting down.
GGTCATTTAAAGAATACGATTTTTTATCTCTGAACAAATTACTTAAATGAACTTGATGTTGATCAGAATTGATGAAGATAAATTTAAAGAACATAACATATTTATAAATGTTATAAAAAATTTATTTGATCAAATACTCCTGTGTATCTGTTTGCTGTAGACCAAAATAATTTTTCACTAAAGTCGTTCTGCTTTATTATTAGAATGTTTTAAACTATTTTTAAGTCTATAAAGGCTCATGGGCAAAAAACAAACAGATTCATTTGGGTATTTGTTAAAAAGAAATTAATTTATTATTGAATTATTTTTTATTATTAAATATCATTTTCATGTTTTTTAAATCTATCTTCAATAATTATCACCAACCTCACAGTACAGTTACCTCTGATTTTATTGGGGACTTCACTGAGGCCTAGGAGCCCAATTAAGAATAAAATAATCATTTGGCTGTTTATTACTTTTGAATATCACCAACGTCCAAAATGTTAGATTCTCTTTCGAAACTTTGATAATAATAGTGTCCTGCATGAAAACAACTTATTACTCTCTTCACCTAATGGTTTATAAAAACATATGGGATTGATTAAACTTTAATATCTGCCCCATTTAATCGAGAGAGGATATTATTCTGAAAAAAAATTAAAACCCTATCATATGTGCTCATAACACCTTAGAATATTACATTTATTTTTCTTTTGCCGCTTTCTCCGTTTGCATTTTCTCGACTCAAGTTGTTCTTGTAGAGAACGGCTTCATTGGAAATTGAAAATGTATAACCTACATATTTTAGAAATGAGAGATTTTTTAATTTATCCTCAGCAATTATTTTAATAAAATTTTATTTCAAATTGGAAACGTTATAATTCGAATTAATTATGCGATTTGAATGAGAAAGTTTCAAATTCAAATCGAAGTAAATTGATCAAAATGTTCAAATGAATATTCATTGTTTTCAATATTTCAGCATTTAGGATTCCTGTTGAAAAGCTGAAGAAAAAATAAAGTTTACAATTCGAATCGTGATTCCACAATGAAGCTTTGTTAGTTGGCACGAGTACACGGAGAAAAATAGTTAGTCAGCCTGAAAATCTAGAGTGTCAGACTGACTATATTTCAGTTTCAGCTATGGGACAGCCCCCTAGATGGTCGCCCATAATTAGCCCGAAATTCTGGCATAAAAGAAATATTGATATTCCGTTGTGGAGGTGCCAGCTGATCGGACCTATTTTTGCATTTTTTGCTAAAATATTAGAGAATTCTACGAGTTAATAAAGGAGAAAAAAGGAAAATCTGAATGCGTCTTTTTCGTTAATTCCCGTACATTACATGCCAATTTTCATTCTGAAACGAGGTCGGCAAGCTAAGAAAAGTAAATAAGTTAAGAAACAATTTGAATATTCGGCAGAAACAAAAGTTATTTCAAAATATAACATAGGAAATTTCATAAATATGCTTTGGTTTATGCATCACAGTTAAGGGGTCATTCTACTATCTCAGCAAAAAAAAAGGTGATTTTCAAAAAAAAAATTCTCAACAACTACTTTATATAATTCAATAAAATGTTCAGCGTTTATTTATGATGTCTCAAAGTTTACCAAAACAATATTTTTACATAATATTATTATTTAGTTTAAGTATTATTTAATAATAAAAAAAAGTGTATAAAAAAGGCATGTCCACTGCGAGCACGATATCTCCAATCAGCATCATCTTAAACCAATAAATCAGAAATTTTCTTGATCAGTATGACCATAGCTCTGGCGTGACGACGCGGATTTTTTTATTTTGCAAAATAACAAAGTGGCGACAGTTTAAACAAAAATTTTTCAAAAATCGTGTTTTTTGTTTGTTAATTTAACTATGATAAAATTAAAAATTTGAAAAACCGCTTCGTCAAGTTGTAGATATTTATGTTTAGAATGAACGTAGCAAATTTGAAAGTAATCGTTTGAAAACTTTTTGAAAAATCGTGCACGCAGAGGGCAAAAACGTTGTTTCGAGAAAAACGCGGTTTGAAGTTTTCGGAACATAAAAATTGTAAGAAAAGGTTACTTACACTTAATCAGCGATCCCTGCTCCGCATAAATTCTTAGAAGGGCAATATTTTCTTCACATATACACATTTGAAAATAAACAGCAATAATTCCGAATATGCATAGAAAACAATTGAACCGCCGGATCGTAGAAGGGCATATAAAGTCTGCTAGTTGGTGGCGGGAGGGCCCCTTGGCATTTTTAAAAGCATTTACAAATTTCAATTTTTCAAACATATATTATTATTCGAAATTTGATAGCTCTGTTCATTCTTGAAATAATTGCAAAAAACACGAATTTTGAAAACGGAAAAAATTCCGTCTTTTCTCACTTCAACTCGCTCTACACGCAGAAAAAAGAACCTTATATTTTACTGAAAACCAAGTGAAATCTACTGATCTTCCAAGTACGTATATGGATCAGAGTCCGTGAATTCTGCAATTCCAACGGTGCCAACTTGGTTGGGTGACGTCTCGCCTTTTAGTCTAATTTTTTAGGACAAGGAATCACTGTGAGCCTACTTAGTATCAAAGATATTGAGCAGTCTAAAATTTGTTTTAAAAGCTATGACTTCTTCTGGATATCCATTTTGCATCAAAGTTTTTTTGACTAGAACTAAATTTTCTTCGTAGAACCTTTGATCGGCTAGTGTTATGGCCCTGTGTACCAAAGAGTAAATTACGCCTATTTTCACAGAGATCGGATTATGGGAATGAAAGTGATGATGACGCATCGACATATAGAAATGGACCGATAACGCTGTGAGGAGCACGGGAATGGGCTTTAGGAAGTGAAAAAACATTTGAGAGGTAGACCTGTCTCTTTCTAGATAAAGCTGATTCGTCGAGAGCATTTTCGATGGATGGAGCTTGATGAAGCACAGGACCGTGCATAGGACAGTTATGGAATAGAAAAAGGCAGACCTACCTCTGAAATGTTTTCTCTCTCTCTAAAGCCCATTTCCGTTCACCCCTCAGCGTTATCAGTCCATTTCTATATGTCGATGTGATAACGGCCTGGCTCTGCGGGTTTGCGGTACTAATTTGAAATTATACGTCCGTCTTCTATCATTACCGTGACATCGAGAAAGTTTATTTTACTGTTATCAGTCGATATTTCTAAAATGAATTTAAGAGTGGAATCAGTCCTATTGAATCTGTCTAACAAGTCATCTATCTTTTCCTCGGGTACACAGGTGAGAATATCATCTATGTACCTGAAGGAAAAAGGTACGTTATAGGACAGATTCTTTAGGATCTCTTCCTCTATATCTTCTAAGACAAGATTAGCTATAGCTGCAGAAATGGGAGAGCTCATGAGTACCCCGATTTTTTGCTTATAAATTTCATCCTCGAATTGTACATAGGGATCTTCCACCTCAGAGTTTATCGCTTCTACTCAGGCTTCTTTTATCAAACATGTGTGCTCTTGGAGATAATCATTATCATATCCAATATTTGAATAAATGTCTAGTAAACATCAACAATATTCAGTGACCTGTCTGAAAAACAAATTCCGGTAGAAGTTATTGATACTGTATCTCTGGGCTTGAATCATTGTGTACCGCCGAAATTTTCTACTAAAGATGCGATTGTTTCTATTAAAAATTTAGAAACTTTTAGTAGACATAAATGACTCCATCAAAAACGAAATAAGAAATAATGTTAAGAATAACATTTGTAATATCATGAATCATGACACTCACATCTCTGTCGAAGAAAGGTACGAAAGTTTCGCCGACCTGTCGTTGTGATTTCGTCGTGTCCTGTGACCACTCATCTCGCGGTGGTTGTTAACCTTTAGTTTATATATATATATATAAATTGATTAATATGACTACTTCACTTTGCAGTCATTTCGCAGCATATTTATGGAGAGTTATTATCAATCGATATGCCAAATTAAATTAAAAATTGACTCTAATAAATCCTGGTTTGTGATGTTACTTTGCAAGAATGGCATAGGTTGATGTTGCATCGGATTTCGATTGATTCGATAAGTAAATATTATGAATAGGGAACTCACCCCAAAGTTAATTTGATCAATGATTTCTTTGGCTTAAACTTGTGGGTTCGGTGTAATGATAGGTATTAATTCCGTTGAGCTTTCTTCACTGTCGTTTCCTTGTTTAATTTCTTTTGATTATTTCAGTTTAAGAGAGATTATCGCACTTTTATATCAATTTTGCCAGGGAACCTTGGCAAGTTTTGGTGGGAATGGAATCTTTTAATTTTGTATTTTTTCCTTTACAAAATTTTATTACCGCTCCTGGAAATCGTCACTTATTCTAAAAAAGGAAACAAGTAATTTTACACAGAGTTAGAAGCTCTTGGAAAATTGAGATAGCGAATTAAATTTAATAAATGATACTTATCTGACATATAAGGTAGTGACAGGCAGAGGTTAGGTTATCACTTGCGGCTGAAAAATTCTGCTTTTATGATGAACGAATTAGTTTAAGAAGGAAGGAAAATAGAAAAATAGCTAAATAAGGGAATTTCAATTGTTAATTACGATATTGTAAAAGAAAAAGCAAGTTAAATTAACCTTAAAGCACCGTAAATAAAAGACGATGTTGGGAAAACATAAAAACTGACGAAAATTGCCTCGAAGGGTAATATTCTCGATGCGTCACTGGAAATTTCGTTAAATTCTTTAAATCTTCCTGAAATTTTCAAACTTCCTGGAAAATTAACATCTTCTTCTCAAATAATAATATACATCATATAAAAATAGATTAAATAAAATAATAATAATAGTGAAAAGTTGTTAAGAGGAACAACTTTTTAAAATAAGGGGGAAGGTGTAACGTCGTGTGACTTTTCGAAAGTCCAGCGACGCCATCATCGAGCGGGAACGATTTGAATTTCAAATTGATAAATATAAGGACACTTACATATAATAAATAAAATGGGTTGTTGAATGTATGCTAAGGATGTCTATTTGCTAGGGATTTGATTGATATTGATCAATAATATGAATTCAATTAGTTAGTTATTTAGTCCAGTAGTGCGACTGAGCGATGGTTACTGAATGAATAAGTAACTTTTCACTGGTTGTCAGTGACCGGATTCTAGCTATTTGAATCAGTGAGATTTCATTGACACTTAGTGACTTTTCACTGATTCAGATTTAGAGAGTAGGGGTAGATTTTCTAAATTATGATACTCTAGAGGGTAAGTGTTTTTACAACTCACGCTAATATTGTAATACAGCATCAATTGGAACAATTTTGTGTAAAAACAATAAATAAAAACAATGTTACCTCTTAAAACACTAAAAGACTCAAAAATATAGAATGGGTGATTTCAACCCCAAAATGTGAACGTTTGCTCAAATTTTTTTTTTCATAGTCTGGGATCCTCTTTTTACCTGCAAAATAATAAAAAAATCGGCGCCGGACACCCACCTAACCCCCCTTGTTACTCTTGAATGATTTTTCTAAACTCAAATTTTACTTTTCTTGTGTAGGACATTGAAATGAAGTTTTGGCGTACACTATTCACTTATGTTTGCAGAATTGAATGCGTCAGTTCACTAAAATTTCTTTAGCTCATTCCAAAAAAGCTAATTTGCAGAAAATAGAATAAGCAAAATTAGCTGACACCTAATTCTAATTCGTAATTTATTATAAGACTTCGAAAAATAATTTTCGATTAATTTGAGTTTTGCCAAAGATATGAATATTCGTTAATGGTCTTTCTTTGAGAGTGACTATAGGTACAAATGTTGAAATATTTTAGCTTTGTTACAAATTCTATATGATTTGAAAAATATCACATTTATAAGAGTTCGTTATTTGTAATAGAAAACAGTGTTTCATGATGTATCATATGACTTTTTTGTTATATATAGATATAAAAATCATATTTACTATATAGTTGCATTATAGTGTAAAACAGCAACATAAGAAAATAGTTCTTCCTCACAATATTTGAAAGTGTTTGGATATTCGGGACTAATACAAAATAACGAAAAATGTACGAAAAAAAAGCCGAAATATGCGGATTTTACGAATTATGGATTATAAAATTGATCGAATTATAAAATAAATGAATTGTTAAATTCCCATAAACATTTCAATACCTGGAATTTAAATTGGCCGAAATTTAAAATGGCCGAAAATAGTTAATAGTTTATTAATTATTCATTAATTTAATTGTTTCTTTTAATTATAATTTCATAAATAGCTCATAAATTGATATTCAATTCACAGAAAAAAACGGGATATAAAGTTTGCATCGTTTCCAGGTGAAGGATTCGCTGCAACAAAAAATAACCTTGCCGGTTAAACTTTACACGAATCGAAGATAATTTCCTATTTTTAACCTTGCGAAAAATACGAGCTAACTTGGGTATTTGGACCCCGGATTCGGATTCAGCGACCCCAAAAACATATAGATATGCCGGTTAAGTCCACCGGTCATGAAAATACTTTGTTTTTTGTAAAAATATACAAGAAAAATCGCTGTTTTCGTCGATTTTTACGTCTATTTTGCGTTTTTTTGAAAAATACGAGCTAACTTGGGTATTTAGACCCCGGATTCGGATTCAGCGACCCCAAGGACATGTAGATATGCCGGTGTAGTTCGCCGGGCAGACCACTTTTTTTTGTGTGTGTGCCGGTGTAATCAAAGACTTTGTTCATTATTGTTTGTAGCACAAAGAGTTATTGGATTTTAAACTAGTTGACGCTAATTTTTAAATGAGGCTTTACATTACCCATGTACAAATTTCCAGAATATTTGATTAGAAATTGCTAAAGGTACAGCACGTCAAAGTATGTACATTCTAAAATGCGGATTAACTTATTAAATATAAACATTAGAATAAAATTTTCTTTATGAAAGTTGAAGTAGACCCCAAAGAAGTATCTTTTATCTTTTGAAATTTCTTGATAAAATTTCTTCCCACAAAGAACACCAGCTTTCTATTCTGGCTCTGAATTTTTTCATTTCTTTAATCGATGTTTTCTCGAAATTTATCACTTTTATCCAGAAATATTCTTTAGAAAAAAATGCTTCTCTGAGAGTAGTCCAACTTTTGTTATTTATTTGTAACAAGCTTAAGTTTGTTCGAACAATAAAATATTTTTTAATAAATTTATGTTATTAACGATAATGAACTGCCAGTTTGACGAATTTTTATTTTAAAAAACCCTTATTTAAACAATTGTAATTTGTTTACATATTTAAAAATTAATTAATTGATATTGATAAATATTCCACTACACCAGCAGTCATAATTTTTTTTAAAGAAAAAACTACTACTAGAGTCTCCCCTGTACCACATTCTTTGAGGATTATCTCGTTTCGGACTTTGTCCATCAGTGTTGGGTGGGGGGGGAGGCAAGTAAGGGAAACCGAGAGTCACGATTGGTTGATATTTTATGCTGAGAAGGTCAGCAGTCTTCAGCAGCGTTGTAATAGATAGGAGTTCAAATGTTCCCTTCTGCCAATTTCTGGCCTACTTCTAGGAAAGGAGCCAAGCACAATTAAATTAATCCCTGGAACCTGTCAAGAAGTCCTAAAAATGCCATGATTTTTATGAGGAAAAAAAAGATTTGAAACTTCCTTCGAACCATTAAAATCAGTCGAGTATTCCCTCGAATTCACAAAGAATAACAATTTCAAATTCAATAACGAAAAATACTAATTTTATATTGCATAGAGCGGAGTTAGGGCCCCCCCCCCCCTATCGTCTACTGCCCGAAAACGAAGAAATTAGTCAAAGTAGGTGCTGAGCGCCTACAAGGAAGAGTTTCGTAGCCTATTAAGGCGTTAAGTCTCAGCAGAATCTTAAAAGAAAAGATTTTTAAATTTTGCAAACAAATTTTTTTGAAAAAAAAATGTTTCAAAAGATGTTAAGAAAAAAATTGGTGAAAAAAATGTTTTCAAACAAAAATTTTATGACAAACAAATGTTGGCGATTATTCCCTTTTGCTGTGCCAAATGTTGGCGCTTATGCCCTTTTGTACGACGGACGAAAACGTCTACAAAACCCTGAAAACAAAACTTCAATCATTAAAAGATTTGTTCAAGTTAAATCTAAATTTATTTCAAGGAGATACCAACACCAGTGTTTAAAGTTACCTATGCCAGTGTCTAAAGTACCTCATCTCGAAATTGCGCATGCGCAGCTTTTTCACCAGTGCATAAAGTAAGCCATCTTCAAACTGCGCATGCGCGAAAATTATTTCGCACACATTTTACTCAAATAAGGTTCTTTAGGCACCATTTAGAAGGGTGAAAACGTCAACTTTTGAGGTGGGTGTTGCAAAAAGGGTATATTTCATGTTCGAAAAAAAAGTGTAACACGTGCGCTTATGTTACTCGACAACTTTCGATGCGTTTTTTTTTCAAAAAACGGTTTTTTAAAGTTCCAACTTCAAAAATGATCTGGCGACTCATTTTTTAACCTACAGGGTTCGTCTTGGACCCGAAATTGCGGGAATTTATCCGGCCATCTAAACTTATAAGGAAAGCCACACCGACCATAAGAGCCCTTTTCATGTGGGCGCTCACATGTTTTATTTTTTTGTTTTAAATGTCATCAAAACTATTTTGCAGTTTATATTTTTTTAATATATGCCACTATGGAGTACTTGCATATTCTTAATAATTTTATTTTCCTTTTGAAATTAAAAGAGCACTAAAAATTGAATATAATTAAGGTAAAACGCCCAATTATCTCCAAGAACCCAGTGATATCCAACTGGCAGATTTATATGACAAGAATAAGAAATAAAGCATAAAAAATGTGTTAAAGCAAAAATACTTAGTGAGTTTTAATATTGATAAACCCAATAACGTATATTTTTTTCCTTTAGCTTCAAGTGTATAAACGAAAAAAAATTGATAATAGATGTAATACTTTCACGATGATTCATTATGATCAATTTAAATTTAAAATTTAAAGCTTTTTCGGGTTTCAATCGTGTGCAATCATTGACAACCAACCCTCAATTTTGAAAAATAATTTTTGGACAAAACAAACTACTCCAGAATTTCGGGCTATTTTCAAGCTCTGGATATGCCCAAAAACAAATTTCGAAAAAACAACCCCTGACACTGACAACCAACCCTCAATTTTGAAAAATAATTTTTGGACAAAACAAAAAACTCCAGAATTTTGGGCTATTTTCGGGCTCTTGAAATACCCAAAAACAAATTTCAAAAAAACAACCCCTGACACTGACGACCAACCCTTAATTTTCAAAAATTATTTTTGGACAAAGCAAACTACTCCAGAATTTCGGGCTCTTGAAATACCCAAAAACAAATTTCGAAAAAACAACCTTTGTCACTGACAACCAACCCTCAATTTTGAAAAATAATTTTTTGACAAAACAAACTACTCCAGAACTTCGAGCTCTTGAAATACCCAAAAACAAATTTCGAAAAAGCAAAACCCGTCACTGACAACTAACCCTCAATTTTGAAAATAATTTTTAGACAAAACAAATAACTCCAGAATTTCGGGCTATTTTCGGGTTCTTGAAATGCCCAAAAACAAATGTCGAAGAAACAACCACTGTCATTGACAACCAAACCTCAATTTTGAAAAATAATTTTTGGACAAAGCAAACTACTCCAGAATCTCGGGTTATTTTCGGGTACTTGAAATACCCAAAAAGAAATTTCGAAAAAAAAACCCTGCCACTGACAACCAACTCTCAATTTTGAAAAATAATTTTTGGACAAAACAAACTACTCCAGAATTTCGGGCTATTTTCGAGCTCTGGATATACCCAAAAACAAATTTCGAAAAAACAACTCCTGTCACTGACAACCAACCCTCAATTTAAAAAAATAATTGTTGAACAAAGCAAACTACTCCAGAATTGAACCGTCGCATGCAATAAGGGGGTATAAAATTTTTGTGCACCATTCGGTTGGCCCCTTAGCGACTTTTTTTAAAAATTAAAATTTTTATTTTTAAAACATATATCCTCATAGTAAATTTGATTGCGCATCTTTTTTCCCCCTTGTGAAAAGCTGTGACTTTTTTTGTTTCCAAAATAAATGCAAGAAAACCATTTTTTGAGAAACGATGATTTTCAGTGTTATTTCACTTCAACTCGCTCTAAATCCCAGTTTTCGATTTTTTCACTTTAAAATTTCAGGAGTTATTCATTATACTATTATTAAAGTGCCAGTAGAATCAAAATTCACATTTATTTGTATTTAAAAAAGTTAATAATTTTTTTCTGAACAGTTTTATAAACATCGTTTGAATATTTTCAATCGCAACTAACTACCTCTAATTTAAATCACTTCATTATCTTCATTAGAACTGAAAATAGTACAGTTGTATATTTATGTACCAAAAGTGAACAATTTATTATATTCTGCAGATTTTTCAACGGCAATTTCTTTAGAAATGTTTAAGGTACCACCATGAATTTTTTCACATTTTTCCTATTATTTTTTTCAATAAAAAACTATGTTCCAAACTTTACAGTCTTTAAAAGCTGTCAAATTTCCCTACTTTTTAACAGATTTTCGGGTCTGTAAGCTATACAATTTTTTTTGGCATGTTCGTTTCAGGTTCATTAACGTACAACATTTTGACCTTTAAAATGATCCTTCATTTACTAAGCTACCATTTTTCCTTCACTTACTTTTTTAACGTCAAATCCAGAGGACTCGAATTTTCTCGCCGATAGTAGGTGCATCCGCCAAGAGGGCGCAGTTATCAGCGCATATTTGTCACATGTTCTGATATTTTGTGGGTGATTCTGAAACCAATCCATCCAGATTATTAAATTTTCCAATTAGGACAAGAAAACAATCCAAAATATTTAAATGCATTTCTAAATAAATCTGTAGAAAATTCAAAACCTTCTTTTTACAAAAATTTAAATAAAAAGATCTCTTTCCAGAAAATTGATTCACAAATAAAAAATAAACTTCCAAAACCCTCACTTTTCGGCTCATTAGATTATTTAAACAAATCGTTATAATTTTTTAAATCGTTGTTTCCTAAGTGTGCAAAGGATAAAAACAAACACGAAAACTTTGGATTTTTTTCAAAAGAAGACAAATACAGGGAGTTCACTTTTTTTTTAAATAAAAGAGCATTATATAATTTTGTAATTGTAAAGATTGCAATGCAGTGTACGAGGGCTGTTGATAAGTCAATTACTTTTTGACTAAACATTTTTTTTTTCGGCAAATGAGCGTTTTTCTTCTCAACACAATCTCCTTTCAGCTCGATACCTATTGTCCAGCGTTTTTCCACTTTTTGTATTCCTTCCAAATTATAGGTTTTCTCAAGTCCCTCAAAATAGGCGTTTGTTTCGGTGATGACCTCTTCATTCGACCCAAATCTCTTGCCGCCCGGCTTTTTTTCCAAGTTTGGAAACAGGAACCAGTCGCAGGGGGCTAAATCTGGAGAATATGCTGGATGAGTTAGCAGTTTGTAGCCCAATTCATGGATTTTTGCCATTGTGACTACACACGTCTGCACTCGTATATTGTCCTGATGGAACAGCACTTTTTTCTTCGACAAATGCGGTCGTTTTTGCTTCAAATCAATATCGAATCTGTCCATTTAGTGCTCTAAAACATACTTCAGAACGAATCAAATCGGAGGCGGACACTTGGGTAACCTTCCTTGTAAGTCAAATTTTACATAAAACTAATAAACTCTCATTAGGATGAGAATGTAAAAAAAACTGTAGTTTGTACCTAAAAATCAGTATCTTCGCCACCTAATTATGTGTTGAACACAAAGTACGATTTTTCATTCTGAATTTAGAACAGTTATAAAATCAGACAGGGCTCTACACCTTAAGTCGCACAATCTACCGGGGCCGAAATATGTTGTTTTTTAGAAGATATTAGGCCATAAATATTTTTCCGATTTCAAACAAGAAAAAAAAAATTGTCGAAGAAGTAATGAGTACTTGAATTTTGTGATTTGTTTTTTAAACAACCCAAATCATCTCTACAACTTTTTAGCTAATAACGTTTATTATCTACCAAATTTTCCTCCGTTCACTGATCGGGGGTATGGGGTGAAATCTGGTTCACTGCTGTTCTTGCTTTTCTGCCAAATCCTTTCATCACAGCAGAAATTAAAGTCAAAGATGTTTGATACCTGAAGATTAACATGCTTTATATCCGTGAAGAATAACTGATGATACATTTATATTAATAAGGGGCCGTACTTTAAATACGTAACAGAATATTGGCCTTCTCCAAGCCCCCCCCCCCCCTTACTGCGACAAACTACAACAAAATATTTCCCATAATAAGATATGGGGCTTGAAACTAATGGAAATTCTTTGTATTTAGATAATACATGCTATGCAGGGTGACAACTTCATTTTCAAAATTCCTTGATTATTCCTGTAACAATTTTTTATTTTTCCTGACAATTAACATTGAAATTCATGCATATAATTAAAAAAACAATTCTTCGTTTATAAAAGTATAGCGAAATTGTAAATTAATAATTTTTATTGCTCACAAATAATTTATTCCGCGCTGAAAACATCAACTTATTGATAAACAAATTTTTGTGTCGAAACTTATAATTTTTCTGTTTTTCAAATCTACTTGTTTGAAATATTTATTATTAATTTTATAATATTTTTGAACTATTCAAAAAAAAAAAGAATTAGAAACGAAATAAAATTGAAAAAAGTACGGGGACGCGAACGCATGATGGCAGACCCCGTAGCCCAGAACCAAGACCGCCCTACTTAAAATGACGGATAGGATCCGATAGAGTCAGATACAAAGCCGGATAAAGGTGGGAATAGCCCACGTCGGTTTTTATTCCGTCTCTATCTGGATCTCTTTCGGTTCGTAAAATCTTAAACGGAAAACTAGCGACTCTATCCGGATTTTCTACTATCCAACCGAGCAATTCACGCCTACCCCGAAAGGGAAACGGCTTAATGATATAATAATAATAATATTATATTTAGTGCAAAGTCAAAGAATTGGATTTTGAGGTTAGAGCTCGCTGTATGTCAACACCTGCTGTAGTCGTTTATTTCGTTTCCTTCCTATTTCTTTTATTTAAACTGAAATAAATACAGTATTAAAAACTTGATCAAATAACTAACTTTAAATTAGATTATACAATACATCGGTATGAATATTACTTTCTGATTCATTATGTATATTTGTATTATTTTTTTATATACGAGTCGTTACACTTCGCAACAAAATCGCTTATCATAAGTGTACTCACTTTTGGTAAATTATCCGAACTGCTTTTAACGTATCCAGGCATAATGATATTCCAGAAAAATAAATCCTTTTAACCAAAAAAAGTTGACGATTAATTATTTGGACGGTTTTCATCAAACTGACCATGTATTTTCTGAAGGCGTGTGATGTCACGCCACGTGTTTCAAGCCATAAGGGCGCCACATGTTTCGTTTAAAAAATCGACATTTCCTGTTGATATTTTGTCACTTTTTAATCAACTATTATAAATTATTAAATAAACAAAATTAAATTATAATTTCTCATTTATAATAAATTCTTTGGGAGCCAGAGTTTATAAAAAAAACTTAGCTATAAGGCAAACTAATGTTAATAATATATATTTTTTTGTTTTATTTTTTTCCTACAAAGAATTGAATAGTAATTACAGGGATCAGTGATTCTCCTGCGTTTTCCCCTTTTTCTCATATTCTCGAAAAACTTACCCTTTTCTCTTGGAATATACTAAATATGAAAATGAAATATTTTAATTACGCAGGATATTCTCTTTAATAACCTTTGTTCGTTTTACATCCGCAAGATTATTCTATACTAAGTGGACTATGTTACTGCGTGTAGTGCACGTTTATCTTTTGTTTTCAAATACAGAATTACTATTTGTTATAATTAATTTAATTTTTTTAATTTAAATTTAAAAAGTTATTAATGCAATAATAATGAAAATAATCAAATGTATTTGTATAATATTGTTTGAATTGAAATGTACAATGTTAAGTAATTAAATATTCCAAGTGTATGAACTGTGTTCAGCAGTGAGTTTTCCAGGAAAATGCTAATTTTGAGTTGTACCAGCAAAATTGTCCGAAGCAATTATATGCAATTATAAGTTGAATCAGAGAATTCTCGAGAGAAAAATTATGAGTTTGAGTTGGATCAGCTAATTTCCGAAATATATATATATATATATATATATATATAGGGTATCGTGGGCAATGAGAAAGCAGACGAAGCTGCCAAATCGGCTGCCAAGGACGGCATTTTGTTAAATATTCCACCCCCACATTCAGATTTCTTTTCCACTGCCCGTAAAGCTCTGAATGAAAGTTGTCATTCTTATTTTTTTTAACAGTTGGAGAAAATAAAGGGGTATTTCATACCCAAAGTTACTATAAAGAGCGTAATAAACCATGGTTTGCTTCTTTCAATGCGCGAAGAGATTGGATAGTCTCTCTCTGCCGCATGAGAAGCAACCATTATTCACTTAATGCTAGCCTTGAACGAAAAAACATCATTGATTCACCTAGCTGTACTTGTTATCCCAACCTGGAGGAGGACCTAGATCACATTATCTAGGCTTGTACCAGATTCGAAGCCAACCGTGGAAAGCTTATTAGATCATATATATTTTTTTATATTTCATAATATTTTTCGATATTATATTTAGATAATATAAAAAAAACTCCTAAAAACCATAAAAATTGCGATTTCTACGGCGGCACTATTGGGTGCGGCTGACTGGAATTTCGAAGTCAGCGTGAGAGTGGGGGAAGCGCCTCGGCGAGCTCGAGCAAGGATGAGATGAAGCGGTCTTATTGAGAGCTTCGGCTGTAATTCAAAAACTAAAACTTTTTCTTTTTGGATAAAAAAATGCGTCATTGAATTTTCAGTGCGAAAGCGTATTTAAAAAATTTAAATTAAAAACTTAATTCTCAAGTGTCCAGGGGCCTTTACACTCCAGCAAAATAATTTTATATCTCCTTTTTGCATATGGCGCCTCAATTTATAAAAATGGAATCATATTACAGCAATCGTGTTCTGTAAACGCAGGAACAAATTCCGCTAAGGTTACAGGATTTTCAGTCAAAATAGAGGCTGCATAGATTTTCTGGAATGATATTGCCGATGATTAGATCTTACAATTTAAAGATGTTAATTTGACAGAAAAGTACAATAAATGTTACAGAAAATATCCGTAAATTTATAAAATAACTGAAAATTTTGTAAACTCTGCAGAAAATTCGGTAATCTTTACAGAAAATCTATGCGGCCCCAATTTTAATTGGAAATTCTGTAACCTTAGACGAATTTTTTTCTGCGTGATACTACGTCGTTTACTATCCCAATTTTCGACTTAGTTTATGAAGTCAGATCCTACGTCATTTCCATATGTGTACATTTTTATATTTCGAACGATTTGTACTTTTGATAAATAGAACTTTGAGATCATCTTATATTTAAACGTAAATATATATATATATATATATATATATATATATATTGTAAACGTCGACATTTGATTGAATCCGCGAAAGTAATTTTTCACATAAAACCAATACCTTCTCATTGAGATGAGAATGTAACAAAAATAAGTAAGCTTAAAAAAAATAGTTAAATTTTTAATCTACCAAGATGGATTTTCAACCAAGAAATTAAAATTTCAAATCTACTATATTAATTTACTAATTATTACTCCAGTTTATTCATATTATAAATTCAAATTCGAAAATTTAAAACAATACATAAGGTCATAACCAGAAATAAAATAATTACATGTTTAGATGAACAAAATTTTATCAAAAAATCTAAATTTCTAACAAAATAGTTCAATTTTGAAACAAAGTAGTGAATCTTAGAAAAGTGAATTTTTAACAAAGCTCAAATTTCAACTAAGAAGATTAATGATATAAAAAGATGAATTTTCAGCCAAAAAGTGATTTTTCAGGCTGATATTTCTATTGCATAAGATAAATTTTCACTATTAAACCGGAAAAGTTGAATTTTCCACAAAAAAATTAATTTTTAATTAGGAAAGATAAATTGTCAACCAAATAGTTAAACTTTCACATAAAAAATATAAGTTTTTAACTCAAAATGGAATCGTTAAATATTCGAGTCACAACATTATTTTTTAAAGAAAAAACGAATTTTCAATCAATTCAATTCAATAGAAAAATAAGAATTTCTAAGAAAATAGTTGAATCCTAGAATAAAAAGATGAATTTTTATCAAAGCAGATTTATTATTTACTATAAATAGATGAATTCTCAACAAAATACATGAATTTCATACTGTAGAGTTGAATTTTAAACTTAGAATGGAAAAATTTTCAACCATAAATGGCATGATTAAAGTTTCAAATAAAAAAATGGTATTCTAACAAACAAAACGAATTTTCAACTAAATAGTAGAATTTTTAACAAAACGAGATGAATTCCAAAACAACAATATAATAATAGACTTTCTAACCCAGAAAAATTAAATTGTCACCTTAAGGGCATGTGATACTTCGTCGTGTGGTAAATCGGGTTCAGTTCCCCCGGGTTTTTGTCCACAAAAATTAAGAATTTTTAAAACTGTATTTGGAGATGCTATGAAATAGAACAACAGACTATTTGAAGTTTAGGATTCGTTTTTGAGATCTCTGCCATTCCGATCATTTCAGTCTCAGTTGTACCTCGAAATACACACATATTAATCAAATTCAGCAAAATTAAATTTTTTTAAATTATTTCACGACAGAAGAGTTCGGGGACGTCCGTTAGCATGTTCGCTATCATTCCCCAAATTTTTAAGGCAAAATCTTTATTAGTTTCAGCCCGATATTTTATTTAGAAAAAAAGTTGTTAGATTCAGAAAAAATTTCAGAAAATTGAAAAAGTGAGGCCAGTAAGGTAGGTATTTATGCGTGTCACATGCCCTCAAGGTGAAACGGTAACTTCATCCGATCAGTTTGTGCCAAACATCTCGCAAAATAATGCGTGAATTGAAATAATTTTTTCTGCATTGCAAAAGGTTAACCTGAATCTATGGCGGGCTTCTCTTGAAAATCAAATTATTGAGAAAAAAAATTTATAAACAAAATGTTAGATTATCTAATTACGAAAATATTTGATGTTCGAATTTCGAGAAGCCCCACATGCAGCAAGTAAGAATGAAAATGTAATTAGCAAAAAAAGATTGATTCATTAATTTATTTAAACAACATTTTGCACAAACCGAAGAAAAATAAAGCAAGCAAAATAGGGTAGGAAAATCGGGTTTTTAGTTCCTGGATTTGCCGCCAGTGGTTACTACCAGTCTATTCATGTTTCGCGGATCGTATATATAATTATTTTTATTTATCTATGAACTGATAACCTCGTACTAAATAGATAAACAGTTTTTAAAACATTTTTTAATATATATATTTAATTACCAAAAGAAAAATCGAATTTTAACCGATCTTTGCGAAAACTGTAATGTCGGTAATCTTTGGACATTATGCACCACAACTCTGGCACTACTACAGCGAGATCAAGCTTATGATTATGATTGTATGTTTAAGCAAGTATATCCCTATTATTATTGCATCATAACATTTTCGGATATATTGAAAAATACTCAGCTGTCTACATGGGGAAAATATTGAAAAATAATAATAACCTACTTTTCCAATTTATACTCGATCAATTTGTGCAGGCCTCGGAAAAGAACAGTTTCTTATATGCAGAAATACTCAAAGAATAATGCGAAAATTGCACTTTTGTTTCCGAATTGGTAAACATTATACCCATTTTCAAGGCGGGCTTCTCATCAAAATAAATTATGTTGAAAACTACACATTTTATAGGGACAAAGGAGAGTGATTTTTTATCAATTTGTCCATGGGTAGGGTTTCGTAAAAGAAAGTTTACTTTGTGCGAAAATACTCAAAGTATAATGCGAAAATGGCTCTTTTGCTTATCCAATATCAAACATCATACCCATTTTTGAGGCGGGCTCCTCTTCAAAATAAATTATGTTAAGAACTAGACATTTTATAGGGACAAAATGTGAACGATTTTTGATCAATTTATCCGTGGGTAGGTTTTCGTAAAAGAAAGTTTACTTTGTGCCAAAATACTCAAAGAATAACTGAAAATATTTCTGTAACTTCTTTTGGGACATTTTCATGTTATAAAAAATTCTACCCACTGTGCACGGAAAAAATTTATCCGTAAAAAAGTCACGAACTAGTAGCTACTTCTCGGATATGAAAAAAAATCATCGGATATTGATGTATTTTCGTAAATAATCTGCGAACTTTGAGAAAAAATTGACGAACTCGATGCGAAAATTCTAAAACGGTTCATCACTTTTTTTGCGTGAATAATTACAAAAATATTATGAGTGATTTGGAAAAGATTCTCAGAGTACTTACGAGCTTGCCCGAAAAATCTGGGAACTGGAAAGTAGGTTCGCCTGCACGTGGCCTCTCATCTTAAAAATGTTTTTAAGGGTTCGTATACCTAAAGAAATATATAATTTAGTGTGACATGATTTGCATGATTCAATTTAAAAATAGTCACTATCCGCCAGACAATGTGTTTAACAACTTTTTCAAGAAGGGACAAAAATGATTTTTTGTAATTGCTTTTACTTTTTGACCTCGTTTTTTTCCAAAAATTTAACATGATGGATTATTTTCGTTTTAAGATTCACAATCTACGTAATAAACCTTATAGAAATGATATAGAAACCTTGTGGACTTTCCGTTCATCATAAAATTAGTGTCGGACTGTGAGTAAGCGCCAAGTCCAGGGTCCCCGCTCTGCAGTGGCGCGGTCGAGCGCTTGGCTTGAGCGCAACTACTCAAACCTCGATATCTCGGAAACTAAGGCCCATTAGATCGAAAGAAAAAATAGGCCCATAATGGATTTTGATATACTTTCATCCTGTAAAGCCCCAGTCGAATCGGCTATGTTCATCTCGCGTCCTCTCCTTGCAAGTCCGTGAATTCCAGAAGTTTTTCAACACCAAAAATAGAGAAGTTGTCTAAGTTCAAAAGTTCAAAAAATTTTCCAAGTCTGTAAATTCCAGAAGTTTCTCAACATCAAAGAGTAGAAAAGTTGTCAGAGTAAGAATATTCGAAAAAATTTTCAAGTATGATAATTCAAAAAATAGTTTTGAAGTCTGAAAATTCGAGACAGTTTTTAATTCGTTGTGTAGGCCAAAGATGACGGGTTAGCAAGCGGTATGAGCGAGGACGACAATGACTAGTGTAAGCCCGCTGAATAATTGTAGTACCCTTTTTCAATGACAATGAAAACCATCGACATGTAACAATATCCAGTTTTTCTTGAATATCCCACGATAAGTGCCGTAGCATAAAAATTTGTATTGTGAACAAATAATTAAGATTATTGCAACTGTAGCTAAATAAATCTACACAAAACCCGCAAAAAGAATGTCCTACAACTGTAAAGATGTGGGCTTCCCCAGTATCTGCAAGTGGGGGCCCCCTAGCACCGCGCCGAGATTCCCTGCACTAAGGCACCGATGTCTAAGGTCAATCGGAACTATCTTTCTACCATGTGAGATAAACAAAGAGATGCATGAGAATTCGAAACACAGGTTTCAAAACGTCTCTCTTTCTATCGTGTGAGTTAGACAGAGAGAGTCCGATGATGTTCGAAAAACAATTTATACTTATCGTTTTTCGAAATTGAGAGATCCAATCCCAAAAGAGGAAGAAGATATCAGTGATCTAACCGTTAGATTGAACTCTGCGAATGCGCAGTCTAATACTGTAGCTTGGATCAAACTACATTTTATCAATTTGAATTTGGCGCGCTCAGACTCTATGGACATTGTGAAGAATTAAATTCATGAAAACAAATCAATTTAAAAAAGTGATCATTTGCACATGCGAAGTATGAAGTTTTAACCATAATCGTAAGTTACTGATTAAGGTTATTTAAAAATTAATAAAATATGAATATAAACTAAATAGAATAGCTTATAACTAATTAAACTAAGACAAAAATAATTAAATTATGCTGAAACTAATTAAACCAAGATAAAACTAATTAAGGTGAAAATAATTAATAACTTGAATAATTAAATAATAAACTAATTAATTTATTGACTTATTCTAAGAGGATAGGGAACTAGGATAAAATAAACATAGTTTTATTCGTTTAATATAAATTTTTTATTCAATCACAATTTTAAGCTAGTTTTAATAGATCATATTCATTATGAAAAATCTAAATTTAGATTTATAAAAGTATTCACTAATATATAACATGTTTTTGACGCAAATTAATTAATAATTGCATGACACTCATGGCTTTGTAGCGAATGGTTAGTATTAACACAAAATTGCAACTCATATACAAGATCGTTTGGATCCGTATGAAGCAATATACAACGTTCAAGATAGGATAGCATGAGATAGATAGTGAAGATCATAAAGAAGAAAAGCTAAATGATAATAAGATGGATTAAGAGATAGATGAACAAGAGATGGAAGAAGAGAAGATTAATGAGGAAGAGATAGATGATGATGATGAGGAGGAGGAGGGAGTGCTTTTTTTGTGTGCAGTAGTTGCTTGTAAATGAAAATATTTTGTATGACGTGTGAATGCGACGGTTGTAAGAGCAAATGAGAAAAAAGGTAGAAGCTAGGGGCCATTCACTCTGAAATCAGACGAATCTTTGCCAACGATTGCATTTGATTTCATATGATTTTGATTCGGATTTAATTATTACGTTTATAATATTTTATTGTTACGATATGTTGGAAACTCATATTACTTGTTTGAAGGCAATGTATAAGAAGTAGGGGGCGGGGGTGCAATAAAATTAATAATCTGCCGTCCGATCCGCCTGATTTTTATTTTGCTCATCAAAGTATTTTTCGGTAAAAAGGCGCTCCCAAGCATGCCTCCCACCACTCGAAGCACCTTATTTCGGTGTTTTTCGGCAAACAAACGATAACAGCTCCTCACCAGATTATTGCACAATAACCGTAAAACATGTAATCGACGCATAAATGAAGGCAAATGCAGTCACATGCAGAATTCATATGCAGTTTACAGTTTTTTACAACCATTTTTCGTTTCCGAGATATTCACACCCAAAGTAATTCAAAAGTAATTTTAGAATAATTCAGAAAACTTATGAGATAATCAAATTTGAAAATTTAAGTCCTTTTTTATGGAACTTGCATAACTTTTGTGATTTTAATGATATTAAGGTGTGTGTTTTTAATAATTCCGACGCAGTTTTGAAGAAATATTTTCTGACAAAACTATGTCTTAAAACTTCTTGTATTCATCATATTTTCTTTATTTTTTTTATAGATAGCTAACAATGTCCTCCATAATTCCTGTAAATATCAAAATGGGATATCCTTTAGTTTTCGATAAATAATTGAAAACGTACGCCGAAACGATGCACACAATGTGAAAAACCATGTAAAGAATAGAGAAACAATATACAATGTACACTGTACGCCTTTGTAGACCTTTGTATGCATAGACGAGAAAAGTTTAAATGTATTTTGAAACAAATTAATTGAATAATTTAATGAAACATTACAATATTATAATTTAAATTAATAAAATTTTAATTTCAATATTCAGCTTAGACCTTTTTAAATATACCTACTCGTTAAATGTGTAAAACAAACAAATAAAAATATATATTCCTTAGTTAGCCCTGACTTTCCGACGAAACAGCTTAGCTGAGATTTTGTCAACAAGATTCAAGTGCTTCGATTGCTCAATTGGTTAGGGCGTACGGTACATTTAGGTTTAGACTCAGGTTTAGATAGTTTAGGTAGGATTCGAATCCCAAGCGGGTGTGATTTTTCAAAGCGTCTGAGCGTGCAATTAGGTTTGTAAGTGACCATGCGTGTAATTGTGCAATGTCAAATATAAATTAAGTGCAGTGATAATATATAAAACTATTATTATTAATAACTATTTTTTTTTTGCAAATTCATTGTCTGTTTCGAGCTGCTGTAATGGAACGCCTACCGACGATTCTACAACACCTGCCTCATCGCACTCCGAACCGTCGCCGTGAAATATGCCGTGCTGTGCCGGGAAAATCCGAGATTTCCCGTGATCTGGGAAGCTTACTCTCACGAGAGCCACCGTGCCGTGCAGGGAAAACTTGGTTTTCGAGAGCTGTAGTTTCGTGAGGGTCGTTTTTCGGGCGGGGGGTCTGGGATTTTTGAAAGCAGTAAAAATTATGGTGAAAGAGAAAAATGGTGAAAAAAAAAGTGGTTCAGAGATGTAGAGCGCGGGGTTACCGGGGTTTCCCCGGAGAATGAACGATAGGAGAGGCGACACTTGGGCCAGATTTTAAAAGAGGCGACGCGACAGGCGCTCGCCATTCGAGCTCTGGCCTGCTACTTATCGAGGTAATCGTCGTTATGATTTTTCAATTTCGAATAAAACTGAATTTGTTATTATAAAACACCCTATTTTATTTTAACCCCAGCCATAGACGATTACATTTTGGTGCCGAAACCCGGGATCTCTTTCGGATAAGCTGGGATTAAAATAAACTAAGGTGCTCTGTGGAAAGTATTTAATTTCTCTCAATTTTACTGCTTAACGAGTGGAAATGGCACCCAAGAGACAACTTGCTGCAGCATCGTCCAAGCCCCCGTCGAAACGCTTTAGGAAGACTGTTTCCGATGTCCCGTTCAACAACTTGCCTGCCTCGGAAAAGGGGCATAGTCAAAGACGTGCCACCAGGACTTCTGCACGGAGCACGGCCAGGCAGGAGAGGCAATACAGTCCTGCAAATTTGAACAGCGACGTGCAAGCTCGGGGCCGGCGGCGCCGTCATCTTGAGCCTGAGATCAGCGTCCGAGACAGCGGACAACCAGTCGTCGAGAGCAGCGGAGATGATAGCTCCGAGTTCAACTTCGGCGAGGGAGAAACCGCAGACAACAACGGCGTACATCCACGACATCCCTGGGCAAACAGCACGACGCGTCCAGTGAGACCAACAGGTGCGAATGAAGCGAATGTCAATGTGAGTAATGCAAACTTTAATGTAAATGATGCGAGCGAGCGATTTGCGGAAATCTTCGAAAAAACGCTAAATTCGGTGCGCGAAGCATCGATGAGCGAGGGAAACTCGCGTTTAGTGAACCGATTAACGACTGCAGAGAGTCTGCCTTCTTTTTCGGGTGCTCCACTAGAGTGGCTACATTTCCAAAAAGCTTATAAACTATCTGAAGAATTAGGCGGTTATAGTGATCGCGAGAATATGTCGCGTTTATTCCAAGCGTTGAAAGGGGAAGCACGCGATATTGTGAGTACACTATTAGCCACGTGCCGCGACGCCGAAAGAAAATTAAAAAACATATATCCAAACGAAACCATCTAGTGTATGTGAAATTGCACAAAAAGCCTTCTAACGAGAAAAGGAGGGTAAAGTAGGGTATGTTGCCGATGCAGGGCATGGTGACTCTTACAAATGACGCTTGTGTTTGTTAATTTTCATATCACTTTTTTTTACGGTAAATAGCTTCCTTGAAGAAAAAAGAAAGCTATTTAAAGTGAAAAAACTGATATAGAAATTAAAAAACACGGGCGTTATTTGTTTCAGTCTCTGTACCTCGCATTGGCACCATACCCACTTTCACCTATATGACGAGAAAGGTATAAACAATAAAACCTTCTACCGTAGCAAACGCGTAGCGTCACCTACCCGTTTTATGTTATTTCATTATAGAAGGTTTATGTAGTCAGTTTTGTACTGACATTGGGTTAAAATGCACTACCGTTCTTCTTTTTATTACGTTCTCAGATCTAAGTAGTCTTACGGCGCCGCGCATCATATATATAATATATAAAGCGCGCTATGGCGCCTTTTATGATTTAAGCATATACAGTTGTTATTATGGGCTCATAACCTGAAAATCTGCTGGCACTTTTGATAAGACAATTAAAGAACATATATCCAAAGAAAACCATCTCGTGTAGCTCAAATTGCACAAAAAGCCTTTTAACGAGAAGAGTAGAAAGTATAACAGATATAAATCAAACTTTCATCCCAGCAAACGCGTCACGTAAGTGATCCGTAAAAAGAGGGGAACATTGTTATATTAGGTTATATAGCGAGTGTTACTGTTCCGTGATGTACTTGTTGTATAACTAAATGGTAGCAATCTTAAGTAAGCCTGTTATCGCATGAAGATGTTAGAATAACATGAAAACAAATTGTAAGAATTCTGTAGTACGGCAGAGTACCGCTTTAGTGGGTCTCGAAATATGGGACAAGGTGGTCCAAGGGGGCCAGAGAGAGTATTAAAACTTCAAATTTTCAGAAGAATATAAAGTAAAAATCATTTGAATACATCAATGAAAATAACGGTTTGATGCTTTTTATGTTGTGAATTGTTAAGTTAATTATTAGCTGAATAATTCTGTTCGCAGCATTAAATGAAAAAATTTTATATACCTCTATTAACATCATATACTTTTTTAAATGTTTTTTATGCTGTAAACTGAGTAAATTAAATTTTCAAAATTATATGCACATATATTTTAATTTTTGAATTAGTTCAAAAGGTTAATATTAAATTAAATATATATCAATGTAATTTCAAATTTAAAGGAAATTTTAATGTAAAAATTATTTGAATATGGCATATTCAATCGCGATGATTTGTTACAAACAATCCCGTATTTCAGTATCTTGTTCAGAATTTGTCAGAGAATAAGAATCAATTATAAATTTTGAGGGTGAATGATTTGAAGCCCCTCTTATAGGTCCCTAAAAAAAACCCCACAAGTGACAAATTTGAATTTTAAGTAACATTGCGAATGATTTCAAGCCCCTCTTATGGGTCCACAAAGAAAACCCCACACGTGACAAATTTGAATTTTACGTAACATTGCGGTTTATTTACGTTTTTCGAATGTTTTATTTTCATAAATAATCATTAACCGGTAATGCAAGAATACCCAGCTATTTGTTAACTAATTTTCAATTGCTTAAACAATCTTGATTTGTTTGAACATTTGTTTTTCAGAGTAGTCATGAAATTAACGTATTTTCTAGACGCTGTGAGTTCTTCAATAAATGAAAAAATAAAATAATTTGTTTAAATAAATTTGCAATTATTTAATTATTGCATGTTTGTTCAAGTATACATTTTATCTAAAAAAAAAGAAGGAGAAACATTGTATCTCACCAAATTTTTGACAGATTTTAATATTTTTAAGTACTAATTTGTTTTCTAAGAATACTCGTAAATGTTGAAACAAATCACAATTGAAACAAAAAATTTTATCTCACTCATTTGGGTGTTTTTTATTGGTAAAGAGGACAGAATGTGATTCTTTTTCATTTTTCCACAGATATAATTGGTATGAGTTATGTGTTTGTTTCACACGAACGCTCTTAATTAAATTTTTGAACAATTTTATATTATTTAAACATTTAAAATTATTCTTATAATACGAAGCAGTAGTGGAAACCACCCTAAAGTATATAATGATCCCGCGGTAGATGATCATTAATTATAAGCATAAATATAAGTAAAAAAATTCATTCGAATTTTAATATTGTACCACGTAACATGTTCTTACTATTAATTAGATTATAATGATTATTTTACATAAATTAGTATTTCGAATTAATGATTATCTACTGTAAGATCACTATCTACTGTAGGGTGTTCTCCCGTGTCAAAATATTTAAATTTCTTGAAAAAGGGCACAAATTAACTATTCAAACAAAATGAAATTTTGTAGAGAATGTTGATGTACGTTCTCAGCATGAAATTTAATGTACGTGAGCGAAAATAGTATATTGTGTATCAAGGGCGTAAAGAAGGCAAAATAGCTTTACGCCCTTGATACACACCATACTGTTTGTCCCCCTCCTTAAAAACAAGCATGTGAAGCAGATAGAGGATGTTTGATGTACTTGACAATTTTAGATTACAGGACGTCGACATTTGATTGAATCCGCGAAAGTCATTTTTCACATAAAACCAATACCTTCTTATTGAGATGAGAATGTAATATATATTTTAGAAACACGCGCCAACACTAGCGCCGATGCCGATCAATGTGAAGTCGGCGCAGAGCTCTAATAATTGTTAATAAAAACTTCTTTATTATTAAGAAACTATCAACTATTGCTTTGCGAATTCTTGTTTCATGCAGTATTTTTTAACTTTCCTCATGCTTCACCAAACGATAAAGAGTATTTTACGGTTTTGCACAAAATAATATATTAAGAGCGACATCGACAATGGATACTAATCGTAACATCTTATATATACCCGCTCATATATCCGAGGCGAGATGTACCCGTCAAAAGCCGCTGGGCAGTGATCAGTGTATACGAGGCTAAATAGCTAAGGACGACTTGTTCATTGTCCAACAGTTGGGACTTGTGGCACTTAATAACCCTAAATGAGCCCTTAATTATAGCATAGTTTCCAATTCGCTTTCTAACAAGGCGGTGCTAGTTTCAGATACGTGAATATAAAGGTTTTTAAGGATTTTATTGTTCTATAAAAATTTTTCACTCGATTTTTTGAATGCATATTACTATCTGCATTTACATAATTATTGTTTAAAAAATTATCAGCGGCAAAAATTTTAAGTAAATTATTATTCAAACGTTAACATGACATCAACTGTCAGTTTGTGAAAGAAAACCAATCTAAAAAAAGCATCACTGCGAAAAGAATGAAAAATGCACACGGAAATTGTTTAGGATTATTATATTTTCAGCGTTTACGTGCGGGAGTGGGATAGAAGGTAAGAGAGATATGAGAAGTGGGCAAAGGCTAGGATAAGGGGGAGGGGCGAAGGTCGGAAGTTGGAAAAGGGCAAGACGTGATTGACTAACGGGGCATACACCCAAATGGAACTGTCCCAAATGCGTCGAAGCGTCGAGGTGTAATGGAATCGCGCAAGACGTGATTGACAAATGGGGCTTAAACCCAAATGGAACTGTCCCAAATGCGTCGAAGCGTCGAGGTGTAATGGAATCGCCTGCCGAGCGATACTCGGTGTTAATCACGGTCGTATACACAGATCCAGGGGCTCTCGTGGTGGGGGAAGTTCCCTTATTAAAGCTTCCGATTATTTCACAAAGTTGCCACTTTCGATACTGGCGTAATAGTAGAGTAGAGAAAGTTGCGGATTAGTTTGAAATTTTTATTTCAAGAAGTAAATTTAATCCAGATGTATTCAATAATTTGAATAATGTGGATGTATTTTTTAATTAATAAAAAATAAATACATAGTAAATATATGTAAATAGTGTTTTGCGAAATCTTTAATTGAAAAGTAAATAAATTGTGAACATCAAAGCCAGAAGTAAGTACGCAGTTAAATTAAGTAAGTCAAAAAATGTATAGGTTACAAACTATTTTTTCAATTGAAAATTATTATGTACTAACAACATTTTGACAAATTTTGATGAATTATTTAATCATTTGTATGTTGTACTTACCACTTTTCTTCAAAGCGAAACACACAATGTCCAAAATTACAACAACAAAATTCAACTAAACAACCCGAAAAAAACATGAATAAACAAGAAATTGCACGCTGATATTCAACCTCACTATCTTACTTCTTTGTTGAAATGTGACTTAGGTTAGAAGACACTCTTAAAAGTAAGAATTTCGCTTACTTCATTAAGAATATTACTAAGAATATGCCTGTGAGAATATGACACTCTTAATATTAGAATATCGTTTTTTCGGTGAAATGTTCCGCTACTCTTACAACTGCATCTTTCTTTAACACTCACTCCTATTGTGAGTGCCATTCTGCTAATAAATGAAAAGCCCTTCGTATTTTTCGAAGAAGAAAATAATTTTTTTAACATTTGAGCGCAACTTTTTGCCCATTGAAACTACACACACCATTTCCAGAAGCCAAAAATGTGCAATTTGCTTCAAGAATTATCTCCGTACGTTCTTTAGTTTCGGAGACGAGACTGCCCTACTCTTCTGTTATTAACTTAATAACAAATGATTATTTCTGACTCTAAGTTTTACCGCTGTGCACAAGGATCAAGGAAATTCATATATTTTTTGCAAAATGTTTGTAATTTATTTTCAGGGACTAGCAGGCCTCAGGTGCCCATTTGTTCACGTTGAAATTTAGACGTACATAGTTGGCCAAATGCACATTTGTCGAAGTACTATCCGTACATGTTTGAATTTAGACACGCACAGATGGCACTTGGACAATTGTGCGCGTGCACAGTTTGCACTTGGCCTAATATGCACGTATAAATGTCAACGTGCATAGTTTGACGTCTGTCCTTCGACGTGCACAGTCGGGCACGTGCACAGATGTTAAGTGTAAAGCTGCTCATTACTCAAGCACTGGGGCACTTTTGAAATTGGAACTTCGAAAAACTGTTTATATTGTATATGCACATATTTTTTCTTTGAATAAGAAGTTTATCCACTGCCGGTCATTTCTGACAGTTTTTTAAATCATTTTTCCTATTATGAGAGAAGTTTTAGGCTCCGGAAGCTACGATCATGGTTCCTTAAAGCAACCAATCCCGACGCAACTGGAAAGCTATAAAGTTGGTTTCTCTGAAATTCGAAAAAAGTCAATACAAATTTGAAATTCGTTAATATCTTCTGTTCTGTTTTTCATGGGGAAACACTTATGGCACGTTATTTATTAGCCCAATTTTGAGAATTCGAACCATAACATGAAAATATAAACTTTGAGTATTTTTCGGAAAATGTACAAAAAAAATTATTTTTAGCTGCAGATTTGAGTAATTTGACATTTTTGGTAGAAAAAATTCTACCAGAAATTGGTTTTGAGATTGCGAATTACTGTGAATCACAGTGATGTTCAATGATGTAGGATCTGAAGAGTTTTTTAATATTATCTAGAAATTTCAACCTAATTCATTTTTGCATTCTCATCTAGAGAAGGTATTAGATTTGCTTAAAATCCCCCCCCCCCCACGGTTTTTGTCAATTGTCCACGTTTTGAGGTCCTCTGAATCCAAAAAAAATCGTTTTTACGAATGTGTCTGTTAGTCTGTAGATTTTTAGTTTGTTAGCACGATTACTTTCGAAAGAATGGATCGATTCGATTTTCCTTTGGTATACTCTTTAAGACTCCTAAACTTAAGGTCAAGTTCGTTAACCAGCCATTTTGGATAAAAATTGGAAAAGTTAGAGCATTTTGAAAATTTTTGAGACCATTTTTTTCAAAATTTGAAAATTATATGTGCGGCCGTCCATAGTACTAAAAAATTCGCATAATTTATTCTAATGACATTTTTTGATAAAATGAAATTTTTTAGAGTTACAGCATTTTCAAAATCCAGAGAAAGAAACGAAAATTAACATTTTCAGCCAAACAACGCACGATACGATAAAAAGTCAGAATTAGAAAAATGTTTCTTATTACACGCCCTACAAGATTGTGATAACGACTTTTTGAATTTTTTTGAGAAATCGAAAATTCACATTTTTATTGCATATAAAATAATGAAAAATACAAAAATCCAATTTGACGGCCAAACTATGCAAGATACAACAAATGACGATTTAACAAAATTTTTTGCGTAAAAGAAAGTTCTACAAATTTGTTATGGGTCACTTTTTGATAGGATGTGTAGTTTGTGTTTTATTCCTAAGAAAGTACATTAACAGTGAAATGTGAGATGATTTCATAAATAATGGCACCTTTGATAAGCCAGCGCTCAAAAGGCACATGAAAAAGTGTGCTTTAAACAAAATCTGATTAAGTTTTTATAGAATTTTGCAATTTTCTTTCCCACGCCAATTTTATGATAAGCATTTATTCATTCAAATTTCATTTGCGAGGATTAAAGTATACTTTTCACTCATATTGTATGAAGAGGTCATCACCGAAACAAACGCATATTTTGAGGGCCTTGAGGAAACCTATTATTTGGAAGGAATAAAAAAACCTCATCAAAATTTATTTCATGTTCGCACACTCAAGGTGAAGTATCGAAAACGGTGAAAATCACGAAAAATTTAATTTTTTTCGTTATTTCGAAGCTAATAATTTTTTTTCTGATTCAGGTAAATGGCGTAAGTTGTGTACTATGATGAACTAACAATGCTTATGCAATATAGACCTCATAAAAAATTATCTTTTGTTCGGTAACTTGACTTAAGTGTGCGAACAGCTATTACTGTTCACCCAGATCAGAACAAAAAATTATTTACTCAAAAATAACAAGAAAAAATAAATGATTCATGATTCTTACCTTTTCGGTACTGTTAGCGTGAGTGTGAGAAAATAAGATAATTTTTAATAAGGTCTCTACTGCATTTGAACTTATATAATCATAATGTCCAACTTTTATAGATCACCCTGGTCAGAGAAAAAAGTTGTTGACCTGATAAGAATGAGAAAAATAAGATTTTGGTCAGTTTTACCATTTTTCGGTACTTTCACTTTAGTCCGCGAACCTAAGATATTTTTTGATGAAGTCTGTACAGGAATTATGGTAGGAAAAATAGTAAGGGGTAGAGCAAATGAAAGAAAACAATTATTTACCCCATGCGCACGGGTGGGGGGGGGGTAATACTAAATAACAGGGTGTTTACTAACCGAGAAAGTACAAATTCGAGCCGGGAATCGCATTTAAAGTTTTGGAAAATGTGAATTTTGAAAAGTTTCAAGAGAATCACAAAATTTTCTTAACATTTCTGAAAAAATGTTAAATGCTTCTTTATTTTCAAAAATTAATTTGAAGAGAACATTTCAAAACATGTCAAAAATTTTCAAAATGGTCAAAAAAGAATCCTGAAGGTTTTAAAGAATTTTTTCTAATAATGCAGAATTTAAAAAAAAAAATGTTAGGAAAAATACTATAATTTTAAAAGATATTTAGAACGTTTAGAAGTTTTAAAAATATTTAAACAAAATATAAGTTTTTGAATATTTCAAAAAAATTTGAGCTTTTTAAGAATTTTGAAAGGTTTCAAGAAAACAAAAAAATCTTGGAAAAATTATAAATTATTATTATTATATCATTAAGCCGTTTCCCTTTCGGGGGAGGCGTGAATTGCTCGGTTGGAAAGTAGTGATGTGTGGATGGGTATATCGGTGAAGGGTAGATAGGTATATAGGTTTAAGGTATAGATATTTTAGATTGATCTAGAATTCTCGTGTTACTTATTTACTTTATAAAAATGATGGCCCGTCCAAAAGTCCAGCACTAATCTAGGAAATTTTCCAAGACTTATTTTTTCCGTGTAGGCTTCCAATGTCTTTTTTATACGAGATATGTTGACAATTCAGTTCTAAGAGTGGAGGCAAGTGAAATTGATATCCTTTTAAATGATTTTAATAGTATACACCCAAGATTGCAATTTACTTCAGAATCTAAAAAAGACAATAATAGTATATTGTGCCATAAGGGAGCAAACAGTGATTTCGACGAGCGCGAAGTCTGCTGCCTGAGCGAAGCGAGGGCAGCAGTCACGTGAGTCAAAATCTGTATGCTCCTGTGTTGGACACGGGTGTACAATCTAAACAATGAATAATATAAACAATAAATTAGCCATGGAATGAACTGAAACTTTGATTGACGAAATGCATACACACGCTAAACGTAAAGGTCGAGTTTCAGGCGATGAATGGAGATTGGGTGTTTGAAATGCTAGAGGAGTGAATGCTCTTAAGGTGAGAGAACTACGAGAAACTATGCACGTAAGGAAACTACATATTTTATGTGTACCTGAGATGAAGAAAAATGATTGCGAAAGTAGAAACATAGAAAATGAGTCAGGAGTAGGTATTGAATCACATGGTAGTTAAGGGTTCGGTTGAATTATGAAAAGAAAAAGGAAGACAGCATCTCAAAGCTCATGATTTTGTATCTCCCAGATTGTTCTGGACTAGAATGAAGGTAAGAATCAGAAGATTATTTATCATAGCGTGCTACGCCCCAGTTGATAGCGATCCGAGATAAGCGAAAGACTCCTTCTGGGGCACTTTAAATGGTACGATAAGTACTTGCGACCAAGGTGAATGAATAATTCTGCTAGGAGATATGAACTGATGGGTCAGCGTCGAACGTCAGTATATAGATACAGAAAGGGTGCTCTGTAAGTTTGGGGATCCAACAAGAAATAATTATAACGGGGAAAAATTAGTAAGCTTATGCTTAGAAAAGGGCCTACTTATTACAAGTACTTGGTTTCGACATAAAATGATCGATACGTACACCTGGTGTAAGGAAAATAACCGCAGTACAATTGAGTTCGTTATTGCGGATGAAAGACTAAGAGAACTACTAAAAGATACAAGAGTCAGGAGGGGTTCCGAATGCAATACTGAGCATTAGCTTCTATTCTCCAAAATAAACTTAGGGTGGTGATGGAGAAGAGAGAGAACAAAAAAAAACTAAACAAACGCGAATCAAGATTGAAAATTTACAGAAACCGGAAGTGCGAATAGATTTTCAGAATAAGATAAACGAACGATAAGTGTATTGTTGGGACATATACACAATTTAACTTAAACAATTACATTAAATTACGATACATTACATACGATATATTCGCATGCTTTTAACGATATTAACGCTATTAAAAATCAAATATGCTGTTACGGGTTCCGAATCACCTAAGCGACGTTTAACGCGTTCTACCGCTAACTCACCTCACGGCTAACCTAATACTTATATCACACAATTATTACATATCAGAATTTTCACTTGTGGACTTGAGATTTTACATAACTATTTTGTATTATTTATAGTTCTGTTTTGTATTATATCCTAAAATAATAGTAAACTTTATCTAAATGCAGCAATGTCCTCCATTCTGCTAACTAATTGGGTAAATTTTAATAAACACATTTTTTCCGTGTGTCTTTGTAAAAGATTATATTTCTAAATATCGGTCTTCAAAGTACTTAAAAGTTCCATTTATTGAATTCGATGGGTGTCAATGTGTACATTTGCACTCGAGGATACACATATACTCAAATAGCATTGTCTTATAATTTGTTGATTTTTGTAAAGTTTTAAATAAAAACATTTGGTCTTTCTGGTCTTAATTACGCGAAGGATTTAATATCATTTAGATGCGTCTAACTTTCTAGATTAGTTTTAGAAAGAACTTCGATATGAGTTTTAATCGTTCTGGCACCCTGTGGGCACGTTTCTCCACACACACAATTTTTGTTTTGGTTTTAAAAACTACCTGAAAGCCTTGCTTACTTTCGCAGAGGCGTGGAAAATATTACCTTGGATTGTATAGTGCGAGCAAAATGCCTAATTCATTTAATTTTTGTATCTTGTGAAACCTCTTGCAGAAAATTTTTGCTAGTTTCGCCGAAAATACCCCAAACTCCTTCGTTTCTTCAGCCCTATTATAAGAAACTTATTTTACAAAAATTTCTCCAAAAAATTCCTTTAAAGACAAAAAATAAGTCATATTGGTTTGAATGATGGCATAAATCCCTTACGAAATTTCAACTAAATATATAATTTTTGGTTTTAAAACACATTTTGTAAAAGAAAAATTAATAATTATGACTTTTAATACAATCTCTCGAAAACGTAAAATATAAATGTCGGGACGAGAGGGGCGGGGGTCTTAAATTTTTGCGGTTATCTACAAGATACTTATATGTACATATATATATATAATTAAAAATAAGGTTAACAACCACCGCAGGGTCCCACTGGGTGCAACTGACATCTGAAAAATGACATCGGCTCCCAGTAGGACCGCGGTAAATCCCACTCATGGCCACGTCTCACAACCGTGAGATGGGTGGTTTATGTATGCATGAGTTTCGGGTGTTTCCTGTTTTGTCTCGCTTCTCACACAAACTAATATTTTCGTGCACATGAGGCAAGTGTTTTTGACAGTTGTTAACATAATAAATGATCATGAACAAGCATTTCAATTATCATTGTTCAGAAGCAACTATTGATGTTATGTTTGGGATTATGCCGGCTACACTGTCGTAAACCCAGTGGGCACCAAATTTGACGACGTTTTAACCACATCGTTATGACATCTCTTACGACAACTTTACGACATCCTATATACATTACCATATCGTGGAGACATCTTAAGGACATGGACATAGGATGTCGTGAAGATATCGGAACGATCTCGCAAAGACGTCGACAAATTTTGTGCATACTGGGAAGACATGCCGCAAGACTTATACTGGCTGCTGTTTGCAAAAGCATAATATTTTCATGTGAACAAATATCAAACACACTTACCTCCTGTGCAAAAAAAAATTATTATTTTGTTGAAAGAGCTATACAAATCAGGGAACATCCGAAACGTATGCACACAAAACTTGGAGCGAAATCATATGATTGGGCAAGGACTTGTTTCTTTTCATCAAAACATTGAAAAATGTATTTAGTTCATTGCCGTCATTACTCCATAAATATTTTTAGCTCAATACACTTGCCTATAATTTGAGAAACATTTTATTTTCTATTTAAAAAAATCGAGCATTCAAATTACCGTTATTCGGAGAATTTTCCGCTAACGGAAAAATCTCTATTTTCGGAACTCATGACTTGCGCAAGTCCGCAACTTGCGGGTCTGCAATCGTGTGAAAGGGCCCTAAAACAAAACTTGTATTTCAATTGAATAAGTACAAAAATCAACTTCTGCAAACCTATTTAAATAATCATTTTTCTTTAATAGAAATTGTACTTAAAACGAAACAAATTATGCTTAAATTAAGAAAAAAAATCTGCCCGCTTGCGGGCACAATCTCATCGCGCGCTTGCGCGCGGCTCGCTTCGCTCGCAAGTTTGAGCGCGCCTTAGGCGCGCACCTGTTGGATCTCGCGCTTCGCGCTCGATTTGGTATGCATCTCGCGCTCGGACACATTAGCCTGACACTTGAAGCTCGGTTCCTCCAGGTTTTCGCACTTCGTGTACTCGCTATTGCGCGCTTCGCCGGCAAATACTCTCTTAATAAGCTTCATCGTTATGATCTGCTTTTGTTTTAATTATGCCAGTTTTACATAAAAATAACTAATTTACTTAAGGTTCTATCGACCTTAAGGAACACATTCTCATCAAGACACTCGCGCTTCGCGCTCGATATTTAATAATAGAGTGTCAGTCCACTGAGTTTCGTCTGAAACGTGTTACGGGCAATATTAAAAAATTCCAAAAACACTTCGGAGCGTTTTGTTTATTATTGAAAATAGGTTCTTGAGATGGAATATTGAACATTGAAAACTTATTATCGGAGCTTGGATAAGAATTAGTAAGAATACTTTCTGTGATTATATATTATTTGCATACTTACTAATTTTCCATGATAATTTTATAACATGATATCCAGTCCACATATATAAGCCTCTATGTATATACTTTAAACACTTTTTTAACCTTTATTTTCACTTAATATAGTGCAACGTGCGTACAAAATAACTGCACGGCGCGGCGGGCTAGCGACAGTATTGAATGGATCGTCGCCGTCACCGTTCAAATTCAATGTAACGTCGTTGCGTTACTATGGTAACCAACATGGCCGCGGATCTGGTATGCGTAATCACAACGAAAATGGGACAATGTTCGGCTAGACCACGAGTGGGTTGGATCATGCCTTACACTGGAGAAAACTTGAAAATAAACATCACTTCTTGAAGCTGCGTCATGCCCACGTCACCGACGGGCTTTCAAATCTCATGCGAATCACACTGCGTGATTGCGCGGAGGTACTCAACCTAAACGGAACTAAACTATTATCTAGTGGCGAGATTTAATTTTTCTGAATCTGAAGTAAATTAATTATCTTATAAACAATTTTTGCTTACATGGAATTGTGGAGAATTTTGTTTTCTCATCACAAAATAACAGTTTGTCTCGTTACTGAGTAGCGTTGGCCCTATATTAATTTTTTTTACAATATTCCATCCCATTGTTCGTCGTTGCGTGATTGGATGCAACCTTTTCGATGTGCTTTGATGATAATTCATAACTTGAGCTTTGTGAGAGTCATGTCAGAGATGAGGTGGGAGATTGCCGATCCCACACAAAAATTCGGAGAATTCAATTTCGTGTCATTTTCTGAAGCGCCCTAGCATTTGCCAACTAAAATCTAAGCGCCCCCAATGCACCTAATCAGATTACGAACTAAAATAGACGATAGACGCGGCATTTTTGCAGTTTGATAATGTCGGTAGACAGGGCTGCGCACGTAATATACCTTAGGTCATTCACGCAGTTTGTTACATGTAATTTATCAACGTAATTTACGTCCCTAGTTTTTTACATGTAATTTAAGTTTTTAAGATGGCGTCCGCGCTTATATAGAAAATGAACATAACCTCATTCTTTAATATACCAAAGACACTGACTACTTGCTTGATAGCTTCTTAATTTATTAAAAAATGTTTAGAGAAAGAGTCAAATCAAGATAAGGTCTGCCATGAGGAACACGAGGCGTAGAGTCGCCAGCAGATGAACGCTCGGACTGTGAGCTCAACTCTGCAACAAGAAGCATAAGTTTAATTTTTCGTGTGTATTTTCTTACGGCATATTTTCCTCTTTCGGAGAAAAAAGGGGCCATTTAAAAACCACGTCCGACTGCCAGGGGTTCAAAACTAACATTATGTTGGGAATCCATATTTTTAGGTTGAAAATTCAACAGTTTTGTAGAAATAGTTTTATGTGGAACCAATTACGCTTTTTGATCAACAAAGTCTAAACCAGAATGGCTCTAATTTTTTTCATTTTGTAAGCAAAACTGAGATTTATTTTACTTGTAAAAAGGATGGGTTTTCTACTGAAATTATCCGACAATAAACTAACAGTTATTATTATTAATATCCCGTTAAGCCATTTCCCTTCCGGGATAGGCGTGAATTGTTCGGTTGGAAAGTGGTAGCGTGTGGACGGGTATATAGGATCTTCGAGGATTATCTTGTTTCGGACTTTGTACATCATTAGTTTCTCGCATACTGTGCGAGAGGTTTCATGCCAATCGCGTTAATTTCACTCTTGTCCTTTCCTTGACATGTCCATGTGTCGATATCGTATAGTACAGCCGGTAAAATCCACGCAACTTCACCTTCACTCAATTATACAGCGGTTATTTCCTTTACACCAGGTGCACGTGTCGATCATTTTTTGTCGGGACGAAGTTTTTTTAATAAATAGGCCCTTTTCTAAGCATAAGCTAACCAACTTTTCGCCGTTATAATTTTTGCTTGGATCCCCAAATTTACCTAGTACCCTTTCTGCATCTGGATCTTGATGTTGGACGCCGAGCCATCCGTTCATATCTCCTAACAAAATTATTCTTTCACCTTGATCACAAGTAAAAATTGTATCATTTTAAATGTCCCTGAAGGCGTCTTTGACTTCCCTCGAATCGCTATCAACTGGGGCCTAGCACGCTATGATAAATAATCTGCTGATTCCTACCTTCCTTCTAGCTTACAACAATCTGGGAGATACAAAATCATGATCTTTGAGATTCTCTCTGGCTTTTTCATTCATAATTAAACCGACCCCTTGATTACCGTGTGATTCACTACCTACTCCAGCCCAGATTTCAAAACCGCCTTTCAACACCCCATTTTTTATGTTTCTACGTTCGCGATCCTTTTTCTTCGTCTCAGGTACACATAAAATATCTAGTTTCCTTACGTGCATAGTTTCTCGTAGTTCTCTTACTTTAAGATCATTCACTCCTCTAGCATTATTTATTGATAATAATAACAATAACGGTAATTTTTGTTTGGAACGTTCCCAACCGGCGGACATTTTACACCTCCTGGAAACGTTCCTGGAACGTTCTGAAAGTTCCCGCGGAACGTTCCAGGAACGTTCCGTGCTATTAGGGTTAATACTACTTTAAGCAGTTTCAAACAACGTTTGGTCTTTTTCTGGCATGTACCCTTCAGCCTATACGTGCAGCTTTTTTAGAGCATTGAAACAGACACCACTCTCTAGAGGCTTCAACCAGCTTCCGTTATATCTATGGATATTGGGGGTTTAAACTGCTGGCTGAGACAAAAGAACTGTGGTCTTCTGCGGACCAGAAAAGATCAGTTTAAGATCACTTTAAGACATGCCAATACCTGCCTATTATACTGCAGTCTTAAGTTGGTCTTTCTTCTCACGAGGTTCGTGGACAAAGTTTTCTCTCTGACATTCCCAAGATGAATTGAATCTTGATTTCTTATCGTGAATTATCTCCATGAATATAAAATTTATCTCGCACACATGTTGTTCATCCCGAAAATAACACAAGTTTTGCCATAGTAATCGCAGGCGAAAAAATCACTGCATCAAAACAAATAATTCGGTACTTGAACTATTTGTGCTTTCCTAAAACCAAGGTTTTTTCTTTTCTGACCTGTAACCACATTTACGAATTTTTCCATACAAATGTCATAGAGTTATTCCAACTTTATAAATCGTTTTGTCTCTCGATTTGTCCGGTCAAGAAAAAGTTGGATTAATAAATATTTTCAATTGTCTTTAGCATTATGTCAACGATTTCAAATTGTCCGCCAGTACGAGTAAGCGTGATATGTGTAAAAAGAAAATAATGAAATCCAAATTTTACAAGATTTTAGTCTCACAACTGTTAATAAAACATATACTGATTATTTCAAAGTATGCTTCCTTTCTATTATTTGTCCTTTGTAACAATATTAGGGGCGACCGGAGCAAGGCGAGACAAAGGCACTACTTCTCAATTTGTATTTGGTATTCGTAAAGAATTGTTTTGCCATATTGAATTCTTCACAAAATTCAAACATAAAGGTTCACAGTATATAAAGAACAACTTACATCGAGGTAGTTCGCAACAGATGGTGAGTATTTTAATAAAAAAATAACTCGTCTCATTCCGCACCGTTATCCACTAACAAAAGGTACTTATTCCAAGTTTGTTTGGAATCCATTATTTTAATATTTTCACAATATTTCTTCCTACATACTCATTTTCCTATAATAGTTTGTCGTACACAGAGTACGCGTCAAACTCAAACTGCGCGGGTTAGAAGTTCTAGATAGAGCCTGGCTAAAACAGCGTTACAGAACTAGTCTGGCCCTCCCTATTTTTCCCGATCAGCACCCGATCAGAAATAGGGGAAAGTAGCCGCGGCCCTTCCAAATCCCGATCGCAATTTGTACATGGGATTTATGCGGTTTTTCACATGCAGTTAAAGCAAATTTTTATAACGTTCGTTTCTCCTCGTTGCAAAATCTCTTCTAGTATTGCACTGATAGGTTATTATTTATGTTTTTGAGGATTCTTTACACGATTCTGATGGTTATTTTTTATTAGAACATCATCTTCATAAAGAATTTAACGTCTCAATTGATCAACTTGTAAATTCTACGATAACACAGGCCTGCAAATAATGGGGCCATGTCAGTTGTTGGATAGCGGAGGGTTATTCCCGAAGTATTTTTATGCATAGAATCCGAATCCGGAGTCAAAATTGGCCCATCACGTCAGGATTTTGAGATATTTGTGTTTATGCACCCAAAAAATAGCGTTTATGGTTACTTTTGAGGTTATATACGGAATGCACAACATTTTCTTGGTCTTTCTCTTTGTATACATTATTTATTGGAAGTACTACTCTTTCTCTTCACTTTAAGATTTACAGAAGGCAATTACGATAAAGTTACGCTAATTTGGAGTTACGAGATGTTCTCAATATGGTGGATTCAAAATTGCAAATAAAAATTTGCAATAAACATACACAATGATGAAAAATGTTTTTAGTTCATACTATATAATAGTTTACATTAATATATTAATATTATATAGTACACGCAGAAAAAAGAAATGTTATATTTACTTATCAAGAAATGTAAAGTATTTCTTGTAACCGTAATAGTAAAAACTGCTCTTAATGAGGGTGTGAAAATGTCAAAATCACATAGCATTTCGTAAATGTCACAGTGAAGTTAAGGTGAATTTAAGGGTAATCTTTTAGTGAATCAGTTAGCTCTGCAGTGGGACTCCGATACCGCGTCGAAATCGAACGGACCTCTTTTTCTAACGTGTGGAGTTAGAAACAGAGGTTCGTTCGATTTTCGACTTCAAGACAGCATGAGAGTCCCACTGCTCTTTATATTATCCGTCAAATTGACATGATAATTCGTAATTGCAGCGTCGTGGAACAGTGCAGAATAGCGACTGGGTCGGTAAAATCTACTGAACCGCACGTCAGCACCACTTTAGAATTGGCACTGGTAACCAGAAATGATGGTCATATTCAGTTGCCTATAATTGTAACATTTACTGAACTGCCGTGTTGTCCATATACGTACTTGGAAGATCAGTAGAATTTCTCTGGAAAGTATATTTCTAAAGTAATTATTCGAAAACTTTGAAGGGTGATTTCACCCCCTAAATATTAATTATGGCAGGTATAAGAAAATACGTGTACCTTATTTTGTAGTGCTCTAAAACATACTTCAGAACTAATCAAATCGGAGGCGGACACTTGGGTAACCTTCATTGTAAGTGTAGCTTTGCATAAACGAAACTCATTGCAATAAGGCTGCTCAAAAATGAATTGGACGAGAATCACTTACTTTTTCTTGATAAAAAATATTTCGTTTTCAATTTAATGTATTCTTAGAGAAGCTTGCCTCAAGAGTTGGTATAGTGTTTAATACTCAATATACGAAAGTGCAATTTCATAATTATTCTAAGAGTAGTTTTTCATAAATGAAACTGTTATTTCAGTGAGTCTGCTCAAAGACGAATCAGTCGAGAATCACTTACTTTTTGACGACAAAGAACATGCTGTTTTCAATGTAATGTATTTCTAAGAGAAGCCTGCCTCCAGAGTTGGTATAATGTTGAATACTCAATATACAGAAGTGCAATTTCAGCTTTATTTTAACATTAGTTTTTCATAGGCGAAGCTTTTATTTCAATAAGGCTGCTCAAAGAAAAATCGGTCGAGAAGCACTTAATTTTTTTCACAAAAAGTATGTCGTTTTAAATATTATTTATTTGTAAGGGAAGCCCGCCCCAGGAGTTGATATAATGCTTATTAATAAATATATGAAAGTGTAATTTTAGCATAATTCCAAGTGTAGCTTTGCATAAACAAAAATTATTTCAATAAGGCTGCTCAAAAACGAATCAGTCGAGAAGCACTTACTTTTCGACGAGAAAGAACATCTAGTTTTCAATTCAATGTATTTCCAAGAGAAGTGCGCCTCAAGAGTTGGTATAATGTTTGATACTCAATATACAGAAGTGCAATTTTAGCATTATTTCAAGAGTATGATAAATTTGAATTCAAAATTTAAAGCTTTTTCGGGTTTCAATCGTGTGCAAAAATACGAAACTTGCTGACGTTTCGTGAAAATTGCAGTTCACTTCTTCAGGGCTGACCTGAAACTGAACTTTCACGTTACGTTGTTTTTATATAGATTCTCTACGATGTCTATGATTGGCCAGAGCGCCCCATGGTGGGAACTGCTCGAAATTGATTGGCCCATCAAGTCTTTTTTTAAAAAACCCGGGAGGACGGAAAGCCAAATCGTATTGGTATTCTATCCATTGTCCCTATTGATGTTATTGGGGTGTTTTAAGATTTCGATTGCTTCTCTATGTTTTCTTGGAAAAATATTGTAACAAATAAATATATTTTTAATGTAATTAATATTATTTTGAATTAAACCATTATTTCTTTGATTTAAATAAACCTGAAGACTTGATTCAAGTATGCAAAATCAATTGATTGAAATGCGTCCGAATCAATTCCAAGAATCGAACTCTTAAATCAAATCAATATTTATTTGAGCGACTAATCGATTTCAATGAATCTAGACCTTTTGAATCAAGGAAATCATTTTTTTTCTAATGTAAGAAGTATTTATTTGAATGAAGCAAATATAGCCAAAGAATTCATTTCTTTATATCAACAAACGATATGTGTCTGGTTTCAATAAAAAATACTACTGTTAAAGAATATTTTCTTGATGCTAAGAAATAGGATTCAAATAAATGCATTTTCTTGGGTCCGGAAATTCTTTTTTTCAGTGTTGGAAAGAAAAATGCGATCTATGTAAAGAAATGTTTGATAACATCAAAAAAATATTTCTTTCACACAAAGAATTGTGTAGTTGACTTCTATAGCAGTTTCGTAGTCTTATTATTAAAATTAAGTGATTGATTCTTGAGTTTGTGAAAAAAATTTTAATATGAAATATTTACTTTTCAAACAAAGGATCACTCAAAACAAGACATACAAACATTACAAGAAAATATAAAACAATGTATGATGGGTGAAAATTCTACCATATATGCGTTCATTAAAAGTAGCACAACAATCACTAAAATAGATACAAACATGAATAAAAAGTCAAGTTTGAAAAAACTTTTAAAAATTTTAAAATAATTTAAAATGAATACACTCATAAATAAACTCTTTTATTCGACTTTTGGTATGGAATAAATCCTTTTTTGCAACACCCACCTCAAAAGTTTCCACAAATTTCATAAATTTCTACAAATGTTATACATTTTCACAAATTTCCACGAATTTCATAAATTTCCGCGAATTTCATAAATTTCCACGAACTTCATGAATTTTTCCAAATTTTATAATTTTTCCAAAAATTGCATACATTCCCACAATAATGAGGAGAAGGTGGGGAGGGGGGACACCCCTGTGACTGGTTACAGAAATAAAGTTTGTCTGGTCAAACACTACCCCTTTCCAACTTGTTACTTATTTTTCCAAACATCAATGTTTTAACTCGTTGCAATTAATCTAGAATTGTTTGGAATTTCGTTGGAATTCAATATACTACACGATAAAATATGCCGGAAGAGAAAAATAAATTCCGGCATATATTGCCGGAACAGAATACTCGACATTAAAAGATAGTTTAAACAACGTAATAATATATCAAATGCAGAATCGAAATCACACAAAAAGAAACGGCTCAACGGTTCCCTGAAAAGGAGACTGAAGAGGCAAGCGCAGCAGGCTAGCAGAGCAGCTGCAAGAGCTGGGACGTCGGCAGTTACAGGGCCGACATCCAGCACTGAGGCCCAGAAGAGAGGTAGGGGCTCAGAGGACACCTCACCGGGGGTAGCTAGGACTCCGAAGAAGCACAAAGCGGTTCAGCGGCCGACGAACAGAGAGTCGTCGGGAGCTGGACTGACGGCTACTCAAAGCAGTAGTCGAGACAAAGCCGTGGGAAGGTGCAGCGCTTAAGGTGGATGGGGTTGAGATGTTCCAGAAGATGGTGAGAGCTACTGCGTGGTTCCCGGATAAACGGGAAGACCCTTCTGAGGAACTCCAACGGCTGGAAGGTTTCAACCCCTCACTTAAGACAGCGTCCTGGCGAATCGTCGGGCACGATAGGCCTCAGGAAGAGGACACAGCATGAGGTACCAAGCACCTCATAGTTGTGCAGATTCCTGAGTCCCAGACGAGGGCTTTCGCGGCCCTCTAAAACAAGCCCTACTATCACTTTAGACAGGTCAACTTTAGGGTTGCTGGCCAGGGACAGGAGGACCCTGTTG
This sequence comes from Andricus grossulariae, assembly GCA_011634705.1. Taxonomy (NCBI): domain Eukaryota; kingdom Metazoa; phylum Arthropoda; class Insecta; order Hymenoptera; family Cynipidae; genus Andricus; species Andricus grossulariae. The sequence continues at coordinate 191,406,924 of JAABKJ010075445.1, read as the reverse complement.
AGACACAGGAAGATCGGGGGCAGACCTAAATGACTGCTCCTTGTCTCACCATTACCCAGATTAACTAGCATCACAGTAAAGGCGCCTCTGCAGTTTTGCACAGGGGCATGTCTATGAGGCATACAGGTATCTCGCTAATCCAAGAACCTTGGTTAGTTCGAGATACCATAAGGGTATTAGGGGGTCTGGTCTTTTTTGTTACAGGGACCCCAAGGCGGCCAAAACAAGAGCCTGCATATTGACGAAGGGAGTTAATGCTGTCCCGCTGCTTGAGCTATGTTCGAGAGACCTGATGTTGATAGCCACGGATCTCAAAGGAATAGGGAGGCTAGTTCTGGGATCGGCTTATTTTCCGTATGACAGCGATACTAACCCAGCAGTGGAGGTATGTACACTGGTAGAATATTGCAACGTAAGGGGTATTCCTCTGCTGTTGGGATGCGATGCTAATTCTCACCAGACTTTGTGGGGCAGCACGGGCGTCAACTCAAGAGAAAATGACCTATTGGAATACCTAATCACCACTGTTTTAGATATTCTTAACACGGGGAACACCCCGACGTTCCGAAACTCGGTCAGGGAGGAAGTCATTGACATCACTCTCTGTACCAGTAGTTTTAGAGATAGCATCAAGAGGTGGAGAGTCTCAGAGGAACCCACTCTCTCAGATCACTCACAGATAGAGTTCGTGTTGGAATCCATTGAATTAAGTAAAGAGTTATTGGAAATACATTGTTGATAATTCCTTAAACAAATTGAGCCCATTCGTTTAAAAATGGCAAAACTGCTGATTTTTCAATCAAAATTGTTTAAATAATCAATCATTTTTGTAAATTTACAAAGCAACATGGCAAAGAGTAGTCGGAAAGATATTCTTAGTTCACGCCATGAAAAAATTGTACCTATTTCTAGAAAATAGCCAAACTCTGAATATGTTTGTAAAAATTGTTTAAATAATTAATAATTATTGTAAATTTGCAAAGTGTCGTAGAAAGAGTTATTGGAAATACATTATTGGTAATACCGTGAGCAAATTGAGCCCATTTGCCCAAAAATTGCCCAACTCTTAATTTTTTATTCGAAATTGTTTAAATAATTAATCATTCTTGTAAATTTACAAAGCAAGATGGAAAAAAGTAATTGGAAATACAATTTTAGTTGACTCCGTGAAAAAATTGCGCATATTCCCTTGAAAAAAGGCACACTCTGAATATGTTTATAAAAATTGTTTAAATGATTAAGAATTATTGTAAATTTACAAAGATTTGTGGAAAAAAGTTATTGGAAATAGATTCTTGGCCATTCCGTAAACAAATTGAGCCCATTCGTTGGAAAATGACCAAACTCTTAATTTTTTAATTAAAATTGTTTAAATAATTAATAATTTCTGTAGAACAAAGTAACATAGAAAAGAGTAAGCGAAAAGATATTCTTAGTTGACACCGTAAACTAATTGTGCCTTTTCCTTGAAAAACAGACAAGCTCTGAATATTTTTATAAAAATTGTTTAGATAATTAATAAATCTTGGAAATTTGCAGAGCATTATAGAAAAAAGTCATCGGAAAGATATTCTTAATTAATTTTGTAAAAAATTGGGCTTCATTATTGAAAAATAGCCAAATTCCTAATTTGTTCATAAAAATTGTTTAGATAATTAATAAATCTTGGAAATTTGCAGAGCATTATAGAAAAAAGTCATCGGAAAGATATCCTTATTGAATTTTGTGAACAATTAAGCCTACTCATTGAAAAATAGCCAAATTCTCAGTTTTTTAAATAAAATTGTTTAAATAATTAATAAATCTTGGAAATTTACAAAGTAACATAGAAAAGATTCATCGGAACGATATTCTTAGTTGACTCAGTAAACAAATTGTGCCTTTTCCTTGCAAAATAACCAAGCTGCTAATTTGCTCATAAAAATTGTTTAAATAATTAATAAATCTTGGAAATTTGCAGAGCATTATAGAAAAAAGTCATCGGAAAGATATTCTTAATTAATTTTGTAGACCAGATCCGTCGTATAAGACGTTTGTATCTGCATCGGAGAGTATCCTTTATAGATGTCACGTCCTGAATTCGGCTTTGTGGCACGCCCAGGTATGTATAGGTCTCTCCAGCGCCAAGGTGTCGTATAGCGCTTCTGTCGATGTAATAAATTTGACTTCAGATTCGTAATCAGCGACCCCAGAAATCCCCGAGTAACAAGGTTGACATGAATTGTATGGTAAAAGGTATTTAAGCTGGAAAGGAGATCCGCCATATTGGTCACGCCATCTTGAAAATAAAAATTTAATAGTTTAGACTTCAGATTCGTAATCAGCGACCCCAAAAACCTCCGAGTAACAAGTTTGACATGAATTGTATGGCAAAAGGTATTTAAGCTAGAAAGGAGATCCGCTATATTGGTTCCGCCATCTTCGAAATGAAAATTCAATAGTTTTGACTTCAGATTCGTAATCAGTGACCCCGGAAACCCCTAGAATAGTAAAATAGTTCAAATTCATCCAAGAATTATACTTTTTTGAGAAATTTTGACGGAAAAATTGCATTTTTTTGTGACATGCCGTGATTGAAGCAGCCATTTTGAGGTTAGGAGTGGTTTTTAGTAAGAAAGGCCGGACGGCATCGAAAACTACACTTCATAACAAAGATTTTGGAGCACCTGCCACCTAAAAATGACACCGGCTTCCGGAAGAACCGCGGAAAATCCCACTCATGGCCACGTCTCACAACTGTGAGGTGGGTGGTCACAGAACACGACGAAATCAAAACGACAGGCAAGCGAAACTCTGGTGTGTTTCGAGTACTCGAAGCAACGCAAGGATGACAGTTTTCTGCATCCATCTCGCATATTTCTTCGCCTTGGCATATTTTTGGCACGCGGGTATGGCTTTAAGGTTCAGAACCAGTGATAGTTTCGCACCTCCAAAAGCACCTATCATAAGGAAATTTACTTGCACCGAATATTTTGGGTACAGTAGTTGCAGCTCCCTTTTAAGGTATCGATACCTTCACTCCTTTTCTTTCTTTTTGACAGTGTTGTTGTATTCAAAAGGAGCCGAGAATTCGATCACGAATATAGTTCGTTTCCCGAAGTCTTGGAAAACAATGTCAGGCCTCGAGTGTGCAATGGAGACTGCTGTCCGAAAATCGTAGTTTCAGAAAAATTTTGGCACTTTTCGTTTTGGACAATTGACTCTATCTCCCTTGGAGCGTTCGGCAGGGCAGGATCACGGCCAACACCGTAAGAGCGACAAAGATGGTTATAAAGCACTCTTAGGGCCGCATTGTGTCTGTAGATATACGTCGTACATTCTCTACTCTCATACTTATCTTTCTGCACTCGTGACAAAAATCTGAATAATGTAGGTACAACTTAAAAAAAAAACTTATAAATAAAAAACATTTTCTCATTATTGTATGTACAGTTGAGCTCTCGGATCAAATAACTCACCCGACTCTCGTACTATTTCACAAAGTACATATTTCAGTCCATTTTTAATGAATTCATCCCAAATATTCCAGACATTTTCTTTGAACTATACGGAACAACTTTTTTGCTGGAAGTTGTTTCAAATCGGAAGTTGCCTCGATACTTTTTATCTCCGAAAGTAGAAAAATGTGGTTACCGATCGGCCTTAATTTCCAATTGGATATTATTAAACATAAGGTCATTTTCAACTTTTTATTATTTTGCAGGCATTCGCTGGGTATACTTTGTATTTGTATTTAATTTAAAACAGTTTTAATAAAATTTGTACGAGTTTTGATGATTTATGATTTAATCACTTATTGAAGATTAGGGAAAAAATTTTCTTTTCAGTTTTTAATTTTTATTCTTAAAAATAATTTCAGGACATAAGAATTCTAAATCTACCTTGTTAAAATATAGAAGCCTATATTTAACAAATTAATTTTGTGATTTTGAACATTCCCACTCATTGAGACACGGGGCAACGCTTTTAGCGTTTTCGAGCGTCGGGCTAGTTATTGAATACGAGAGCTCAAGTGCAGACATTTTTTCATTGAAACACGTTCAAAAAATAAAAAATGCTATTCCAACAGAAGATTTAAGAACATTAAAAGTCTAACAATAACAAAATCCTATAATATTAAATAACGAACTAATGAACAACAAATACATTTTTTTCTTTCACTTTTAAAGTAAAATATGATGTACAATATAATTGAGGGTTTCAACTTTTAATATTGTTTGTATAATTTGGACGTAATTATTCGACAAAATTGATATTTATTAACCTACGCGCAGAAAGAGGAATATTTTGCAACAGTGCGGGCTCTTGCAATTCTTTCACTGTTAATGTAAGGGGATAAATTAGACAGGATGTAAGGAATTTTCCGACTGATTATTATTGTAAAGTAATGAATTTCTTCACGTAATTTATATATGGCTCCTGAGTAGAAAAATATATATTTTCAGCAAAACAAAAAAAAATCATATTTTCTATACTTTTACCAATACGGTAACGAAAGTTTCAATTGTTATGTAAAAAATAGTTTCTTTGTCCAAATTTTTAATTTAAAAAAAGTGCAGAACTGAAAAGGTAGAGAATATTCTTATTTCTTAAGACTACAAGATATAACGATCTGCTTTTCTAATCTCTCACCATTCAGGACAATGTTGCACATTGTTTTCTCACTTTTCCCCTCAAACACCATTACCTTTGTTTTTTTTACGTTAATTTTAAGGATGTAAAAACCTGGAAAAGTCATGGAATTTTGAGAAAATGACTTGCATTTTTTTCTTTCAGCTATTTCAAAATTGTAATAATTATTTTATTATTACTTTACCTCGAGTTTAAAATTTGAGAATTGACTTTATTCGCTGATAAAAATAATATGAATAGTTCCAGATTTTAAAAAAATGTGATAATAATAATGAGAATTGTTTAGAATTCAATAATTATGGAAAAGTCCTTTACATTTGCATTCAGTAATAATTTTGTAAGAAATTGTAGGTAAATTAGTCTGGAACCAGTAGAGTGTGTTGAAATTGAATAGAATTGACTGGTATTTTAAAATAGTAGACCTGGAATTGTGTTTAAAGTAGACCTGTATTGAATAGAGAAAATGCCGATATTTTCCGATTTTCTTGTACTGACTAAGACTAAAATTTGTATTACGATATGCTTAATCTAAATTAAAATCAGTGCAATTTCACTGGGAATCAGTCACGTACTTCTAGCTACCTCAATCAGTGAAAATTTAGGGAGAAATTAGTAACCATTCAAATCTTAAAGGAATTTTTTATTTCAAAGTGTACTTGCAATTTTCAAAAAGGTTTTCAATTGTTCACTTTAAAGTTTTAAAATCAAAATTCTATATTTTGAAAGCTCCTTTTGATAATATTAATAACAATAAACATAATATTGAAGATTCAAATTTTATACTCTACAACTTTAAATTATTTTTATCTAAAATTATGCATTTTTGAACGCGTACATTTTAAAGTGTTTTATTTATAGAGTATTCTAACATTACGTCACTCTCAGTCGGTAGCGTCAAAATCTATAGGGCTTTACCACTTGGTGGAGTGCGAAGCATTGTTTAGATAGTAGTTGGACTAAAATTATTATTTTTCAGACGGAAGTAAATGAAACATCGTGATATAGCTTTGCTTTCAGATAGAAAAGCCATTTCTTTAATTATTTTTGCTAATTTGGAAAGTGTGTATTTTGGCAATTCATCACGAAAAATCATAATGTGCCGTAACTGAGGTTATAACCTCAATTGCCGGCGACTTATAAGTCATAAGACTTTTCGATTTGTTGAGAAAGGCACTTTTAATTGAAAATGCCGCAAAATTGCTTCGTGGTAGTTTGCAAGAGTCTTTCCGGTGAAGTAGGATTATCCTTTTTTCGATTTCCGAATTTGAGTGGAAAAAATAAATCGGATGAATCAATTTTTAAGATTAGCACCTGCTCCCGGCGAAATCCTGCGGTTGTCCTTATGACAAACTTTTAACTATATATATACTTGAGACAGGACGCAGGAGTGGGTGTAGCTTTGTAATTTCAAATGGGAACCCCAAATTTTTATCACAGATTCAGATTCTCATTTATGAAATACGTAAGTTTTATTGGAACATTTTTGTTCGATTCGCGATAGATGGCACTGCAATTGCGTAAAATGTAATTGTTGATTATTTCAAGGACTTCGGTGAGTCCCCTTGTCTCTCACCATCAAGGTGCTTGATTTCGGTGAGTCTCCTCGCCTCTCACCATCGGGGTGCTTGATTTCGGTGATTCCCCTTGCCTTTCGCCATCGGGGTGCTTTATTTCCGTGAGTCCCCTCGCCTCTCACCATCCGGGTGCTGGTTTTCGATTAAAATTTTACAATAAGTGCTCTAAATGTTGTCCTCGCACTTCGATGCACTTGTTAATCCGAGCTTTGAAAGATTCCACAAAACTGCGAAGTGTGTCTGGTGCTATTTGTGTACGAGCAGACCTGATTCGCTCGATCATGTTATCACGAGTTGTGGGCACTTCTTGATACACGCGACTCTTTACATAACCCCACAAATAGAAATCCGGTGACGTAACATCTGGCGATCTGGCAGGCCAATTTATCAGACCTCCTCTACCGATCCGTCGTCCATTGAATGCGCGATTGAGTACTTTTCTCGCGATTGCCGAATAATGTGCTGGACAACCATCATTTTGAAACCATATGTTGTGTCGCACTTCAAAGCTTAGGTCTTCGAGCAATATTGGAAGTTCATTTTCTAAAAAGCTATGATATTTTTCACCGTTCAAATTTCCATCCATAAAATACGGACCGGTAAGTTGATTTCCAATTATTCGACACCAAACATTCACGGACCATAGACGCTGATGCTCAACTTCACGCAACCATTGTAAATTTTGTACACTCCAATAATGCATGTTGTGCTGCTTAACGTTACCATGGTTTGTGAGAGATGACTTTTCTGTAAACAGTACTCGAAAAAATACATTCGGGTTTCCTTGTATCTGCTGAACCGCCCATTGATAAAATGTCACTTGGTTCTGAAAATCGTTGTCATGAAGTTCTTGATGCAGTGGAATATGATAAGGATGATATTTATTACGTTTTAATACCATCCAAACACTGGATAAAGACATTTCGGAATCGCGGCTTAGTTGTCAAGTACTAACATGAGGGTCATGATTGACTGCAGCTAAAATCGCGATTTCATTATCAACTCCAGTAACTGTTAATCGACGATGCAGGGTTAATCGGATGTTACCTCTTCGGAAAGATTGTGAATATAGCGTTATTCCGGTTGGCTCCTGACACGGTATCGTTCCATGACAAAAGGGAGGCATTTTGAATTTGACTACCTACTTCTACGATTTTCATGTCCATAAAACTATTTCTTCAGTCAACAGTGATAAGAGATTAACCTATTCAAGCCCGTTGATAGGCTATAAATTTTTTTTTCGAATTCAATTTCAATTGAATAGAACCTTGTTTGAAACTGGACCTTCTTGGTTTTTATTTTATTTCATTACTACATTTCAACTAGGCCAGTGGAGGCCTTAGTATTAGTGCTGAATTTTTTTTTCACAAATCGATTAGGCCGGTTAAGGCCATAATGATTCAGTGTATGAATTTTTAATCTATTTGAAAATGACCTCTCTTTATTTACATTTTACTAGGCCAGTAAGGGCCTTAGCATTTATAGTACGAATTCAATTACTGAATTAAATCTTCACAACCAACTCAGTAGCAAAGGTCAGATAATAAATGACATGAGCGCACAGGTAGCACAGGTGACACCGGAGTGGGGACTTACCTGGCTACTAAAGGGGTGAGCTGTTAAATAGCCACTCCCAAAAAGAAAGCTTGTTTTTTTTCCGATGCGTCGACTAGAGCACCAGCTCTAAGGGACGAACTGCGGTTCCCTCTTAGAGATACCTGATAGATTTTCTGAATTAGATGCGCGTTGAAAATTTATACCGTTTAGTCCAGGTTAGATAGAAAGAACGTATAGTCCAATTGAATCTCTCTCTCTCTCTCTCTCTCTCTCTCTCTCTGAGGAAGAGAAGATTTACACGCATATAAGATTTGATACAGGCAATCGTATGTTCACATAGCAATTCGTACGTATAGGGTGCGACAGAACTTACCCCTTCCATTTTCCAGCTCGAAAAATTACTATTTCATAAGCAAAATTTGATTTGCCTGATTTATCATTCTATTATAAAATGCTTTGTATTATGCTAATGCTTCCTCTATGAGGAAGCAAATATATTTCAAAATCCCATTTGACGTCCAACACTCAAGTCAATGTATAGATTCTTGAAAATAAACCAAGAATCTTACGATAACATTTGGACAAATACCACAAAATGCTTCTATTGTAATTCCTGAAAACAAAATGAAAATTTGTTTCTTCGGACAAAAATAAAAAAGAGGAAAAAAATGTCAAGGCAACCAACCAAATCCCGTTCCTTCTCTTTTTTATTTCTTTCGTCTTTTTTATTTTTATTACTTTGAAATCACAATAAAAAAGCATGGATAATATTCAGAGAATCCAGAGGTCATATGAAACCGCGGTTTTCAGTACAGATGGAAACTTAACTTCTTGTCTGGTTTGGTTTGAGATAAAGTGATCGGTCCCTATTTGCTTTGAGAGGTTTTAGACGTAAGTATTCTACTCTTGTTGTAAATTTTTCTTTTTACTTTTCCCGAATGCCAGCTTACAATCCTTTTTCCTGCGTTCAAACGATTTGACTAATTTTATCATTTTTAGAACGTTCTATTCTACATCTTCTCAATTGCCTTTCTTATAAAACTTTTTTACAGTTCCGGTACAAATTTACGCAACTTTCTTGCGCTTCTGCATTTTGCACTCGCCCTGCCACGGGTTTCCTAACAGAGCAGTATCCTTGATGGATGAGAAATATAACCAAAATAATCCAGTTCAGCGGCCTTAAAGTTATTCTATTTTTCAACATCAACGTAACACCTAGTCAACCTGCCCATCCATCTAAATTGCATTCCTGTAAAATAATTAATGGAATAAAAATGCTTTTTATCATCAAATTTTTGACAAAATATATTTACAGATCATCCGTCCCGACACCCATAGAATTTTTTTCTTCTTGGACTATATTGGAGAGCAAGTGTAACGTAACAAATCTTACGACCAGAAAAAAGTCAATTGTGAGATTCCACGCTACTGTTGCCACCATCGTCGCATCGATGATGGAAGCAGTGCATCAAAATCTCTTGCACAGAACTCACATTTGCATCGCTGAAGGTGAAAGACAATTAGAGCAGAGGAATATTGAAACAGCTTACACGACTTTAATCTTTAATACCCGAAAGGTCACAAAACAGGAGCATATACAAGCGTACATTTACAAATCCTTGCATTCGGATGTATCCGTTGTTTGAAAGAAAGCTTTAAACAATTTGTTTGCACAATAAATATATCAGAGACGTTAAACTGAGATATCAGACTGTGATATCAGACAAAATAGAAGAAAATGGAATTACATTATATTATATTTTATATTAAGTTATACTTCGAAAGCTCCAATAAATTTGTTTTTTATAAAACCTAATATAGTATTATTTATAATATTAATTTAATGAGCTAGTTTCAATCAAATATTATCAAAAATGTATGTGTCACTAATTTGTACTGGTCTGTTGATAAGCTACTGAACATCCTTTAAAAAGGTGGACATTTTCAATTTGTCTCAATATATTTATAACTGAAATTACTTAAAAACTACATTTATTAAAATAGTTCTTATCAGTTATTCTTGGTAAAGGCGTCGTAAAAATTTCTTTATCGGTGGTATATTCACAGTTAAAACTGTTTTTTTCTCCGAACAATTATAGACCAGATGAGAATGTTCGGCAATTCCCCTACAAACCACCCTTATGGTATGCAGAGCTAAAATGTTAAAAATGACAAGTTTGACTGTATATATGTGAAAAAAGAAAAACATCAAAAACCTTCTTTTTTTATCCCACCAATTATAGGCCAGATGAGAATGTTCGGCAATTCCCCTACAAGCCACACTTATGGTATGCAGACCTAAAATGTTAAAAATAACAAGTTTGATTGTCGATATTTAAAAAGAGAAAAACGCAAAAAATCTTTTTTTTGTCCTACGATTCATAGACCAGATGAGAATGTTCGGCAATACCCCAAAAACCCACCCTTATGGTATGCAGGCCTAAAATGTTAAAAATGACAAGCTTGATTGCATATATGACAAAGAAAAAAACGCCAAAAATCTTATTTTTTCATCCTACCTATTGAAGACCAGATGAGAATGTTTGGCAATACCCCAAAAAACCACCCTTATGCTATGCAGACCTAAAATGTTAAAAATGACAAGTTTGATTGTATATATGTGAAACAAGAAAAACGCCAAAAATCTTCTTTTTTTATCATACCAATTATAGACTAGATGAGCATGTTCGGTAATTACCCTAAAAACCACGCTAATGGTGTGCAGACATAATATGTTAAAAATGACAAGTTTGATTGTCGATATTTCAAGAAAGAAAAACGCCAAAAATCTTTTTTTTTTCATCCTACCATTTATAGACCAGATAAGAAATTTCGGCAATACCCCAAAAAAACCATCCTTATGGTATGCAGACCTGAAATGTTAAAAATGACCAGTTTCATTGTATATATGTGGAAAATGAAAAACGACAAAAATCTTCTTTTTTATCCGAAAGACTATAGACCAGATGAGAATGTTCGGAAATTCCCCTACAAACCACCCTTATGGTATGCAGACCTAAAATGCTAAAAATGACAAGTTTGATTATCGATATTTGAAAAAAGAAAAATTCCAAAAATCTTTTTTTTTATTCTACCAATTCCAGACCAGATGAGAATGTTCGGCAATATCCCTGAAAACCATCCTTATGGTATGCGGAACCAAAATGTTAAAAATGACAAGTTTGATTGTATATATGTGAATAAAGGAAAACGCCAAAAATCTTTTTCTTTTTATCCTACCATTTATAGACCAGATGAGAATGTTCGGCAATACACCTAAAAACCACCCTTATGGTATGCAGAACTAAAATGTTAAAAATGACAAGTTTGATTGTATATATGTGAAAAAAGAAAAACGCCAAAAATCTTCTTTTTTTATCCAAAACTAAAAATCCCATGATAATAACGGACACGCCTGGAACCGCATTCGAAAAAATTTCAATGGACATCGTTGGCCCTCTTCCACAAACAACATTAGGTAACGTAAATATCTTAACTATTCAAGATAATTTTACAAAATATGCTTTAGCTCTCGCAATTCCGGTTGCGAAAGCTTCAACAATTGCTGATATTTTTTTTTTTAATGTATATGCATTTAGGCTTCCCCAAAAACAGTTTTAACTGACCTCTATCAAAGCAAGAAAAATTGCAGACTTATGACGATTACCTAACAAATTTTATAGCAAAATTATATGAAATGAGAACTCAAGCGAGACAAAATTTAATTGCGGCCAAAGAAAAGTAAAAAATATATCATGATCGAAAAGTTAATCCATTAGAAATCAAAACAGGATATAACGCCTTTTTACTAATTGGAAAAGAACCTAAGAAAAAATTTGATGAACAATATAAAGAGCCTCATGAAGTGCTAGAAATATTAGGAAAAGGAAACGTGAAAATTGACATAAAAGGCAAACCTGCAGCAGTACACATCAATGGACTTAAACGTTCACACATAAAATGTCAAACCGTTAATAATTAAACGACAAGCCTTTATTATTGTAATTTCAGATGGATCCCATCCACTGTCAGCGTATAGACTCTCTTACCGTCGTTTTTATGCACCAAATTGAATTTCTTATGTTATGGCCATATTTATTTCACACGGAAATTTTCTAAAGAGATGATGGCGACATTCCTAAATGGGCACAAAACCGTAGAAGCATAGAAACAACTAGGGATATAATCCTTAAAATTATAACCAGAGAATCAAAAGCGTGTGAAAAATTGATTTTGAGCCTTCAACTATCGGATCACGGAGTTTTAGCCGCGCTTATTCAATCGACATGATTATTCTCTGGCCATTTTTAATTCAAACTGGAATTTTTAATCACGATGATTGCAGCATTCCTGAATGGAGTAAGGATCTTGCCAACCCATTCACAATTAGAGATATTATGTTAACAATTACAACAAGAGGACCACACGCATACAAAAATCTCATCCTCGCCTTGCGCCTATCAGGTCATGTTTTACTGACCGACGTTCTGGCTCTAATAAAATAGATATCTAGTTCTAAATCAAAAAAGTATAACTCTACAATGTAATATGCATGGTAATAAATCATCAGAGAAGAAAAATATAAATATTATTCACGTTCATAATAAAGCAATAATGACGTAATTAAAAGTATCCATAAATAGAACAAGTCGCTAATTTGGAACCTCCTTTTTCCAGAAATGGATTCTAGCTGAACGTTAAGCTAGCATGACCACAGGTTTTTTCTAAAAATTGTGGAGCATTAAATTTGGCAATATGGCATTAAGTGAGCCCTAAATGAGCACTAAATTATTGTGCAAAGGAATACTATCTAAGTTGTTTTTTCCCATGTGTGGTCCTTCTAGCTGAACATTGAGCTTGCATGACCACAGTTTTTTTATTTTTTATTTCGGATCATCAAGTTTGGCAATATGTCATTGAGTGAGCCCTAAATGAGCACTAAATTATTGTGCAAAGAAATATTGCATAAGTACTTTTTTTCTATGTGTGGTCAAGATAGCTGAACGTTCAGCTAGCATGACCACAGGTTTTTTCTAAAAATTGTGGAGCATTACATTTGGCAGTATGGCATTGAGAGAGCCCTAAATGAGCAGTACATTATTGTGCAAAGAAATAGTGTCTGAATTGTTTTTTTTATGTGTGGTCCTGCTAGCTGAACGTTAAGCTAGCGTGACCACAGCTTTTTTCTAAAAATTGCGAAGCAATAAATTTGGCAATATAGCATTGAGTGAGCCCTGAATGAGCACTTAATTATTGTGCAAAGAAATATTGTGTAAGTTTTTTTTTCTATTTGTGGTCCTGCTAGCTGAACGTTAAGGTAGCATGACCACAGGATTTTTCTAAAAATGCGGAGAATTAAATTTGCAATATGGCATCGAGTGAGCCCTAAATGAGCGCTGAATTATTGTGCAAAGGAATACTGTCTAATTTGTTTTTTTCTATGTGTGGTCCTGCTAGCTGAACGTTGAGCTAGCATGACCACAGTTTTTTTTTTTTTTAATTGCAGAGCATTAAATTTGGCAATATGGCATTGAGTGAGCCCTAAATGAGCACTAAATTATTGTGCAAATAAATATTGTCTAAATTGTTTTTTTCTATGTGTGGTCCTGCTAGCTGAACGTTGAGCTAGCATGACCACAGGGTTTTTCTAAAAATTGCGGAGCTTCAAATTTGGCAGTATGGCATTAAGTGAGCGCTAGCTGAGATATAAATCACTGTGCAAAAAAATATTGTCTAAGTTGATTTTTTCTATGTGTGGTCCTGCTAGCTGTACGTTTTAGCTAGCATGACCACAGGTTTTTTCTAAAAATGCGGAGCATTAAATTTGGCAATATGGCATTGAGTGAGGCCTAAAGGAGCACTATATCATTGTGCAAAGAAATATTGTCTAAGTTGTTTTTTTCTATGTGTGTTTCTGCTAGCTGAACGTTAAGCTAGCATGACCACAGGTTTTTTCTAAAAATTGTGGAGCATTAAATTTGGCAATATGGCAATCATGGCATTTTTAGGACTTTTTGACAGGTTCCAGGAATTAATTTAATGGTTTTCACTGAATTTTATAATAATGTACGTATATTTTTCCAACCAATTTATAGTGATTTGAATTTGAAATTGTTATTTTTTTTTAATTCGTGGGAATTTTTAATAGATTTTAATAGTTTGGAGGAAGGTTCAAAGCTTTTTTTTGGTCCTATAAAAATCATGGCATTTTTAGGACTTTTTAACAGGTTCTAGGTATTAATTTAATGGTTCTGACTGAATTTTATAATAATGTTGGAATATTTTTCTACTTAATTTATAGTGACTTGGATTTGATATTGTTATTGTTTTGGAATTCGAGGGAATTCTTGATTGATTTTAATGGCTTGAAGGATGTTTCAAAGCTTTTTTTCCTTCCTATAAAAACCACGGCATTCTTAGGACTTTTTAACAGGTTCCAGGGGTTAATTTTGCGGTTCTCACTGAATTTTATAATAATGTTGAAATATTTTTCTAATTAATTTATAGTGACTTGAATTTGATATTGTTATTATTTTGGAATTCGAGGAAATTCTAGATTGATTTTAACGGTTTGATGGAAGTTTAAAGGATTTTCTGCCTCCTATGAAAATCATGGCACGTTTAGGACTTTTCAACATGTTCCAGGGTTTAATTTAGTGGTTTTCACTGAATTTTATAATAATGCTGGAATATTTTTCTAATTAATTTATAGTGATTTGAATTTGAAATTGATATTCTGTCTGAATTCAAGGGAATTCTTTATTGATTTTATTGGTTTGAAAGAAGTTTCAAATGTTTTCTTTCCTCCTATAAATATCATGGCATTTTTCGGACTTTTAAACAGGTTCCAGGGATTAATTTAATGGTTTTCACTGAATTTTATAATAATGTTGGAATATACTTCTAATTAATTTATAGTGATTTGAATTTGCAATTATTATTCTTTTTGAATTCGAGGGAATTCTTGATTGATTTTAAAGGTTTGAAGGAAGTTTCAAAGCTTTTTTTTCCTCCTATAGAAATCATGGCATTTTTAGGACCTATTAACAGGTTCCAGCGATTAATTTAAAGATTTTCACTGAATTTTATAATAATGTTGGAATATTTTTCTAATTGATTTATAGTGATTTGAATATCAAATTGCTATTCTTTTTGAAATCAAGAGAATTCTCAATTGATTTGATGGTTTGCAAGAAGTTTCAAGGCTTTTTTTCCCTCCTATAAAAATCATGGCATTTTTAGGACTTTTTGACAGGTTCCAGGAATTAATTTAATGGTTTTCACTGAATTTTATAAGTAGCATAATTTTCAACCAAAAGAGATGAATTCTCAAGAAGAAAAAAAAAAGAATAGTTGATATTTCAACCAAAACAGATTTTAATTTTAAATCGAAAACAGTTGAAGTGACCAAAAAGAGGAAGTTTCGACATAATAGTTTATTCTTCAAACAAAAAGAAGAATTTTCAATGAAAATGTGAACTTTTAACCAAAAAGAATACTTTTTGACAGAATTGTTTAGTTTTCAACAAAGTGGATTCACCTTTAACCAAGTAGTTAAATTTTCAACAAAAAACATGAATTTTTGAGGAAGAAGATTAATTTTCTACCGAAAAATTACTTTTCAACCAAATTGTTGAATTTTCTATAAAGTAGCATAATTTTCAACCAAAAAGAAGAATTTTCAATACAGCAGTTGATTTTTCAATCAGAAAGGATACTTCTTTAAAAAAACAATTGTTTAATTTTTTATAACGCGGATTAATTTTCAACCAAATTGCTCAATTTTCAACAAAAAAGATGAACTGTAAACCAAACAGTTGATTTTTAAAATAAGAAGATTAATTTTCTACCAAGAAAAAACGAATTTAAACAAAAAAAAAAACATGAATTTTTAACGAAACAATTGAGTTTTCAACTAAAAAATATGAATTTTTAACCATACACTTGAATTTTCAACTAAAAAATATTTTCTAGCAAAAACTGCATAGTTAAATTTTCAGTTAAAAAATGTAATTTCAAGAAAAATAACGAATTTCCAACAAAATAGTTAAATTTGCAACCAAAGAGATAAATTTTCAAATAAAATGATAAATCTTTAGCTAGAAAAGATAAAACTTGTAGTCTAATAACAACTTTTTTACCAAAAAAAAAAATAGATTTTTTAACAAATTAGTTAAATTTTCAGCCAAAACAATTACTTCTTAGGCATAATGTTGAAAATTCTACAAAGCAGAATAATTTTGAACCAAAAGAAATAAATTTTAAACTAAAATGATGAAACTTGAACTACAATAGCTCAATTTTTAGTTAAAAAGTAAATTGTTTATCAAGAATAATGATTTCTCAACAAAAAAGTTAAATTTTAAACCTAAGAGACAAAGTTTCCAATGAAATAAAGAATGAATTTTTAACCAAATAGTTGAATTCAAAAACAAAAATTTTAATTTTCTGTCAAAAACACGAAATGAAAAAAAATACATGCATTTTTAACTAAGAAAGACAAATTTTCACCAATAATAAAATAGTTAGATCTTCAGTTAAAAAAATAATTCTTGACACATAAAAATTTTCCAAGAAAATATTTAGATCTTCAACCGAATCAGGGGGGGGTCCTTTATTCATGTATGTAATTTAGGAAATTCGCAAATGCAACAAGTAATTCGCAGAAATTGTATAGAAATTTAATGTGAATATAACTTTACGCGCCAAACAAACCTGGTGAGTGAAAAACGAACCTAGCCAACAACAATTTACAAAAAAAGTCAGGGAAAAGTCAGGGATTTAGAAAAAAAATCTTGCAAACGTCGTGGAATTTCTATAACTTCAAATAACTGTCAATTTATCTTTTTTACTTAAAAAGTCATCTATCGAGTAGAAATTTCATCTATCTTGGATGAAAATGCAACTGTTTGATTGAAAATTCAATAATTTTTTCAAAAAGTCGTCCTTTTTGGTTGAAAATGTTACTGGTTTGCTGAAAA
>JAABKJ010075445.1:191229427-191382403 GCA_011634705.1 Andricus grossulariae | reverse complement strand
ACGACATTTTCATATTTATTGAAGCATAAAGAAGGTAATCGTGATACTGGTGAACAGGTTGCGTCACATCCACCAAGGTAACGTATTTACAAGAGATTTGGCTTTAAAATGATTAAATCGAATTATTTATACACTTAAACTGTGTAACCTTGCTTTATTTTCGCCTTGTGTCTCGGCTCAGCAAAAGTATTTGTTTAATTTCTAATCAATTTTAATTAACATGAGCTCGTTTTATTTCTTAATATATTTTTAGCATTTCTATTCCTTATATTTTCATTTAATATTATTTAGCACATTTTGTAATATGTAAAGAATAAATTTACTACTTTCTAAATGAACTAATTTCCATGAAAAGGTTAAAAACAGTGAGCAATCATTTCGAGAATAAAATAAGCCACCGTTAATAAAAATTGAATTTTAATCAGGACCTTTCTTAAATGGGAGGCAAAGCTTTGAATATCTCTAAAGGCTTTCAATTCAAAAAATATTTTTATCGAAAACCCACGGAGATCCGTATATCCAATTTTTAATCAACTACGTTTGGTTACAAGCAGTCCTGACTCGCTGTTTCATGTTCTCCCGAGTTGTTGGCACTTCTTGATGAACTAAATTCTTCAAATCACCACACAAAAATAAATCTGGCAACGTAAGGTCTCTCGATTTAGCAGGCCAATTTACCGGACCACCTCTATGGATGCAGTGACCGTTTAATTCGCGGTTCAGTACTTCACGCGCGATAGCCGAACAATGCGCTGGACAACCATTATGATGAAACCACATGTTCTGTCGCACTTTCAATCTTAGGTCTTCAAGCAATATTGGAAGTTCATTTTCCAGAAAGTGACAATATTTGGCATCGTTCAAACTACTATCAATAAAATACGGCCGATAAGTTGGTCTCTAATTACTCCACACCAAAAGTTGACAAACCAAGGACGCTGACGCTCAACTTCACGTGACCAGTGAGGGTCTTATACACTCCAATATTCAACCAAGGCGATTAATATTTTTAAAAGAAAAGAACTAATTATAAACATAATACATGAATCCTCAACTACAACAAATTAATTTTCAAACAAACAAATTCTTCTTAACGAAGAATTTTGATTTTCTATAAAAAAGGCGAATTTTACAACAAAATACATAAATTTGTTAACAAAATAGTGACTTTCGCAACCAAGAGGATTGATTTTTCACTCAGGGGATTAATTGACTGCCAGGAAAGTAGAATTTTTAACAAACTACATACATTTTCAACCAAATTGTGAATTTGTCAACCAATAGGATTAATTTTCCACCAAAAAATGTCGAATTTGTAACAAAAGCAATACATTTTTAACCATATAAATTTTCTACCACAAATATTAATTATCTACCAAGAAAGATGAAATTTTAATAAAATACATAAATTTTCGACCAAATAATTAAATTTTTAACTAAAAAAGATAAATTTTCAACCAAAATTGGAATAGTTAAATTTTTAGTTAAAAAAATTTATTTCGAACCAAGATAAGAACGAATGATCAAAAAAATACATGAATCCTCAACTAAAACAGATTAATTATTTCCAACCAAACAGTTGCGTTTTTAACGAAAAATATTGATTTTCCCGAAGAAGTTCAATTTTTAACAAAATACATAAATTTTCAACTAAATAATTAAATTTTAAACCAAAAAAGATCAATTTTCAACCACAAATGAAATACTTCAATTTTCATTTAAAAAAATGAATTTTTAACCAAGAAAAGAACCAATTTTGAACAAAAAAGTTATTTTCAATCAAAGAAATGAATGTTTTTAACTAAAGTGCTGAATCTTTAATTTAATAGAATAGATTTTCAACAAAGTAGTTCATCCTTCGACCGAATAGTTGAGTTTCTATGAAACTGTTGAATTTTCGACCCAAAAATAAGAATTTTCTACAAAACAGTTGAATTTTGAATCCGAAAATTTGAAGTTTCAACCGAAACACATTAATTTTTATCCAGCCAGTTCGAGTTTTATTAAAAAAATATGAAATTTCCACAAAAAAGTATTTTCAAACTAAAAAAGAAACAAAATTTCAATCAAGTTATTAAATTTTCGAGACAAAAAGACAAATTTTTATAAAAATAGTTGTATTTTCAACTGAAAATGCTAACTGTGAAGCCAGTGATAAATAAATAGGTATTTTTATGATATATAGACTGAATAAAAATAGTTTAAATAATCATTGAAGTTCATTTTTGCTACTTTAAAAATATTAAGTTTAAAAGCAGAACAGTTTTTCAATTTATGTACACTATGTACAACATTTACTGTTTTCAGAAATTTGAAAATTCGGTAATTTACTATTCTTCAGAAATTGAAATTTCGGCAAATTACTATTTTTGAAAATTTCACAAATTTACTATGGTTGGAAATTCAAAAATTCAGACATTCAATATTTTCTCGAATTTGAAAATTCGACAATTTACTATTTTCGAAAATTTGTTACTGTTTTCAGGAATTTGAAAATACTAGTACTGAATATATTCAGGAATTTGAAAATTTGATAATTTAATATTTTTCAGAAAGTAAAATTTCGGCAATTTAATATTTTTGGGAATTTAAAAATTCAGCAATTCACAATATTTGTAAATTTGAAAATTTAACAATTTCCTGTTTTCAGAAATTTGAAAATTCGGTAATTTACTAGTCTTCAGAAATTGAAATTTCGGCAAATTACTATTTTTGAAAATTTCTCAAATTTACTATTGTTCGGAATTTGAAAATTCGGACGTTCAATATTTTCTTGAATTTGAAAATTCGACAATTTACTATTTTCGAAAATTTGTTACTGTTTTCAGGAATTTGAAAATACTCGTACTTAATATATTCAGGAATTTGAAAAGTTGATAATTGAATATTTTTCAGAAAGTAAAATTTTGGCAATTTAATATTTTTGGGAATTTAAAAATTCAACAATTTACTATATTTATAAATTTGAAAATTTCCTCTTCTCAGGAATTTGAAAATTCGGCAATTTAATATTTTTCCGAAAATTGAAATTTCGGCAAATTACTATTTTTGAAAATTTCACAAATTTACTATGTTTGGAAATTCGAAAATTCGGACATTAAATATTTTCTCGAATTTGAAAATTCGACAATTTACTATTTTAGAAAATTTGTTACTGTTTTCAGGAATTTGAAAATACTGGTATTTACTGTATTCAGGAATTTGAAAATTCGACAATTTAATACTTTTCAGAAAGTAAAATTTCGGCAATTAAATATTTTTGGGAATTTAAAAATTCAACAATTCACAATATTGGTAATTTCGACAATTTACTGTTTTCAGGAATTTTAAAATTCGGTAATTTACTATTTTTGCAAAATTGAAATTTCTGCAAATGACTATTTTTGAAAATTTCGCAAATTTGTTACTGTTTTCAGGAATTTGAAAATACTCGTACTTAATATATTCAGGAATCTGAAAATTTGAAAATTTAATATTTTTCAAAAAGCAAAATTTCGGTATTTTCATATTTTTGGGAATTTGAAAATTCAACAATTCACAATATTTGTAAATTTGAAAATTTGACAATTTACTGTTTTCAGAAATTTGAAAATTCGGTAAAAATAATTTTTCAGTCAAGACAGAAAACAAGCTGCTCAAATTGTTGAATTTTTAGAAAGATCAATTTTTTTCAAAAAGTTGCATTTTTAACAGGAAAATATTAGTTTTCGACAGAACTATCTACTTTCCACTAATTAATAAAACAAATAATTTTCAAGCAGAAATAAAATATGTAAAGTTTGAGTCAAATAATTATTTTTAAATAAAATTATGAATCTTGAACAAAAAAAAAATTGAATGAATTGGTACATTTGTAGTGAAGAAGATTGAATTCATAACATGGGCGATGAATTTGTGAAACGAAACGACGAATTTTCAGATAGCAAAAATAAAAAATGTATGTGCTAAAAAATAAGATATAAGTGAAATTATTACAAAGAGTGGTTTTTAACAATAATTTTGTTGCTAAATGTTAATCTTTCATGCTACAGCATTATTATTGAGATGAAAAGCAACCAACCTGCAGAAAATAAACATTGTCTTGCTGGAAATACCATATAAGGTGTGAATGAATTTTCTTTCAACAATAATAATAATTGTTGTCTCATAAATATATATATTGTACCAAAGATTTTGACTTCAGAAGAGAAAAAATCGAATGAAAAATTAGAAAAATTATGTTTTCAAATTAGCTATGAGTAAATTTGTTTAAAACAAATGATAATTAATAATTTCTTCTTAAATAAAATATTTAGAAATGAAAAGCTTTTGAAATTGAGAATTTTTTTAATTTATTCTATAAAACTGATTCATTACACCGGCACACAAAAAAAAAGTGGTCTGCCCGGCTGACCAGGGCCTGCCCGGTGGACTTAACCATCATATCTATATGTTTTTGGGGTCGCTGAATCCGAATCCGGGGACAAAATATCCAAGTCAGCTCGTTTCTTTTTCAAGAAACGCACAAATGGACGTGAGATCGACGAAAACAGCGATTTTTCTTGTACATTTTTACAAAAAAAAAATATCTTTATGCCCGGTGGACTTAACCGTCATATCTATGTTTTTTTGGGGTCGCTGAATCCGAATTCGGGGTTCGAATAACCCAGTTAGCTCACATTTTTCCGAAGAACGCAAAAATAGACGTAAAATCAACGAAAAAAACTATTTTTCTTGTATAATTTTGCACAAAAAAATGTCTTCATGCCCGGTCAACTCAACAAGCATAGGTATATGTTTTCAGGATCGCTGAATCCGAATTTGGGGTCCAAATAACCAAGTTCGCTTGTATTCTTCCAAAAAACGCAAAAATAGACGTAAAATCGACGAAAACAGCGATTTTTCTTGTATATTTTTACAAAAAAGATTCACTACGTAATTTGTTCTTTTCTTATTTGCTTTTAGAGTAGCTTGCTGAAATGTAGAAAAAAATTGAACTGTAGTTCGCTTGTTAGAAATTACAAAATTTACAGATTTCAAGGTTGAAAAATTTAAGTGTTTTAATTCGAGAGCCTAAGTAGTTGCAGAAAATGAAACGTTCTCTTGAAATTTTATAAGCTATTATCAATTTTTAAATAATTTGAAATTAATAGATTCATAATTAAATACGTTTACTCAATTTACAATAGAAAGCTTTGCATAGATTAAATTTGAGACTGCTAATTTCAAGCTGTGAACGTGACAGTTTGAATTCTTCCATTAAACATTTTTTGAGTAAAACTGTTTAATTTTGAAGTATATATAACAATTGAATTGTAATTTTGGTATTCAATTTCGTTTCGGAATTTGATATTTAATTTTTGTAGAATTCGCACAAGCATATTTCATATTTTTCAGTTTTTAATGTAGTTAGAAAGTAGAAAAACTTGGTTTTCAGTTTTTCCTCAATTAGAAAAGGAAAACTTTTATATTTTAAGACTTTTTATAGGGTTGAAAGGGACGAAACTTCAGTTTTTTTTACCTGATTCAGAAGAGGCGATTTTTTCTATTTAGAATTTTTATTGAGTGGAAGGGAGGTACGTTTTATTTTCAATCTTTTTTTCTGAATTGTAGGAGGATAATTTTGTTAAAAAGCATTTTTATTGAATGCACGTGTGGCAAATTTGGTACTTTTAATATCCAGGTGAAAGGAGGAAAGTTCTTATCTTTAATGTCTTACTGAATTACAAGAGGGGCATGTTTTATTTTTTACATTTTTCAAGTGTGAGTTAAAAGAGAGGTTTAGTTTTAATTTAAATTTGAAGTATTGAAAATGAAATCGCGGGTTTATATTTTGTAACCATAAATCATTAAACTATTTTTATTTTCAAAGTGTTAAAAGCTACAGTTTTATACGTGTACATTATTGAGCGTTTGAATTTTAATTTTTTACAGCTTCAATTTGAATTAGGTATTTTCACTTCAACTACCAGCTAACCTCAGTTCGATGAATGCTGAGGAGAAAAAATTGGATCAAATGCATGGGACACAACTTTATTTTTGTAATATCTTCGTAATGAATAATAATTATCATCATTTTTTTTTTTCATTGAATAGATCTTGCAGAATACAAACTTTTTTCAAATACACTTAAACAGAAAAAATAAGTGTTTACGAAGGTAATAGCAAAATAGGGCAAAAAATGACCGAATCCCATGCATTTGGTCATTGGTTTGCCCCTCAGCACTCAACCTCCTAAAATCCTTCGAAACCCATTAAAATCCTGTGCCTTTTTTTGGAATATTTCAATACCTCTTGAAATCCCCTAAGATCCCTTAAGATCTTTTGAAATTTCTTGAGATAACTTTGAATCTTTATGATCTGGAAAAATGGCTTTTCATTTCTTAAAATCCCTTGAATCCTCTATCTTGAAATTTTTTAAGTTTAAAATCCTTCTCCTAAAATCCTTTGAAATCCCATGAATTTTGTTCAAATTGTTTGAAATCTCCTAAAATCCCTTGATAGGCCCTGACTTTTTTAAAAATATTTCAATACCTCTTAGAATCCCCTAAAACCTCTAGAATCATTCAAGATCTCTTAAGATCCCTTAAGATCAGCTTAAATCTTCATAATCCGGAAAGATCATTCTTAATTTCCTAAAATCCTTAAAATCCTCTTCCTTAAAATTTTTAAAGTCTTGAAATCCTTCTCTTGAAATCCTTTAAAATCCCATGAATTCTTTTTGAAATTGTTTAAAATCTCTTAAAATCCCTTGAAATCCATTAGAATCCCATGCCTTTTTTTTGGAATATTTCAATACCACTGTAAATCCCCTAAAATCCCTTAAGATCTCTTAAAACTTCTAGAGATCACTTTAAACCTTTATAATCTGGAAAAATGGCTTTTTATTTCTCGAAATCCCTAAAATCCTCTCTCTAAAATTTTTTAAAGTTTCAAGATCCTTTTTCTAAAATTCTTTGAAATCCCATGAATTCTTTTGAAATTGTTTAAAATCTCCTGAAATCCCTCGATATCCCATGACTTTTTTTGAAATATTCCAATACCTCTTAGAATCCCCTAAAACCCCTAAAATTCGGAAAAATCACTTTTAATTTCTTGAAATTCTTAAAATCCTCTTCCTTAAAATTTTTAAAGTCTTGAAATCCTTCTCCTAAAATCCTTTAAAATCCCATGAATTCTTTTGAAATTGTTCAATATCTCCTAAAAGCCCTTAAAATCCATTAAAATTTCATGCTTTTCTTTGGAATATTTCAATACCTCTTAAAAGCCCCTAAAATCCCTTGAGATCTCTTAAAATTTCTTGAGGTCACTTTAAATATTTATAGTCTGGAAATATGGCTTTTCATTTCTTGAAATCCCTAAAATCCTCTCTCTTAAAATTTTTAAAGTTTGAAATCCTTTTCTTAAAATCCTTTTAAATCCCATGAATTCTTTTGAAATTGTTTGAAATCTCCTAAAATTCCTTGATATCCCATGACACTTTTTGGAATATTTCAATACCTCTTAAAATCTCCTAAAGGCCCTAAAATCCTTGAAGAATCAGAACCAGCGATTTGAATTTCGAAGATACGTTTTTCCCGCCTATAAACCGATTCAAATGCGAATAGATCATACTAGCTATGTGCTCAGGCCAAACCAAGAATATATTGTATAAACAGCATCCAGTGGTGACGTTTTTGCAATATTGGATTATAGTGGAACTCTTCATGAAATATATAGAACAAATGAAAACAGTTGCAGAATAAAAGTCAATGTATTGAGCGGCGCAGTTGATGATTTGACTGCAGATGGAATAAGATGTTGTCTTGTAGGCAAAAATCACCAAACCTCCTCAAACAGTTATATTAAAGCTTTTGTCAATAAAGATTAACTGAGGTCCGGATGAAATCTCTGTGGTGAACGCTCTACTGGTACTTCTTCATGTGCAAGACAATATTCACATGACCGGATTTCTCCTCAGTATCCTCCTCATCATGCCAGGTCCAAGTCTCCTCCAGACAGGCCTGCTACTCATGAAGTATTAGAATATGCACTTGGACAACGTGGTGGTCATGCAGGCTGATATTACCCATTCGTCCCACATCTTTTTATGCAATTTATTGCAGAATACGATTCTTTGCAGACTATGTATCAATAATGCAATGAAAAAATTGTCAAATGAAGAGAATAATCCTTGTAACCTTAAGTTCAATGAAAATTAAATTACAACAGTATTGTATTTTTCTTCTTCAAATCTTCATCTGACTTGTTATATATGTGTATGTTTATATATCTAATTAAGAATTAAGGTTCAACTACCACCGCCTGTTCCCATTCTGAGCCACTGCTATCTAAAAATGACACTGGCTCTCAGTAGGACCGCACATGAGATGGTTGTTGGGTGTACAATCTAGAAAATGAATAATAAAAACAATGAAAAAGCCTCGAATTGGACTGAAGCTTTGATTGATGAAATGCATACACACGGTAAATGTGAAGATCGAGTTTAGGCGATGAATGAAGACTGGGTGTTTGGAACGCTAGAGGGGTGGTTGATCCTAATGTAAGTGAATTACAAGAAACTATGCACATCAGGAAGCTAGATATTATATGTGTACCTGAGGCAAAGAATAAAAAAGCAAAATTAGAAACAGAGAAAATGAGGTATTGAAAGGCGGTTTTTAAATATGACCAGAAGTAGATAGTAAATCACATGGTTGTCAAGCGGTCGGTTTGATCAGGAATGAAAAGGCAAAGCAACATCTCAAAGATCATGATTTTGTATCTCTTAGAATGATGTGAAGTAGAATGAAGGTATGAATCAGAAGTCTATTTATCATAGCGTGCTAAGCTCCAGTTGACAGGTAAATTTAAAACTACACTCTTCAGTAGAGCGAAGTAAAAATGCTAAAATTAATCGAATCGTTTGAGCTGACGGATAACAATTTGTAGTCCGATATCCAAAACAAGTAAAGAAAAAAAATTTGAAATCGGTTAATATCTTCTTTTCTCACTTTTAAACTTACAATATTTAAAATTTTGGAAATTGGAAAAAGATTTTGCCTTATTCAAAATGTGTTGGAAATGTACAAAAACATGTTTTTTTGTATTGATTTGAATCTGAAATTTCTTCAGCATGAATCAAAGAAACAGGTTATTATTTTTTATTCATGGGAAACATTTTCTTCGTGGTGTATATAACGTCCGAAAATCGCAAAAAAAAATGAAATCCCAAAAATCTTAAATCGCGACAAAAGCTTTTTTCCGAAAAAGCAAAATAATTTTTTCTTTGATTCAAGCTGAATAAACTTCTGGTTCGACATATTCAACTTTTTTTAAAATGTGTGCATATGACTCAATCAACAACAAAAAACCTGTTTTTGCACATTTTCAAGAGAAAAAATATTACTGCGAAAAAAGTTTATTTCGAAATTTCGTAATTTTTTTTCATTATTTTTCACTAGTAAAAGTTGTGAATATAATAAGTGTCATAATTTTTGAATCAATAAGAAATATTTTAAAGTTGAAATCGTTAAATTTTACTGATTTAAATTTGTTTTCACTTTTGTCGAATGCCAACGCACAAGTTTGTTTTCCCTCAGCTCCAACGATTTGATTTGTTTTAGTATTTTCACTCTTCCCTACTCTTCAGTGTTCTTAAACTCAAATTAAAAATTTCTCAAGTTAGAACATTTAAAATTGCAGTTGATGAATTTGGAATATTCCATTTTTTTATTAGGTAGGTATATAAAGTGTTCAACTTCTAATACTTACTTAAAAAGTACTACATATTTTCTAATGTTATTGGTAACTTATTTATCCAGAAATAATTTATTCAAGTGCTATAATTGCTTTAATTATTATTCAATAACAGGTTCACTCAATAATTTTAGAGACTTTTCCTAAGTATGAATGATTTTGAAGAAACAAAGTCAAGTTTTCAATTTTAAGTCTTCCAAATTGAAGAAACTGTCAAAGTAAATCATTAAAATCACAGATTTTTTAATTTTGAATTTAAAAATTAAAAACTCTTCAATTTAAAAATATTTAAATACCAATTATTTAATTTAAATGATTTTGAAGATCCAAAGTAAAGTTTTCAATTTCAAATCTTCAAAATTGAAGAAATTTCAAATGTAATTCATCAAAATTACTAATTATTTATTGTAATGGAGATACAATGCAAAAACAAAGATCTATTGTACAGGTAGGTGGATAAACAACATTATACCTGTGATCAATCACAGAGGTGCCTTTCCGCCCAAACGATAGCCTGGAAAATAGGTCGTGTGTGACCTAAGTTATTTCTGTGAACTATAACAGGGGTGCCTTTCCGCAAAATTTTGCGTAGTGGCTTAGATAAACGAAAAAGCTATGATTTTCATGATTTCTTCATGGCTTCACCATGAAAATCGCTTTGTCGACAATTTTCATGATCATATTCGAAATTTTGCGTATTTGCTGCGATAAATGCGAAAAACATGATTTTTATGGTTTTCATCATGGAAATCGCTTAGCTACCAATTTTCACTATCAGATTCGTAATAAGCGCGTCAAAATACATAAGTATACGCAGTTTCAATAAAATCAGAAAATTCAGCTATTCGGAACTGCATTCCAATTTTATTTATTTTCAAAAACTAACTATTCCTGGTCCAAATTATGTATATGGGCATTTGCACGAAAAGGGTCATTTTCTCAAAAAATTAAATTCCAAAACAAACATCAAGGCACACATTTCATACTTTGTTCCTACATTCTACATACATGTAAAAACGCATTTTTAGGTTATTCGATATTTTTGACCATGCCACCCGAGATATGAAATTACAAATACATAATTCGAATATTTGAGAGAACCCACAGGAAACCGATATAGGTCTAGAGTTAACAATAAGAGATTTGTTATCCTTCTACCAAACAGGGTACATACGTGTATTTTTCCAGACCATTTCCAGACCATTATTTGATAAGAGATGATGGAATCAGATCAGAAGCAGCTGTTTCTTTATTAACGATCTTTTCTATGGCATTCCGAATTTGTATCGAGGCTATGAAGGTATTATTTATTCATTTAAGTTGAGCTGTATTGATGCCAAGCAATCATAGTCTTTTGATAGGAACAGGATATTTGTCATTCCAATCAGGTTCTGGGAGATCAGATATACTATAAACTTTCATGAAATGAGCTGCAAACGAATGTACAAAAAAATGGGGTTGCGAACCTCAACGTCGTTACATGTCATGAAATCTGGAATACGTGTAATGCCCTTCCGTTTATTCAAATAAGACCAAAATCCTTGAATCACATGAAGTGATTTGCACAGAATGTTCATCCACTTTTGTTGACAGAGAATCGACAGAAATTTTTACCCGGAAGGAAGTTGTCATGAATAGCATCGCCATGAGTTTGGAGCATTCGTTTAGCAACATAACTTATTGCACTTTATATTGTTGCGAGATCAAATAAAAACTGGGAATTTTTTATTTTAAATATTTTCTTTTTCGGGACTTTTATGTTTCAAATTTTTTTAGTCGTAACATTTTATTATGTTAGCAGTTTTGGGGGATGGGGGGTTAAATTATAATCATTATAAACTATCAGGAATTTTATAATTTCCGGAATTTTTTATTTGAAATATTTTATTTCTCGGAAATTTTATGTTTCAAAATTTTTTAGTCGTAACATTTTATTATGTTAGCAATTTTCATTGTTGGAATTTTGTAAATTTCCCAGTAATAAAATTACCGAAAGAGAAAATTTGCAATACTGTAAAATTCCCGAGTAATAAAATTCCCGAATAATAAAATTCAAGAATAATAAAATTCCCGAATTGAAAAATTCCCGACAGCTTATAATATTAATGCCGAATTACAAAATATCCGAAATAGAAAATTCCCCAAAATTTAAATTGTCGGGAATTTTCTATTTCGAATATTTTATACTTTCGGGAAATCTATTTTTCGAGGTTTTTCAGTCGTCCTTTTTTATTGTGATAGCAATTTTATTTTTGTAATTTTCAAATTCGGTTTATTATAAACTGTTGGGAATTTTCCAATTGGGAAATTTTCTTTTTCGGCAATTTCACAATGTCTGGAATTTTATTTTTCAAAATTTTTCAGTCGTCTGAAATTCTGAAAAATAAAATTCCGGACGCATTAAAATTCCTGAAAAAGAAAAAAAAAATTCAAATTTGAAAATTCCCGATAATTTATAACTTGAATTCAAAAAATCCCAACAAAGAAAATTGCTAACATAATAAAATGTTACGACTAAAAAATTTTGAAACATAAAATTCCCGAAAAAGAAAATATTAAAAATAAAAATGCATTAAATTATAAAATTCCGGACAGTTTATAATTTTAAGGATTTTAAAAATCCCAACAAAAAAATTGTTAACATAACTGAATGTTACGACTAACAAATTTTGAAACATGAAATTCTCGAAAAGAAAATATTTCAAATAAAAAATTTCCGGCAATTTGTAATACAATCGAATTTGAAAATTTCTGAAATAAAATTGACAACATAATAAAATTGGACTGATAAATCCTAAAAAATAAAATTCCGGGCACATTAAAATTCCTGAAAAAGAACATGTCAATTTTGAAAATTCCTGGCAGTTTATAATGATTATAATTTTAAAAATCCCAACAAAAAAAATTGGTAACATAATAAAATGTTACGACTAAAAGATGTTGAAACATAAAATTACCGAAAAAGAAAATATTAAAAATAAAAAATTCCGGAAATTATGAAATTCACAACAGCTAATAAATATAGGAAAGTTAATTATAAACAATGAAAAATTGTATTAACAATTATGTTTCTTAATTTGCTTCGACAATATTTTTTAGCATTGTTTTCGAGCGCTCGTCCCCTTATTGCATCCGGACCCTCAATTTAAAACAACTCAGGGATTTAAAAAAAAATCTTACAAAAGTCAGGGAATTTTTATAACTTTAAATAACTGTCAAGAAGAATAAATTTAAAAAAAAGTGATATCTATTTGAAATTGTTTTATTTCATTTATAAAAGATTATAGGTTCAAAATGTTACGAATTTAAGATTCTTGTCTTCGAATATTAATGACCAGGGAAAATGAAAAACTGGTAAGGAAAAAAATAGGGAATTTTTAAATTGAAGTTTTGCTGTAATCCTGATACAATATTCTTGCTAGTAATTTATTTGCCTTCTTTTTTTATTTTTTCGCGTTTTTTGGGATGAAAATGCAACTGTTTTGTGGCAAATTCAACTATTTCATAAAAACTTTACTTTTTGTTTAAAATTTATATTTTGGTGTTGAAAAGTCAAACGGAAATCTTTCTCGGATAAAAATTCAAGTTTTTTTTTTAATTTGTCTTTTTCATTTACAAAATTCATCTGTTTCAGTAGAAACGTCATTTTTTTTGGATAAAAATGCAACTGTTTGGTCGAAAATTAATCTTCTTTGCTTGAGGGTTCACTTATTTTGTTTGAAAATTTTCGTTGAATCACTTCGTTAACAAATAATTTTCTTTTGGAAAATTCATATTTTTAGTTGAAAATTCATCTCTTTGGTTGAAAATTTTAATATTTTGTTGAAAATTTACATTTTTTCAATTGAAAATTCAACCATGTGGGTAAAAGTTTAACTACTTTGTTGATTTTTTTTTTAATGAAGGTTTATCTCATTTGGTTAAAAATTTAACTATTTTGTTGAAAGATCATTTTTGTTCTGAAAATTCATATTTTCTGCTGGAATATTCAACTTTTGTATAGAAAATTCGTCTTTTGGCTTAAAGGTTCAACAATTTAGATGAATTGTTTTTCTTCCGTCACTGGGAAATCTTTATTTGTTGAAAATTCGTCATTTTGGTTCTAAAATTATTTTTTTTTGTCGCTTAACTTTTTTTGCATAACCAACCATTTTAGAAAAGAATTAAAATTTTTTGTTTAAATTAGTCAAAGTAGGCGTTTCGCGCTTACAAAAAAGGGTTTCATAACCTATTAGGATGTAAATAAGTCGCCTAAACCTCCCCTTCCCCACTACCCCTACATTTTCCTAGTTCCCCTCTCCACCACTACTTTCCCTCCCAAAACTTCAAGTTACTCTATATGATTGATGTTTGTCATGTCCTATTATAAAGTTTTTGATAAATCGATGAGTCGGTTGATATGATGGTACAGCTGATTGTTTTTTCAGATTGGTTAAAGACCCCGGCTTCTAATAATAATGTGTATTTTCTACCATATGATCTTCTTCCTTGTATGGATTGCAATCGTCCAGATATTGCTGAGATTCGGCTGTTTCTTCGTAGTCTTTCTGTTCTCGAATTTCCTCTTGCGTCAATTCCTGATGCTCTAAGAAATGTTCTCTTCTTTTTGTTCTCTCGTTATCCTGATTTAGGTTTGAGGTGGTCGTTTGGATTTTTGGTTGTTATACAAATTTTAGGGCTTAACGTAGCATTGGGTGCGAAGTGTCCCATTTTTCCGCATTTACGGCACATTATTTATGATCGATCAGCTAATCGAATAATTTTGTTTGTTTTTTTGAATGATAACGGTGTTGTATTCGCCTGAGGCCTAGGTATAGATGCTGACATTTGTGGTCGTAAAAACTGGAGTATAGGTTTCTTAAATGATGGTGGGCGAATTGGCTGCACTTCTCGTAGCAATATCTTTATTTCTATCGCCAAATGCTGTGCTTCTGTCAAATTAGAGGGCTTTTGGGCGTTAACTTTGCACTGCGTATTTTATTTCATTAACTACCTGTCGCTACCTCCAATTGAAATTTTGTATTAATTTTGTTTCTCCTTGTTTTACATTTTCCAATTTAGACATTAACCCATTAAAGCCCGAGTGTTTTTCTGTGTTTTCGATTTTTGCAATATTTAGGTATTTTTCCCCTTGAACCCTGTGAAATAATAAGCGATATCTGTTTCGATTTTTGTGTCACTGATTCGTCAGAAAAGGGTGATGCCATATGGCATCGCCAGGCTATGATGGGTTAATGCAAATACTGATCCTAGCTGTGATAAATTTTTTCGTAATGCGTTACATAACTCACCAAAAGAATGTTTTCTTACATATCTAATTGATTTCGCAGCGTTACCTTGTAATTTTTCGGCTTTCATAATATCTAGTGAAAAGTTGGGTTGGGTACATCTTTTCTTATTTTTTTTTTCATAGATTTTATGAAGTCTTCTATACCTATGTCGTCGTAATCATTTATTTCCTTTATAGTTATGATGATGTCTTCAGTCGGAATAAAATCTATACCGCCTTGACTTTATTCGAGTTCGCGTTGTTGGTTATTCGTATTGTCAGGTGGTCTAGTAGGTAGTGTAATAGAAGAATTGAATAGAGCAAAGTGTTCGATTTGATAGAGCGGTCTCATGATCCCTTCAGCACCCGGATTCGGATTCAGCGACCCCAAAAACATATAGATATGCTGGTTAAGTCCACCGGACATGAAAATACTTTGTTTTATGTAAAAATATACAAGAAAAATCGCTGTTTTCGTCGATTTTCCGTCTATTTTTGCGTTTTTTGAAAAAATACGAGCTAACTTTGGTATTTGGACCCCGGATTCGGATTCAGCGACCCCAAAAACATATGTACATGCCGGTGTAATATTCTCTCAGAATAATGTTAGAAAATTGCAGTTATTAATTATTATTGTTAATAATATTTAATTTGAATACAGCTAGAAAGTTGTAGTTTTTTCTGAAATTTTCAACCATTTCTCTACTTTTCACGTGGAGTGAGTTAATAATTAACTCAATTTTTCAAAAATAATTATTTAAACGAATGATTATTGTTTATAACTATCTTTTTCTTTATTAATGCTAGATAGTTGCGGTTTCATCCGAAATTTTTAAATTTTTACCCACTTTTTACTTAGTAAAGTAATAAATAATGCAAGTTAACAAAAAATAGTTGTTTAAACAATTTGTTAATGTTCATAACAATCTTCTCTTAGATAAGTGCTAAGAATTTGCGGTTTTTTCTTAAGTGTTTAACTTTTTGTCCACTTTTCGTTTTTATTTACATCAAGAAGTTTATTGCAAAACGTAGAAGAAAAATTTGCATATTTCCAATATCGATATTATTTCAGAAAATATATTCACAAAAAAGAGATTGTTTGAAATATGTTTCTCTCTAATGTGTATTTATTACCTGTTCATAACTTGAAAGGCAAAGCAAAGTTAGAAATTTCAGAAAAAAACGCAACATTCTAGCACTTATCTAAGAGAAGAGTTATAAACAATGATAAATTGATTGAAGAACTTTTTTTGTTGAACTTGCATTAATTATTATTATTATACTAAGTGAAAAGTGGAGAAAAAGGGAAACATTTCAGAAAAAAAACCGCAAGTACCTAGCATCAATATAAGAGAAGATAGTTATAAACAATAATAATTTGTTCAAGCAGTTAGGTTTGCTGGATTTTATTAACTATTATATCACTCTGCGTACAAAGTGGACAAAAAGTTAAAAATTTCAGGAAAAACCGCAACTATCTAGTATTACTGTACGAGAAGATAGTTATAAACAATACTAAATTATATAAACAATAATTTTTGTTAACTGGCATCAATTGTTACCTCGCTCTAAGTACAAAGTCGACAAAAAGTTGAAAATTTCAGAAAAAAAACATCAACTATCGTGCATTACTATAGGAGAAAATAATGATAAACAATGATAAATTATTTGATTATTGTGGCGCAGTACCTTATGTTGCGCACTCGTTTTGTAGATAATTCGTTCTTTTTGGCTTTACAATTCAACAATGTGGTAGCAAATTAAAATATTTCGGTGAAAGTTCAACAGTTTTTCAAAAAACTAAGTGTTTTGTTGAAAAATCGTTTTTGTGTTAAAAATTTAACTGCTTGTTGGACAATTATATTTCTGTTGAAAACTTATATTTTCGTTGAAAGATCCTGAACTCCTAAGAATGTCCAAACAATGAGAATTACATTATATATTCTGAAGTAATTGAAAATTTCTCAATAGATAGTAGTAGGGCACCAGCTCTTAATGTGGTGCAGTAACTAATGTTGCGCACTCGTTTTGCAGATAATTCGCTCTTTTTGGCTTCGCAATTCAACAATTTGGTAGAAAATTAAATTTTTTTCGTGAAAGTTCAACAGTTTTGTAAAGAATTCCCTTTTTTTTAATTGTATTAGTGGGTTAAAAATCGAACTACTGGTTAGACAAATTATCTTTTTGTTGAGAACTTATATTGTTGGTGGAAAGATTCTGAACTCCTAAGAATATATCCAAAAGTCAAGATTACATAATATATTCTAGAATAACTCGAAATTCCTCAAAATGTAGTAGTGAGGCACCAGCTTTCGATGTAGCACAGTACCTACTGTTGCGCACTCATTTGGTTTTTTAGCTTCACAATTCAACAATTTAGTAAAAAATTAAAATATTTTGGTGAAGGTTCAACAGTTTTGCAAAAGAATTAACTTTTTTGTTGAAAAATCTTATTTTTTGAGTCAAAAATTTAACTACTTGTTATGAAATTATATTTTTGTTGAAAACTTATATTTTGGGTTGACATATGCTGAACTTTAGAAAATATATCCAAATGTTGGTACAGTCAAGATTACATCGTATATTCTGGAATAAATGGAAATTTCTCAAGAGATAGTAGTGAGGCACCAGCTCCTAATGTGGCGCAATACCTAATGTTGCGCACCAGTTTTGTAGATAATACGCCTTTTTGGCTTCATAATTCAACAATGTGATAGAAAATTGTAATATTTCAATGCAAGTTCAATAGTTTCGTAAAAAATTTACTTTTAAAAAAATTATATTCATGAGTTACAAATGTAACTACTTGTTACAAAATTATATTTTTGTTGAATACTTATATTTTCATTGAAAGATCCTGAATTCCTGAGAATATATGAAGAAGCCAAAATTACATTATATATTCTGTAATGATTCGAAATTTCTCAAGAGGTAGTATTAGGGCACCAGCTCTTAATGTGACGCAATACCTAATGTTGAAAGGCTGCCAGTGTGGCAAACAGCACAAGTTGCCGTTTAAAACAAATGAGCGGAGAAAAGCAGTGCCGGCTGAATTCGTTGATATCGACATGTTTTCCCATGTCGGTTGAATCGGCTAGTGGTGCAAAATATTTTACGCTATTTGAAGAAGAGTCCACAATAGGATTTGAGAAAGCGATGTAGCATTGACTTGACGTAGGCTTGCCATAGCAGTAGCGTGGACGTGATGCCCGCGCATGTATTTCCAACTGTTTATTTTTATGTGACATTCGCGTTCCGGAGAATCAAGATTAAAATAGCGACAGGTAAGCAATTAATATCATCGGAAAATAGTCCAACATTTTTTTGTCGAAAATTTCACATTGTAAGCACTACCACAAAACCGACATTAAAGCAACCCTGCACGTCATAACCGCACTTTCAATGAAATCGAAGAATCAAAACGTGAGTCGATCATTTTAATCTTAAATCTCTGGAACAACGGAACGCGAACGACACGTAGAAATAAACAGTTGGCAATACATGCGCGCGCATTGCATCCACACTACTGCTATGTCAAGTCAATGCTACGTTGGTTACTCAAATCCTATTGTGGACTCTCCTTTAGAATGACGCATCATATTTTCTAACTGTGAAGTTTATCCAGCATTAACCGGACAGCCTTGATTGTTTCGAAGAATACGTAAAAAAAGTGAGATTAAATTCGGATTCTTAGTGAAAGTTCTGCGTTCGGACAACGGGACAAAATTCTGTAACAACAATTTTCGAAAACTCCTCTCAAGTCAAGGAAACGAGCATGAGAAGACTGCTCCTTATAAACCAGAGCGAAGTACTCGGCTAGAAAGAGAAAACAGAACGGTAATTGAATCTGCCCGCTCTATGCTTTATACTCGTACGAAGGATTTAGCGAAATATCTGTGAGCTGAAGCGGATGAAACCACAGTTTATTTGTTACACAGAACGCCCGTAAGTCAGACTCGGAATACCACATCGTACGATATCTGGCATGGAAATAAGTCTACACTGAAGCAGTTCAAAGTGTTCGGGAGTGAAGCTTATGTGCTTAGAACTGAGGAAAAAAACACTAACCTCGTACCTAAAGGGAGAAAGCTAATTCTGTTCATGTATTATGCAAACTCGACCAACTACCGACTGTTTGATTAAAAGACGAAGAAAATAACTATTTCTCGAAATGCTATTTTTTTTTAAACTCTTAAGTGTATCAACTTAAGAAAGATGCAGTTTTGATTCCTTCATAGCGCGAGAATATAGTAACGGAACAGATTCAGGATCTGAGACTGGAAAGTGCAGAAAATTCAGAATTTTTATTAATAGATAAAAACTAGAAAATTATTTAATTCAATTCAAAATTTATTTTTTTCAAATATTTTTAGAGTTTTTAATCGCATTCTTCATTTCTCTACTTAACAATTATGTAACATTAATATAACAAATATTTAAAAAGTGTGCAACAGTTATATAATATCAACATAACTTTGAGGTAACTTAACTATAACATCAATATAACATATAATGATCTGAAATTATATTTATATAATACATTTCTTTCCGTTATACTAAAGTTATGTAACTTTGCGAAAATTTAATTTGTTTTCTGAGAACTAACTTTTTTCAAATATTTTGTGAATTTTTGATCGTATGATTTAATTTATGTGTAAAAATTATATAACATTAATATACCAAGTAGGTAAAAAATGTGTAACAGTTATATAACATGAATATAATTTTGATGTAACGTAAAAGTTATATAAATTTTTTTATGTTATGCTAAAGTTATGCAACTTCACCAAAATGTAACTCTCTTGCTTAAAATTAACTTTTATCTAATACTTTGTGAAATTTGGATAGTATGCTTAATTTTTATATGTAACAATTATGTAAAATTATTATAACAAATACGTGACTATTATATAAAAGTTACAGTAGAACAATATAACTTTGAGATAACTTGGACATAAAATAATTATAACACTGACATAACACATGGTGAGATAACGTAACATTCATGTAGCACATTTTTTGTTACGCTAAAGTCATGCAATTTTACTTAATTGTAAATTTCTTGCTTCGAACTAACTTCTTTCAAACATTTTGTGTATTTTGGGTCGTTTGCTTTATTTTTATATGTGAAAATTATGTAACATAAATATAACATATAATGAGCTAACGTCACACTTATATAACCATTCATTTCTTTTACTCTAAGATTATGTAACTTAGAAAAATGTAACGTTTTTCCTGAATAAACATTTTTCAAATTATTTGTGAATTATTGAGTGTATGCTTAATTTTATTATGTAATAATCATATACCATTAACATAACCAATATTCAATCATTAGGTAACAGTTATATAACAATCATATGACTTTGAGATAACTTGGGTATAACATTATTATAATATTAATATATGACATATGATAAGCTAACATAACATTTATATAAAAAATTTCACTCTGTCATGCTAAAGTTGTGTAACTTTACAAAACTATAACTTTCTTGCTTAAGATTAACTTTTTCAAATATTTTACGAATTTTTGATAGTATGCTTAATTTGGTTTTGTAACAGTTATTTTTAAAGGATTCACGAATTATTAAGTGATTTTAGTTAATAATCAGGTATTGAACTTTTCTTGTCGATTGTTCATTTCAGTACAAAAAACAGTTTGAAAAAATTAAAATATATTATGAAATAAAAACAAATTGTGTAGCACCTAGCTTTTAGTTTTTATGGCAGAAATGAAGTAAGTGTGTGAATGATTCTTGCTTTTTATTTTCAAGGAATAATTTGTGTAAACATATATTATGTTGGAGGTGACGTAGCCTGTTTACAAGTTTCACAATATTATAGCCTTCTCATGGTTTTAA
This sequence comes from Andricus grossulariae, assembly GCA_011634705.1. NCBI lineage: Eukaryota > Metazoa > Arthropoda > Insecta > Hymenoptera > Cynipidae > Andricus > Andricus grossulariae. The sequence goes on along the minus strand of JAABKJ010075445.1, from coordinate 191,361,550 downwards.
CAGGGTTGAAAGTGTTACACCATCCTGTTCTCTTATTAAACTTTTATATTCAACCGATTCAAATTCTTTAATCTTGTTCTAATATAACGACTTTCCCAGTCTCATGGGACATAAGCTAGGAGAGTCGCTAGAAAATGGCAGCGACAACGTAGGAGCAGAAAATAGTTGAATGGTAAATTAAACTGTTAGGCACAAGACACCTATTCGGTGTCACTCCAAAATGTTCACAAACAATATTTATATAACGGATCTCTTATAAAAAGTCCCTAGCTCAGAAAGAGGGATTTCGTGGGGAGCGAGAAAAGCACTCCAGAATTAAATTTTGTAAAAAAAATATAGTAAGACTATGTGAAGTTGAATTAAATTTAGCAATAGTACCCATATAAAACATATAACGTGAATTCGCAATAAGGTGTTTAAACCCGAACCATTATTAACCTTCTTATACTCAGATTGCGAAAAAAACAATGAGAATCTCACAAGGCACACTAATACACTGCTTATTACATCTAAAAGTTACAATAAACTAATTGCTTAATCCTAAATTAAAAATATGCCAAAGAGGAATAAGTTCACTACACCAAATATGGCGTCTGCCTGAGTAATGGATCGAAACTGTTATTTGAACGCGACATTTTTCTTTCACATCAAATTTTAGGTCTAAGTAATCTCAACAAAAAAAAACTATACAAATAAAGAACTTGAAACTCACAACATCTCACGAACCCTGGAACAAATACAGAAACGAAAGATATGACGCCTACCTTAAACCTTGGAATCTGAGAGTCCTCCTTATTTTACGACGCTGAACCGACAGAAAAATCGACTCGTCCCAGTAACTTTGTGGCTATTTGTCTCTTTACTCAAAACTTGTGACTCGTCGATGACCGACACGAAACTGATCCCTCCTGCGTCCTCTGCCTCGCCAGTACCTTCACGCTCACGCCACAATTCTCGGCACAGTCGTGGCTGCCCTCCCAAGATGTATTTCTGGGAGTCTGATCAATGGAATTCGGTCCACCGTTGCGCCATCAAAATGCATGAATTTTCAAACAAATAATTTAATTTTTTACTCAAAAAGACAATTTTTCAACCAAAAATGGAAAAATAAACTTTCCAGTAAAAAAAAAACGAATTGCCATCAAAATTCATGAATTTTTAAACAAGTAGTTAAATTTTCAGTCAAAAAAGGAAATTTTCATCAAAATACATACATTTTTAAACAAATAATTGAATTTTTATCTTGAAAAAATAAATTTTTATCCAAAAATGGAAAAACTGAATTTGCAGTAAAAATACACGAATTTTTATAAAAATACATGAATTTTCAAAAAAATAGTTAAATTTTCAATTAGAAAGGATAAATTTTCAACTGAGAATTGAAAAGTAAAATTTTTAGTAGAAAACGAATTTTTATCAAAATACATGAATTTTCAAACAAGTAGATACATTTTCAACTCAAAAAGATACTATTTACATATATTTTTTGAAAAAACATTGTAATATTGTTTGAAATGAATAGCATCTAGCTTAAAAAAATGTTATTTCTCGCTTTAGCTATGACTGAGAATGTATAATAGGAAGAAAGTGACACGTGTTGGTGTTCACTGCTTATACGTGCTTCACCAAGCCTTTCTGAATTGAGGGAAAAAAGCTGAAGGCCGAGTAAGCCATAAAGCTATTGGCTACCAACATGTGGTTCCCGATTCAAAATTTTTTGCTCATAAAGTCATAAATCTCCAAAAGTGACCGTTGGCTCGAAAGGGGTGAGCGGGAATGAAAATAAAAATGTAAAAATTAAATTTTCAGTAAAAAATGAATTTTCGTCAAAATAGGATAAATTTTTAAACAAATAGTCAAATGGGGAAGCAAGTAGTTGAATTTTCAACTCGAAAAGATAAATTTTCAAGCAAAAATCAAAAAGCTAAATTTTCAGTAAAAAAACAAATAATTGACTTTTAAACTCGAATCAACCAAGAATCAAAAAGTTAAATTTTCAGTATAAAAAACGAATTTTCATCAAAATAATGGATTTTTGAACAAATAGTTGAATTTTCCGTAACAAAAAAGCAATCATTTATCAAAATACGTGAATTTTTGAACAAATAGTTGAATTTTTAACAAGAAAAGATAAATTTTCAACCAAAAGTGGAAAAGTTGTATTTTCAGTAAATAAACGAATTTTCATCAAAATACATAAATTTTCAAACAAATAGTTGAATTTTCAGCTATAAGAGATGAAGTTTCAACCAAAAATGGAAAAGTTAAATTTTCAGTATATAAAAAATGAATTTTCATCAAAATACATGAATTTTTAAACAAATAGTTGAATTTTCTTGTGAGCTTTCAAAATTCCTCAAAATCATTGAAATCATCGGAAAGCTTATAAAATCATTTGGGATTTTTCGAGATATTACAATAGGCCCTAAAAAATCGTGCTATGTTTTCCAAAATTCCAGGAAACTTTTTAATATCCCATGAAACTTTTTCGAATACCTTAAAATCAGTCAAATCCTTGGAAATTCCTAGACGTTTTTCAACCTTTTCAAAGAGCCCTTTTAAAAAGCCCTTAAATATTTAGAATCTTTTTTTTTTAATTTAAGATCAAGATAAAATCTACTTTCTTATGAATAATTTCATGCAAAAAGAGCATCAAATACATTCACAATTCAAAATTATATTTCCAAACTGCCTTTTCGGCTCATTACAGACAGATAAACAACAAAGGAAAATAGAGGGAGAATTGAATCACCTGAAAATTACTGAAATTTTTTAAAAATACCCCAAGATATTTCAACAATTTTGAAATCTTTTGGAATGCCTTAAAATTTGCAAATCTCTTGAAAGTGCTTCAGAATCTTCTGAAGTACCCTGAAATATGTTTAGTCATTTCAAATTCTATCAGGTTACCGAAAGTAATTGAAAATTCCTTGGAATCGTTTAATATACCCTAAAACCTGGCACAGGTCCTATAAAATCGATCTATATTTTCGAAATTTTAAGAAACTCTTTGATACAATACCCCATGCAAATTTTTTCAAATCTCTTGAAAATGCTTTAGAATCTTTCTAAATACTCTAAAATACTTCAAATCCTCTGAAATCAATTAAATGACTGAAATCAATTGAAAACTCATCGGAATATTTTAGCATAATTAAAAAGCTTTTAAATCCTTAAAACTTTTTTTAAATTCCTGGTAACATAAATTTTCTTTTTAAATGCCTCGACAATTTTTTAAATGCTCAAAAATATTTAAAATCCTCTGAAATCAATTACTAAAATCAATTGAAAATTCCTTGGATTCTTGAAGAAAACACTAAAAGTTTTCAAAACTTCTAATTTTTTTTAAATTCCTTCAAATTGTTGAAATAGATACAAAATTCCTTGAAATACTTCAATATTTCCTTAAATATTTCAAGCTCTTTAAAATCTTTTAAAATTCCTCGAAATTATTGACATCTCTTTAACATGCCCTGGATTACCACCTGTAATAGCCAACCTGTAGCCAACCTGTATGTAATAGTCAACATCTTTATGGAAAATCTAGAAACAAAAATTCTTAATAAATCTAAGCTCAAACCGGAATTTTGGTGCCGTTACGTTGACGACACTTTTGTCATCTGGAGACATGGAATAGATGAGATACATTTTCAGTTGAAAGTTTTTTTTTTTTTTTTTAATTTATTTCTTTGGTTTGACAATTGAACTATTTTGTTGAAAATTTAAGTTTTTGTCTAAAAATTTAACTAATACCTTTTTTGTTAACGTTTTTTTTAATTAAAAATTCATTTCTATAACTTAAAGTTTAAAAATTTTGTTGAAATTTCTTCTTTTTTTTTAATTAAAAAATGTTCGTATTTTAAACTATTCATTGTAAAAAACAGAATGTTGTCAGATAGAGACACACAAGTGCGAGATTTTTGAGAATATCATTCCACCATTTTTGTTTAGATAGTACATGATTTTATAATTAAAAAAATAAATTCAGATATAATCAAAATCTGAATTCCTCTTCAACATCAAGCATCAAGAAAAAAAGGTTTTTGTTCATTTCTAAAGAACTTTTTAATGATATTTTAAGACATTTTTAACAGCTGGCAGTTCTTACACTTTGAATTTTGCCGCGCTTGGAACACTAGCGCCATCCGCATTTTTTGTGAGAACTAATGAAATAAACAAGAATAAACTGGAACTTTCGGGAGTTTTGTGATCTTTTTAGAAAATGTATTCAGTCTTCTAATTTTGGGCTAAAAAAACATAAAATAGGACTATTTTGAATTCTTCTGTCAGTTTTGAAACTTAAGACGTATCAATATTTCGAGGTTACGAAACGTCAAGAAACGTTTTTTAAGTTTTACAATCTCAGCGGTTTTTCTTTTCGTTTGAATTAGCCAGAATCAACTTCATTATTGTCTTATCCTGAATTATTTTCGTTTAAAAGTTTAGTTATTTTTTCAGAATCTTGTCGATTTTCGAGATGGTTTTGCTATTTATGAAGTTTCTATATTTTTCATAACCTCACTTTTTCTTAAATTTGCTGATTTTTTTTTTCGTGTTTGGACAAGTTTGAGCAGTTTTTTGTAATTCTCAATATTTGGGAATGAATCACGATAAAAAATCAGGAAGAAGAAGCAGATCGAGGGAAAGAGAGAGGGATAGGGAAAGAGAAAAGGATCGAACGAGAGACAGAGAACGAAGGGAACGAAAAAAATCGAAAAGTCGCTCAAAAGAGAGAAAAAAGGTAATAATTCATTGTTTTTATTAAATTTGCATTAGTTTAAAAAAAATATATACATTTTTTTTACTTTTACTTTACTTTTTTTACTTTTTTACTTTTAGGCCGACAATTATTCAAATGCATGGGGAAAATGCAAATTTAATTTATTTTAATTGTTAAAATACGTTTTTTGCATACATTTATCTCGGAAAAATATTTTGTAGCATATTTTTGTGAAATCTTTGGAAAATCGTTGAAATCCTTGTGAAATCCTTTGAATCCACCTGAAATCTTTGTGAAATATTTGGGAAATCTTTGGCAAATTATTGAAATCATTGTGTAATCTTTCGGAAATTATTGAAATCTTTTAAATCATTCTGAAATCTTTGTGAAATCTTTGTGAAGTCTTTGTAAAATCTTCATACTAATTTCAAAAATCTTTGCGCAATATTTTTAAGATTTTTTAAATCTTTGGTAATATTTGTGAAATTGTTGAAATCTTTGTGAAATCTTTGGGAAAACATTAAAATCCTTGTAAAATCTTTTAAATCCACCTAAAATCTTTGTGAAACCTTTGTGCAATTTTTGGGGAATCATTCAAACCTTTTAAATTAAACTGAAATCTTTGAAATCTTTGTGAAATCTTTGTGAAGTCCTTGTACAATCCTTCTAATATTTATAGAAATCTTTTCGCAATATTTTTTAAATTTTAGAAATATTAGGTAAAAATTTTGAAATTATTGAAATCTTTGTGAAATTTCTGGAAAAATCACTGAAATCTTTATGAAATCATTTAAATTCATCTGAAATCTTTGAAATCTTTGTGAAATCTTAAAAAAATTATTAAAATCTTTGTGAAATCTTTGGGAAATTATTTAAACTTTTGTGAAATATTTTTAATATTTCGAAAATCTTTGCGGAATATTTGTGAAATCATTCGAATCATTGGAACCTTTGTGAAATATTTAGAAATATTTGCCAAATATTTGAAATATTCGTCAATATTTGTGAAATTATTTAAATCTTTGGAAAATGATTGAAATATTTGTGAAATTTTTGGGAAATCATTGAAATCATTGTGAAATCTATTTGATCAACCTGAAATCTTAGTGAAATCTTTGGGAAATTATTGAAATCTTTGTGCAATAATTGGGAAATCATTTAAATCTTTGTGAAATGTTTTAAATAAAGCTAAAATCTTATAAATCTTTGTGAAATCTTCGTAAAATCTTCGTGATATCTTGAGAAATCTTTGCGAAATGTTTTTAATATTTTTGAAATATTTGGTAATATTTCTGAAATTATGGAAATCTTTCTGAAATCTCGGGAAAAATCTTTAGAAAATCATTGAAATATTTGTGAAATCTTTGGGAAATCATTTAAATCTTTATGAAATCTTTGGGAAAACATTGGGAAATAATTGAAATCTTTGTGAAATCTTTGGGAAATCATTGAAATCTTTGTGAAATCTTTGGAAAATCGTTGAAATCCTTGTGAAATCCTTTGAATCCACCTGAAATCTTTGTGAAATATTTGCTTTCAAGCAAGTGAAATCATTTGAAGGTAAAGTACGGTGCACTTCTTAAAAAATATAATATCTAAATAACATGAATGTATAAATCTACAAGCCATTGATATATAATAAAAATGAAGAATAAATAAACTAATTATCTTAAGCGAAAACAAGAAGTTTAGTATCAAAATAATGTCTTTCTTAAGAGTGTTTTCTTAAGTGCTTTTACCTATTTTAGCAATAAATGACCTTATAATAATTATCCGTACAAAGAATCGTTCATAGACGTATGCGGCCATACTCTACAGTGTAGTCAATTTTCAGTGCTGAATTATTTATATTTTCTACATAAATTGCAATTACTTTAAGTGTATATGATCCTCATATTGAAGTGTGTAATACTTCCTTTCAGAAAAAGGTTCGAAGTCCGGATAAATAACAAATGCAGTTTTGTAAATGATAGCTAAAGATAACTCGCCACTCAACACCGTAGAAAAAGAAGGTTTTAAATATCTGATGAAAACAACTATTCCCTTATATTCTTTACCTTCGAGGAAAACAATTATGAGACGGATGGAAGAAAAATATGACTTTCTGTTGGAGTGCATAAAGAAGAAACTTGGGACTGTTCATCATTCTTCGATCACAGCTGATTCATGGACCGACACACTGAATACTGTCACGTAATTGAAAATGACTGCGCATTACGTATTTGAAAATGAGTTACAATCCACGACGATTGGGGTTACTGAAATGACTGAAAGACACACCAGTGAAGTTATTGGCAAATTGATGAAAGCTGTTTTGGATGAATGGCACAATAAAGATTCAAAGGTTGTTGCATTTATGACTGACAATGCATCTAACATCGTTAAAGCAGTTCATGATACGTTTGGGGCGAGCAGACATCTACCGTGTTTTGCGGATATACTAAATTTAACTGCTACACAGATAATGGACTTTGCAGATGCTTATACATTCTGCTGTAAGGTTAGAGTGATTGTCACATTTTTCAAACAATCTACGACTGCTGCGGATGAGTTGCGAAAATGCAGTGTCCTTAAATTAATACAAAGTGTCGACAACTGTTGGAACTCTACCTTCGAAATGCTACAAAAATTTATTCTATTGTCAGATGAAATAAGTCCGATTTTGTTGAAAATGCCGAATTCGCCCCCTATGTTGACTGCGAATAAACTACACCTAGCCAAAGAAATTGTTGAGATATTGCGTCCTCTCGAAGCCGTAACAAGAGAAATCTGCGGGGAACTGTATGTTACGAGTAGCAAAGTTATTCCTATCATCAGTTGTTTAAAGAAACAAATTGAAGGAATTCTGTTTTTTTAATTGTGAATCTTTTTCATGCTCATTTTGCATAAAATTGTTCATGATAAAATAGATTTCTTTTCGACCTTAATTTAAAAAGTTAAAACATTTTTTAATTTAATTTTGTTGTCAGTATTGCACATTTCTCTTCTGGATTGAATATACGAATTCCTTATAATTTCACCTTTCATTTGAAAAAAAATTGATAGTGACTCTTCTGGATTACAAGAGATCTTCATTTGAGTGAGACCTTACGCCGTCACAGCCCAGCTCTCCCAGTGTCTTACAGTGGGGGAAAAAGCACCTTTTTTGGAAAAAAATCCCCCAACAAATTAATTCTTTATAAACTCACATATAATTGTATAATAACTGTTCGTCTTTCAGGTATATCAAGTAACAGACGATATTTTACTTCAATTCAAGAAAAATGTGTTATTTAATAACAAAGTTTAAAATTCTTTTTTCTCTAACTTTTCAGTGATACCATATTTTTTAATACTTGTAAATTCATTTATATTGGTCACAAATCATTGTAATAACTAACAATTTCAAAATTATTTGAACAATTTTCATAAATGAATACACATTTAGACCATTTTTTCATGAATAGGCTGATTTTTTCGGAATCAACTAGAAATGTCTTGCCAAAATAGGTAGCTGTCACATTTTTAAAATTTGGAGAGGAGGTGGGGTTGATCCAAATATACTACAACTTAGACGTATTACATTTTCAACAAAATAGATACCTTTTTACCAAATAGTGGGTATTTCAACAAAAAATATGAATTTTGAACCAAGAAGATTAAAGGCCCATGCATGCTCGAACGCAAAACTGAATGTGTGCGGGCGTTCGCGTTTGCTCTAGAATAGGAACGGTGTGGAGCAATCTCTATGAATTTGAATTAGTAGACATTTTACTAATTCATTCAGTACACTTCATTTTACCTAATAAATCGGTTATTTTCAGAAGTTTACTAATTTTAACAGTAAGAATATCATTACTGAAGTTAATCTGTTATACCATAAATGCAGTGAATCAATTATAGACTTGGAATAAATTGATAGAGAAACAATTTTTTAATTAGGCTTTTGTTTATACTCCAATATTATTCATAATAATAAAGTGTATTTTTAAATTTTCATTTTAATAAACGAATAAGGAATTATGAAATGGGGAACAAATTTTAAACTGCAACCAATATCACATTTAAAAATGGTGCGCTTATATGTTTGGAACATAACCTCTCAAAATTAACTGATTTCTTCAATACAACTATAACTGATCAATTAGTAATTTTCGTTTTACTAAGATACGGACGTAGACATTAAAAGTGAATCTTTGCCGACAAGTAACAGAGAATTTATTTCTCTAATAAAACTAAAATCTAGAAGACGGAAACGGTATCGGGAGTATTAAAGCTCAAGTTGCCATTTCATAGAAAATTTTGAGACACCGAAACAGTTAAGGAGTAAAATTAAATTTTAAGTGGCGCTTGATCAAAGACAGTAGACGAAAACGGTATCGGGAGTATTAAAGATCAAGTTGCCATTTTAAAGAAAATTTTGAGACACGGAAACGGTTAAGGAGTAAAATTAAATTTTAAGTGGCGCTTCATCAAAGACAGTAGACGGAAATGGTTGACGGAATGGCAAATGGGCGAATGTGCGGAGAGTGAAACGTTCGAACGTACGGACGGTGAAGGCAGAAAAGGGTGAACTACGAGTAACTGGTATGTACTAGTTTTTCCTTCCCTTTTCTTTAGAATCTCTCTCTACTCAGAATTTATGAGCCTGCCCTGTTTCTAATGTAAAGGAATAGAGGTGGTGGTGATAAGCAAACATTGAAGAGTATTAACGCAAAAACGTGTATCCTTGTGTTGAAAATAAATCTTGATAGGGTATAGTTTTTATGCGGTCTCATAAAGTGTTGTTCGTTTTTGTTAAAACCATTCGCAACGTTCGTCAGAGAACAGCAAGTAAGGCATCTTCAGTTCGAGGAGAGTGAAGCAACGATCTCGCAAAATAAAAAGATAAACAATTCTTTGAACATAATAAGAATTGGAATTTTGGACCTCCGGGCTACTTGAAAGAAAATAAGAACAATTTCAGTTAACGCTTATTTTTTCTTAAGTCGGTCCTAATAATTGTGTATAACAAAATCTTGTCTTAACCACTTTTGAGTACTTTTCGCGTACCTTTGTGGCAATAAAGTGATGGTATTTGATTGGAAATGTGTAATATATTTTTGTCATTGATAAAAAAATAGTTTTTAAATCATTTTTTATGTCAAAATCTTCTAATAAGGGCCTTCCATAAACCACGTGATTTCTTTAGAGGGGGGGTGGAAACAGGCCACATTGGTCTACAGGGGGGGGGGGTCTGCGCCCGAGCCACGTGTTTTTACACTGAGGTGGTAAAAAAAATGGCATGGCTTAATCCTTTTTTGAAATAGCGCACGCAATCCTAAGTTCGATCCGATTGTTCTTAAAAACATAACAAATAAATAACCCTCATAACTTTTTGTTTTATTTTCGGTTTATAAGAAATGGAGAACAGCCACGTAAAATCCTAGGTGGGGGGGGGGGGGTCGACGAGAATGCCACGGTGAACTACATTGTTAAGTAATCATCACGTATCCCTAGGTTTTCATTGTTTTTAAAATATTAATTTTGTCAAAAATTGCCAAAAAGTTTGATAGACCAAAAACGTTGTATTGTTTCAAATAAATTTTACTTTACACAAAAAATTGTTCTAACTTGTCCTCAACGGCCTTTACGGTAAATATATAATAAGTATGAAGAAGAAAATTTAATATCAAGTCAAAACATGTTGGCAATCAATGAAATTTAATTTTGAAGACAAAAAGATGAATTTTCTACGAAACACTTGAATTTCCAAACGAAAAATATGAGTATTTAAAGAAAAAAGTTTATTTTCAATCAAATAGTTAAATTTTCTAGTCAGATAGTTGGACCAAAAAGACGAGTTTTCAACCAGAGAAATTAATTTTCAACTAAAATGATGAATCTTCAAAAACAAAAATTAATTTTTTACAAATTAGTTCAATTTTCAACCAAAAAAGCTGAATTCGCAGCAAAAAATGTAAGAGTTGATATTTGAGCCAAATAAGATTCTGCAGTCGAAAAAAATTTTCCAAACGAATTGTTGAATTTTTAATCCAAAAGACGAGTTTTCCACAACACATTTGAATTTGCAAAAAAAAATGAATTTTTAACAAAAAAGTTAATTTTAAACTAAATAGTTGAGCTTTCTATAAAATCGTTGAGTTTTCAGCCAAAAAATATGATACTGAACACAAAGTGTATGTACTGAAAAGAATATACTGAACAAAAATTATGAGAATGAGGAATCAAGATCTATTTGATAATCAAAATGCGTTAAAAAATGCACACATGGCCGTTTTTAAAATCTGTAGTTAATTTATTTTTCATCCTTGATTTTATTAAATTTTTTCTGATGTATTTTTATCGGTACAAGCCTCATTTTTGTGACATCGAGAAGTTACACATTTTCATGTCGCCAAAAAATATCATTTTTGAAAAAGAAAAAAAACGGACCATAGCTTCTTGAAGTTTAAATTTTCAGCTGTCTATTAACCACATGTAAACTTATTTTAGCGTTTTTTCTTCAAAATACAATCATTTAAGAAAAGAAAAGCACTTTTTTTTTAATTTAATTTTTTTTCTCACTTTCTTGTTGAAATCGTTCTTTATTATTATTCTAACCAGCACCATAATAATCCTGACTGTATTTACTTTCGATTGATGAAAAGTAAGTTGAAATTGATTGAAAAGATTTGGAGATATACTCCCACAAAGTTGGTGGGTTAGCGTAACCCACGGTGTACTCAAAGGGATAAAAATGAACGGTGTACTCAGAGGGTTAATTAAATTTCAAATTGAATAGCACAAGTACATGTCATGTTTCTTCACCCGGATTCGAGGGTATCTTTGAGCCACCGATCCTTCTTTTCAGTATCATACCTGCATTTTTTATTTGTCAAGTAAAAATAATTCTAGTCGATTAATAATATAATTATTATTAAATATTTTGAATAATAATAGGAATATAATTAATACATCATTATCCTTTTAGAGACTATCGTAACCATTTGGTGATATTCGACCATTTTTTTTTTTTTTTAATAATTCCGAAGCTTTTAATCTTAAAATTATGAGAAAATTGGACATTGTTTAAAAAAAAAATCATTTGCATGAAAAATTGATTGAGTCCTTTTTCCGGCAGTTCAAATTTTTATTTTTTTACAATTATTTTTTTTTAATTTTTAATTATATGTACGCTGACCTACATAACATATGTAGCAAAAAAGTTCCAATAAAATTTTATGTCAAACCAAAACTGAGTCCTGTATAGAGGTTTTTGTAGCACTATTTGGATTACAAAAATTGTTTGACAGAAATGTTTGGGAAAACTTTTTTACTACATATTTTATGTATGATAGTGTGCACATAATAAAAAATTTGTAATGGAAAAATAATTTCACAAAATTAAAATATGAATTTTCAAAAAAGGGCTCAATCGCTTTTTTTATTTCTCACTTGAAATATTCAGGCAACATGAGAGAATTTTGATACTTTTGTAATTTGCTGATTATAATTTTACGCAAAGGGGCACTTCGATTTTCATAAACTTACTGTTCTAATACATATATCTTTTGTTTGTACTGTTTATACATATTTAAAAATAAGTATCAGTTGGGTCCTATAACATGTTATTGTAAATAATTCATTTTTATCTCTAGTCTTTCTAGTAACATAGTTTTTACATTGTTTCATAGAGAGAAAAAATCAATAATTTTACCTACAAAATTGAGAAATGATCATATGAAGTACATTTTCCAGTATATTTAGAAAAAATGGGAAGATACAATTTGAAATAAAATTGGGAAATAATTTTTTGGATACTAGTTTTTCTTAATGAAGAATTTTAACCCTAATGAATATTCAACTGACAGATCTAAGATTATTTGTAGAAAAAAAAAATTTACTTGATCTACCGAACCACTCAAAATAATAGACGTTTTGGCCACACACAATTTTTCATAAAAAGAATTTTTGGTTTCGAATTCGAATCAGTGAACTGAAAAATAAAATTCAAAACCATTTTAGCATTTATAGAATATATAAAAAATGTCGAGTTAAATTTAGTAGAATCTGTAAAATTCACATATTAAAAATCTTTTCCTAACTTTTCTTTGACTGAGAGCCAATTAATGCATTTCTTTAATTCAAAGAAATTTTCTTTGAATTAAAGAATATTTTTCCCCAGTGTTGATACTGGAACTTTTGTTGCACAACTTGTTAGGGTTTGAGAGCAATCTTTAATACAATATATATCTTTTTTGCTAGTATTAAACACTTTTTGCATTATTCACCTAAATTATGAGATCTAGAATTAGATCTAAGTATGCTATTATTATTAAGATAAGAAGTTTGAGTGAAGCTGAAATATAAAAAAATTCTCTTTTCCAAGATGAAAAAGACCAATTTCATACAAAATCGGACAGCGTGACTCTGGTAATGTCGAGGAAATATTTGAGTCTGAAATCTACTGTTTTTCCCCAACTGAGGGCTCCTTTTGTATATTTACGTAAAATATGGAAAAACTAATGTAATTTTTTGTTTAACGTTGTATGTCGGTAAAAAATTCGCATGGTCTAATTTTCTTGGCAGCAGCTTTTTTAGTGCAATGTACACTCATTCAAATTCATGAAATAAACTTGAAAAATTGACGGAAAATTTAAAGAAATGCCCGATACTTTAACGTAACTACATCTTAATTTTACGCAATTTGTAACTCAACTTTCTGAAACTTTTTATAAAATAACGAAATTTTCGTAAACTTACCGTAAATTACAAACAAAGATACGTAATATAATAAATGTTGTAATTTTTGGTTGTTACAAGTTTCGGAATATTCAGATACTATGTATAAGAAAATTCCGGAAATGCAAAGAAAAATTAGGAAATTGTAAACTTAATTCTCCTAAATTTATAATATTTTTCGGAAATTTATCACCGGGATTACAAAATTTGGCAAAAAAAAAATCCCGAATGTTGAAAAATACGAAAAATAGAAATACCGATATAGAAATGAAAAAAAGGAAGTGTTTGAAATTCAAATTAACAAAATAAAATAAAACTAAAGAATATGTTTCTAATGGAATGGAAATATTTCAAATATAGAATTTAACCAAACGAGAAAAATTAACAAATGCCAAATTAAATAAATATAAAATTCCCGAAATTACATATTTTCCGAAATATGAAAACCCGAATTTCAAAAATTCCAAAAGTTAGAATTTCTGAAATTAGCCAATTCTCAACAATTTTTAAATTCTGGGAATTATTATTATTATTATTAATAATATTATATCATTAAGCTGTTTCCCTTTCGCGGTAGGCGTGAATTGCTCGGTTGGAAAGTAGTGATGTGTGGATTGGTATACAGGTGAAGGGAAGATAGGTATATAGGTTTAAGGCATAGATGTTTTCCATTGCAGTTGCAACGACCTCATAGATTATTCCACCCTTTATTATTCAGAATGCACCAGGAAACCACACTCTGCTTGCACTATTTGCTCGAAATATTTATGTCTTGCGAATCTAATTGTTTCAGTTGTTTGAAAAATCTTCGTTCGGCACTTTCACCCTGTAATCCACAATAATGTAACTTTGGTCACTCTTGAAACTTTATAAAGTTAATTTTCTCACACGAGCCATTTTAGAATATTATTTTTCTTGTAAAGCATCCGGTTTCACAGGGTCATGTTCACACGCACAAAGCCTAATTTTTCACAGTGAGTTTTTCTTTTATACGTGTGATGATGATAACTTACGCCCCATTATTGAGAAAATAGAATGCAACAAGAATAAAACTCTGAGTAGTTTCGATGAAATATAAGTGGACTGTAACAGTTTATTAGAATTATTGCATATTTTAATTACACTGAGTATAACAGTCCGAAGCCTTTAACGCGTCATAAACGTTTAAAAGTCTGAATCGTTTCTGAGCTTTGGTCAAATTGTAGCCAGCAATTTTCAATGGAGTAACAGTAGCAGTTGGCTAAGGGCAAATTTTTTCGAACCTAGTTGAATTTTTAACATAAAATTACTTTTCAAACGTGAAGGATAAATTTTTATCCAAGAAGGATGAATAACCTCAACGGGCTCTCCTGGAATGTATGATTGTAATATGGTAGAAGGGTGAAAGAGCCTATAAAACACGGGTCTTCTGGATCCCTGGGTCGTGATCCCTCCCGGACCGTTATCCAATTTTGTAATCGGGACAGGAATGAGCTACGGCCTGCACAACGCCAACAAACAGTCCTCTGTTTTTATAGTGGCCTTCGAACCTATATTCAATAAGTGTCTCACTGAATGTAGCCACTCCCCTAAGCCACGGATGTAGAGTAATCGTGCCTGTGGCACTTTAGCACCAAGGGGTACGAAGGTGTCTCAACGGCCTCTCGGGCACACCGACGACCTCCTCGAGTAATCAGTCTTACCCTTGCACGCGGGGCTCTCCAGGGGCGGATGTTTTATTTTCCTACCTTCTCGTGGGAACATCATGCATCACACAAAACAAAACAAAACTTGATTAATGAAGAAGAAAGAAAGCAGGTAAAGGGGGGAGAGGGGTAGGGCTTGAGTGGATCTGACATAACCCTTTCCTTTCAATCTGTCTCTCCGACAAGCTAAATTCAGGCGGCGGCTGTGCCCCCAGCTGCTGCGGGAGGTGAAGGATTGACGGTCCCTCTGAATGAGGCTATGGAGTTGGGGGCGGCTGGTGAGTCCCTCCGTCAATCGTGCATTTGCAAATGGAGCAAGAAATAGTTACCATTTTATAATTGCAAAAATCGCAAATAATACTTTCTTATCCCATAATATGTTTGGGGTGCCTTTTAGTTGCCTGAAAAGTTGAAACCAACCATTTTTACGACCTACACTTGAAGCGATTTCGATTCATATTTAAAACGCAGCAAAAAGGAACAAATTCTAACATACCTTCCAAAGCGATCACAGCTACATCATATACTTCTTCTGACAATAACAACTCTGCTAAAGCTTCAAGCGTTTCATATGAATCCTATAAACATACAAAGAATAGTTTGTTTGAAAATTGCACTAAGTATTAAATCACTTGCGTTCTTTAAATTATATTTGGAGAAAAAAATACACTGAATACACTGAGAACTTATCGAAAAGTGGTCACTAAAGAGTATAGAAGAAAAGTTCTTCAATCTTTGTTCTAGCAAGAATAGAAAATTTTATAATGTGTAGGCAATCATAATGGGAATAGTTAAATTTTGAGTTAAAGAAATTAATTATCGATAAAAAACTAATTTTTAACTGAAGAAATGAAATTTCAGACGAAAAGATAAATTATCTACTAAGAAGAATATTTCAAAACCAAATTCATGAATTTTCAAGGAAATATATACATTTTTGATGAAAATGTCAACCTAATAGTTCAATTTGCATTCAAAAAGGTTAATTTTCTTTAAAATTAAGAACCATTTTCAACGAGATACAGAATTTTTCAACCAAATAGTTGAATCTTCAACTGAATAAGATAAATGTTAAACCAAACATGGAATAGTCAAATTTCCAGTTCAAAAAATAATTTTTAAAAATGTCCACTGCAGAGATCAAACTGCTTTTCGCTCCGCATGCAGCTCCAAAAGGTTACGGAATCAATGTATTGAGAGCTGTTTTCGAAACGAAACGAACTTTAAGGTTCCTGCAGTGAAGAAGTTCTTTAATTTTTCAAAAAATTAATATTAATATTAAAAAATTACCAATTAACATATTAATTTTCAAACAAAAAAGAGAAAAATTCAACGCAATAGTATGAATTCTCGACGAAAAATGTTATACATGATATTTCAATGAAAAAAGACAAAAATTCAACCAACCAGTTGCATTTTTTAACCAAAAAAGAAAAAATTTCGATGCAATTGTAGAATAGGCGCGTCACCTCTTTTTTGTCGACATAATAGTTTATGTCGACATGAAAAAACGTAAAAAAAACGTCTAAATATATTTTGATTAATTAAAAACAATGCGATTTCAATTATTTACAGTGTTTCTGGCCGTATGGAAAAATCGAGTGCGAAGCACAAGATACGTGATGAGAATGTGTTCGTTAAAGCCAAAGGAGCTTTAACAAAAGAGAATTTACAATCACCAAATTACAGTTGTAGATGATTTACCTTTAATTTTAAAAGGTCTGGGCGCAAATGTTGAGACAACACAAAGCCCGAGCGCGTAGCGCGAGGTAAATACATCATCGAGCGCGAAGCGCGAGATAAATATATTATCGGGCGCGAAGCGCGAGAGCCAACAGTCGCGCGCCACAGGCGCGCTCAAACTTGCATCTCTTGTGTAATTTTTGAAAAATTTAATTTTTTTATTTTTATGCTTATTCTTGACGATTGAAAAAAATACTCGCCCCTTCTGAAAATTATAAATAAAAAATTTGTACATCCTCATTGAGTGAACAAGTTTGCCTATTATTTCTTTTCTTTTCTTGTGTCGTCTTCCAAAACATTAATCTTTTTTATTTTTAATGTTATTTTTCACAAATAAAACAAAAAATACGCGTCCTATCAAAAAGTGATTCATGACAAATTTGTAGAACTTTTTTAGGTTCACGATTTTTGTATCTTCATCTTTTTTTGTATCTTGCACAGCTTGACCGCAAAATGGAATTTTTAATTTTTAATTATTTTTTGTGCGATCAAAATTTGAATTTTCAATTTTTCTGGAAAATTTCAAAAAGTTGTTATGATAGTCTTGTAGGGCTGTCAAAAAGAAACGTTTTTCTCCTCCAGACTTTTTTTCATATCGTGCGTTGTTCGGCTTGAAATGTTAATTTTCGTTTGTTTTTTTGGATTTTGAAAATGCTATAACTCTGATAGTTTTCACTTTATCGAAAAATTTTCATCACTACAAATTGTTTGTCTTTTGGAGTACTGCTAATAACCGTACATAGAATTTTCAAATTTTCAAAAACAGTAGTCTCAAAAATTTTCAAAATGTGCTCACTTTTTAAATTCTGATCCAAAATAGCTGGTTAACGAACTCGTGCTTTTTTTTCGGCCTACAAAAAGTTTGCCAAAGCACAATCTAATCTGATGAATCTTTCGAAAGTTATTGTGGCTACACGATACTACAGACTACAGACAGACGGACAGATACCTTCGTAAAAATCCTTTTTTTTTTTGACTCAGGGGATTTAAAAACGTAGAGATTTGATGAAAACCGACTAAGTCAAATTTTACATAAAACCAATCCAATACCTTCTCATTGAGATGAGAATGTGAAAAACTAAAATTATTATTATTATATCATTAAGCCGTTTCCCTTTCGGGGTAGGCGTGAATTGCTCGGTGGTAAAGTAGTGATCAGTGTTATTTTTTATTAATTCTTTTGTTTATGAAAATTTTGAAGTATATGTGTTTCAAAGTAAATATTATTAATTCCTAATTTTAATAGCTAACCTTTCCAATCATTTATAATGTTCTTGTTTGAGTGTTGTCTCTATTCTGTATTAAATCCTCTTGCAAATGAAATTGTGATTTGAAAATAGCGCCAATTCAAGCCAATCAAAATTCATAAATGTTGAACTAGTTCCGGTACAGCGGCACCAATCAGAATTGAAGTAACCCGTGTCTCAACTCTCCCTTGAGGATCTCTACTCGTTCCTAGTTTTTTCGATTGTATAGTTGACAAAAAGAAGAGATTACGAGTGAAGACAAACGCGTTCTGTAATAATACTAAATACTAGGTCGCCGTGCCGCCCCTAAAAAATTGCCACCCTAGAAATCTTCCGCCTTTGGCCGGAGACGAGACCGTCTAGTAAAACGGTCTGGCATGTCTTCTAAAAAATTCGTCTTTTTGGCTTGAAAATAAAACTGTTTTTGATCAAACGTTAATCCTTTTTTTTATTAAAAATTCGATCATTTGGTTCATTTTTTTGGATTAAAAATTCGAAATTATTTGGATAAAAATGAACTTGCTTGTTTAAAATTCGACTGTTTTACAGAAAATTGCTCTTTTGCCTTGAAAGTTCAGAAATTTGGACGAACTTTTTACATTCTCATTCATGAGAGTTTAATGTAATCGTCCAAATTCTCGATCTCTGGTTTTTAACGGGTCTTTACGTTTCGGCACTCACAGATTCCGAAAATCATAAAATTTTGTCGATGTGTGTCTGTCTGTATGTCTGTACGTCTTTATGTATGGTTACCTGAATGTTTTAGCCACGCTAACTTTTGAAGGATTTGTCAAATTTAGTCAGCCGTTGACAAACTTTTTAAGGGTCCTGAAATAAAGGTCAGGTTTGTTAACCAGACATTTCCAACAAAATTAAAAATTATAGAGCATTTTCAAAATTCACAACAACAAAATTTTTTCTAGTTTCTTTCAGGTGGGAGAGAGTCTCGAAAATTATACTAATGAAATTTTTTATTTCGATAAAAAATCAAAATGTTATATACTTTTCAACATTTTGAAAATTTCCGAAAAATTGAAAAAAAACAAACAATTTTTCTGATAGATTAAAAAATTTCAATCAAAATTTTTACCAGATATGAAATATATTTCGAAATTATCCTCATACAATTTTTTGATTCGATCAAAATTCAAAAAGTGAGAGCATTTTCAAATTTGGAAACAAAATTTTCCGTTTCATTTTGTTTACATGGTTTTACAAAAATGTAGTTTCGTTCAATTAAACTAGAATAAAACTAGAATATACTCAAGTATAATTGACACTTCAAAAAAGGCTACTCGAAGAAAAAACTACATAACTTGACACTTGTAACTTGAAACTACAATATAATCAACTTACGAGTAGGTGGCACAAGAAGCGGGGGGGGGGAATTTCCCCCGGAAATGGCGGAAATTGCAGCAAATAGCGCTCGTAAGTGTAACTAAAGAATACATGCTCATCCCATCTCAACCAAAGCGCACTGGTGAGCGCGACATTCGAAATTCCAAAAAGGCGGTCACTTGACCGCCCACGCGAACGGATTAAGGTTAATTATTTAACAGACTCAATTCTGCAAGGTGCAGGGCGATGAACGCGATGGGTTACCAACTGTCGGCAATGAAGTTACCAGTTACTCACCGCTCGGTCGAATAGAGCCTGTAAATACCCAGCGGTGATAGAAATTAAACAAATTTATTGAAGGTGTGGTAGCACCTTCCATCATTAATTTAAGTAACTAGTGATTTAAGCTTTACTACTATTTGAGCAAACTAGAGAACTACCTAATCTTACTAACTAGTGCTTAACTAAGAGAACGAGTTTAAATAAAATTCAAGTTGTAATAACCTTAAATGTTTGTTTATTCAGGAAAAATACTTAACCTAATTTTACAAAGTAGATTCTTAACATAGTTTAACAAATTATTCTCTTAACGTAATTATACTGGTGAAACATAATTAAAACAAAAATTCAAAATAGTTATTATGAACATTTCTTAATTATAAAAATCTTCATAAAATGTCAATTTCAAAAGAAAACTTTAGGGGAGCGGCGGTGAATGCGGCGCGGCGGCTAATGTGGCGCGTTAGAGTTTTAGAATAATTACACATTTTCTGCTTGTGGAGGTAGTTTCATTACATGTATATATGTTTTCAACGTTACATTATTAAAAAATTGGGACGATTAAATTAATTGCCTGATTTTTATGTTGAAAAGTTATTTTTGGTTTTTTCGATTGTATATTGTCAGAGTAGCTAAAAACAAGTAAAAAATTACAGAAGTTTCGTGTAAACTTATCAAATTTTTTGGAAATATATTGTTCCGAGTTTCTTGAATGCTTCAAAGTTTAAAATTTTGAGTAAAATTAATAAACTTTCATGTAAAAAATCTTTAATTAATACTATTCACATGCGACTAATATGGCGCATTCGGGACTTCCCACCTAACATAGTTACCAGCCTGAGTAGTCACATGCTTGTAACAAGATTCAGAAAACCAGTCACTAGTGACTTCCTTGATGGTCACCATGTAACTATATATTTCAGTTGTAGATTCATCGTAACTTTAGTTGAAAATTTATCTGTTTGGTTGAAAGTAAATTTTAATTGATTAATTAATTAAAGTTAATAACAAATGATGTGACCTGACAAAGTCTCCTCGTAAATACGGCCTTTTCTGAGTTACTAGCAATGCACTTACTGATAACAAAACAAAATCACAACAAAAATTGTTTAAAATGGAAAATTATCGAGAAAATATGGCCGCCACAGATTGCTGGAGCACAGTTTTAATTTGAGAAGACATGTAGACATGAATTCATAAAGTTGGCATGTCACACTGTTCTTTCAGGTTAGGGGGGGGGGAGTTATATTTAAATACTATCATTGTTAATTAGTCAACACGGATTTTATTGTTTTCACACTTAAGAATTCGTTCAGATTGCAGATTTTTTTTTCTTTTCAACGGAAATTTCTATTTAACGAACGATAATTTTCTATTTATACGATAATTTTTTCTATTTATAAAAACGATAACTTTCAATTTAAAACTATTTTTGGTGTAATTTTGTTTATTATCAGAAAATGCACTGCTAGCAACTCATAAAAGGACGCATTTATGAGGAGACCTTGTCAGGTCACATCATTTGTTATTAACTTCAGTTAATTAACTAGTTAAACTTTACTTTCCACCAAACAGATCAATTTTCAACTAAAGTTACGAGGAATCTACAACTGAAATAGTTACATAAGCAATTAAAATGATTGATTTTCAATTAAAAAAACAACTTTGAAGCCAAAAAACGAACTTGTCTATAAAATAGTTGAATTTTTAAACCGAGAATATGCATTTTCCACCAAATAAGACTTTTATGGGAAAATTTGAAAGAGAGAATATTAATTTTCTACAAAAAAGGCGAATTTTTTATGAAGAAAAAAGAAAAAATTTTCAACTTGCGGTGGAAAAATTAAACTGTCAGTTGTAAAATATTAATTTTCAATAAAAAAAACAAACGACAGTTGAACAAAGTAGTTTAATTTTCAACCACGAAGTACTACAAGGAGACCGCACGCCATGTATTTCACCTGGAGCCATTTCGCGATCGCCTGTCCTCTGATTTTCTCCATAGCGAGATTTCTTCCCAGATGAGAGCGCCTCTTTAGAGAAAATTTGTAAATAAATTGTCGTCTGCTACTATAGGAATCGTAATTCCTTAATTTGCAACTTGGGGCGCTCTCATCTGGAAAGAAATAAAAATCCGAGGATAGGCGATCGCGGTTGTGGGCTGTTTCCCACCATCTCCGCCACAGGCGTGCGGTCTCCTTGTAGTACTTTGTTATTTTTCGGAGGAAATTGAGCGACACAGATTATTGATATCTTGCATGTTTGTATAATCTGCCTTTTTATACAGCGAGCTTATATATTGTCAT
Organism: Andricus grossulariae; assembly: GCA_011634705.1. NCBI lineage: Eukaryota > Metazoa > Arthropoda > Insecta > Hymenoptera > Cynipidae > Andricus > Andricus grossulariae. The sequence goes on along the minus strand of JAABKJ010075445.1, from coordinate 191,339,529 downwards.
TTAATGTAACAAGGTACTACTTTCGGAGTAAGTTGCCGAAAATTATACGGTTGCACTGAGTCGGCGTGAATATTGTATGCATGGATTCGGGGGCGAATTGATTATAAGACATTATATTGTTTACCATTTTATTTCACAGTCTGCATTTCATGATATTATCCACCCCCAAACACTACACCCACCCAACCTTTCAGGAATTCACCCACTCATTTAGGTATGGGCCCCTAGTTTTCGTATACGGTGTGTTCGCCCCTGAATGGTCACATTTGTTGTCTCATTACCTGCAGACTTGAGTCATAACGGGTGGTAGTTTCTCCTTTGCTCACTTGGAGCGCGCAAAGTAAAGCCCGAGAAAAGTAACTTCCTTCCCACTCCCAGCTTTGCTAAATAGTAGAACACATCACCACAACGATGCTGTCGACGAAAATTTATTTATTTTAATTTTTGCATGAAAAATAGATTTTTTTTAGAAAAAATCGATCTGTACCGAGAGTCTCTATACTCTTTAGAGTCTGCATACAAAAAGTCAGACTTAATGGCTCCACCGTTTGGCCTGAATACCATTTTTGCGATTTAAATTCGATTTCCAGGGCCCGTAGGTGGCTAGACCATGTATTTATTGGATCAAGGAGAGTCTACAATAGTGGAGACCATGGAGAATAGACGTAAGGAGACCAAAGTAATGTAACCGAAAATGAGCAAATTTTGTCGTATGAAAATGGTTACAATAGTTCCCGTTTCCGTGTATGGCGCTGGTGTGGCACGGGTAATAAATGGAAGCTGCCCATGTTGACATCAGTTGACATTTTGCATTATTTACCTCTGTGATATGTGATTTACATATATAAATTGTTATTCACATAAAAAAAATTTGAGTAATTTAAATAATTTTATTCATCACGAAATATCTTTTTTTGAAGTGTGTATAATCATTGTAGTGATCCTGCAATGGAAGAGGTAGGTACTTTCGTATTATTGCTCTAACGAATTAGCATAACCTTTGCAGTATAAAGATTTGAATATGGAATAATTAAGAATTTTATATTTCAACCAAAAAGTCAGAGTTATTGTATTTTCTAACAGTTTTTACATTGCTCAATAAATTAGTTAAACGATTTAGGAATTTTTGTTTGAGTCTTGAGGTTATATTTACACGGACCATGACGGCGGCCATCGATACCCATACCACACTAGCGCCGCGCTCGACAAGCACTACTTTACCACCGAGCAATTCACGCCTACCCCGAAAGGGAAACGGCTTATTGATATAATAATAATAATAATAATCTAGTGGGGGAAAATCCACATTTTCGTTGGCGAAAATCATTTTCCACGAGATTTGTGAAAAGGACCCCGCACCAAATACGTGGCAAAAAAGGTCCAAGTGGAATTTTCAAAGTTTTGGATATTTTGTAGTTTATGCTCTCCTGATCAAAAAATCATAATGGCAAAAACTCAAATTATGAACCTGTGGGGTGGAATATATCTCAGACTTTTTTGCCACCCTTTTCATTGCTCTCGTGCAAGTTTATGTAGAAAAAGAATTGCACGGACGAATAATACAATTCAATCGCGTTAGAAGTGATAAGCGCTGAGCGTTCGGGCGTTGCGCTAAGCGCTTTGGCAATGCACAACGCGTTTGTATAATTTTATGTTATCAAACATCAAACGCGAAATTCGATTTCTATTATCAAAACGCATTAGGTTGTCCGAATCGGTGATACAAATAACTAATTTACAAACGCATGATAACCGGTACTTGCGATTGTAAGATTGCATCCCAATTTCGTCGCAAAGCGCCTAAGTTGAATGGCCAGACGATAGAATCGATACCTAGCGTTGCACTTGGGTACTGTTCAACCAGTTTATGTCACGCACTCTAAATTACCTTTTACAGAATCCTCCTTTCGTGCAAACACTTCCATCCTACGTTCAACGCTAAACGTTTTATAAAATAACTCAAACAACATAATAAACTCCCAGCGTTGCTGTTTGGCTTTGAATCACCAGTTTAAGTCCAGCACTCTAAATAACTGTATAAAGAATGCTTATCTCGTTCCAACGCTGCGACTTTAACATCAACGCTCAGCGTAAAAAATAATTATGTACGTAGATCACAAAATCAACCCCCAGCGGTCCTGTTTTCGTGATCAAATCATTATTGCGGACATGAACTGGCTGATCAGCACCAAACAGCAAGGCTGGGAGTTGATTTTGTTGTCTGGGTGACTTCTTAAGCGCTTAGCGTTGAAGTTAAAGTGGGGACGTAAGAACGAGGTAAGTATTCCTTGTAAGGTGTTTTAGACTCTTTGATTTAAACTGGCGAATCAAAGCCAAACAGCAACGCTGGGAGTTTATTTTGTTGTCTGACTACCCGGCGCCTTAGCGACTCTTGGCTATTGTTCTGCGCTGGGCTCGTTCTCGAAGCTGGACGGGGTTCTGTGGCTCTCAACCGGAGGCAACTGTATTACTTTACAGGTTGCAGTGATACATTTAAATTGAACAGTTAATGAACTAATTCAAACGAATTCTTAGAATTCACTTGTGCTCCTTTGAATTCTTTTAAAGTTTTTTGCAATTCTCTTGAAACCTTTACAGTACACCTTAAATTATTTTGTATTATCTGAATTTCAAATTCTCTGAAATCTTTTGAATTCTATGAATTCTTTTGTATTCTCTACTCCGTATTATCTGAATTCTTCTCAATTGTCTGAATTCTTTTAAATTCTCTGAAACCTTTTGAATTCTTTGGTATTCTCTAAATTCTTTTCAAATGATCTAATTTTTTTTTAATTCTGTGAATTCTTTTGAAGTTTTTAAATATATTTGCATTCTGTGAATTCTTCCGAATTTTCTATATTCTTCCTAATTCTTTGAAATCTGCTTAATTCTATGAATTCTTACACTATTCTTTGATTTCTTCCGAATTCTCTGAATTTTTCAAAATTCAGAGAATTCCCTGATGTATTCTGAATTCTCTGAATTGTTTTAAAATTTTCTGAACTCTCTAAACTGTTTTGAATTTGTTGAATTTACGGTATCACTGAATTTTTTAAAAAGTTTTTTAATTAGCTTGAAATCAGAATACACGTTGAATTATTTTAACTTTCTTTGAATATTTTTAATACTGTAGAATTCCAACGAATTCTTCAGAATAACATTTTTTTCAAGTATCTTGAAATCTTTACCATACACCATGAATTGTTCTAACTTTCTTTAAGTCTTTTTTATTCTTTAAACTCTCCTGAATTATTCTCTGAAATATTTTGTATTGCTTTTTTTTCAAATTATCTGAATCCTTTTGAAATTTTCTGAATTATTTGAACTGTTCTGAATTGTTTAGTTCTCACGATACCACTGCATACTTTTAATGATTTTTAATTATCTTTAAGTTATTAGAATACATTACACGAGTTCCTTCCATCGAGTATGCTGCATTCTGTAGAATTCAAACGAATTCCTAAAATCCACATGTACGCATTTGACTTCTTTTGAAGTTTTTTTGAACTCTCTTAAAACCTTTACAATACACCAATAATTATTTTGAATTCCTACCATTCTTTCGTATGATCTGAATTCTCCTGAATTCTTTTGAATTCTCTGAAATATTTTGTATGCAAATAGTCTTCTGAATTCTTTTTCAGTTTTATGAATTCTTTCGATATCTTGAGAATACGCGTTGAATTATTTTGAATTCCTGCAAGTGTTTTGAATTCTGTAAAATTCTAGATGATTGAAAATATTCGAAGGAAGTTAAAGTAATTCAACGTGTATTCTAAAGATTTTAAGTGAATTAAAAATATTCAAAAGAAAGACTTCAAAGAGAGGTGTAGCGATTTGAGCCTAGTTAATAGTAGATTATGGTTAACTGTGTCAAACGCCTTAGAAAAGTCAAAAAGGATAACAACCGTTATTTCCCTTTTATTAATTGCAAGTTTAAGGTCAGAAGTTACTTTAAGTGAAGCTGTAAGTTTACTATGCTTGGCACGGAACCCAGATTGCATTGAGTCCATTAAATTTTTCATTTCAATGTGTGTAGTAAATTGCTGATGGACAATGCGTTCGAAAGGTTTAGACTAAGCACATAGTATGGATATAGGACGTAAGACTTTGGGAGGCGTAGCGTTAGATATTTTAGGAACAGGGATAATTGCCTCCTGCCAGGCATCAGGACATATTTCCACCTGCAAAGATGCATTGTAGATGTGCAAGAGAATATGACCATTGATTGGTAAAGCAAGGCGAATCATTTTAATTGAAATACCATCAGATCCTTGAGCATTTGATTTTACTTCGAAGAATTTTTTAATTAGGGCTTCTTACGATATGTCAGGAAAGAATAATTTAGTATCATTAAAAGTAGAGGGAACTGAGGACGGGGAAGGAGTGCTGTTTGCAAGGAGTTTAGATTTTGTAGTAAAAGGTGTAAATAGGTCTGCAGGGGAAAAATTGTTGTCGGGAGCCAAGTCTTTAGAAGGAATAAGTCCAAGCCTTCTTAAGAGAAGCCAGATGTTTTCATTTTCATTCCTGTTTTTGATAGAATTGTAATTATATTGATTGTATGAATCCCGAACTTTGGTTTCTACTAAGTTTCTCAATTAACGAAATTCGGCTTTAATAATATTATTTTTTGTTCCTTTAGCCAATCTACGTTTTTTCTTTCTTTCTTTCATTAAGTTTTTGATATAAGAAGTGATCCAAGAAGTGAACTTCTTATTTGTTTTAAGGGTATGGAAAGGCTCAAATTTGTCAAAGGCCGAAGATAAAAATGTAGTTAGACAAATTACCTTTCTATTTATATCCTTTTCAGTATAAATGCTATTCTAGCCATAAGCAGAGAGGTGCTCAAGGAATTCACTTTCATTTATATTCTTAAGATTGGGTATGGACCGAGAAGTTACACTAGAGGAGGGATTAAAGGAGAACTGGTATTGGATACTGATAAGATCATCGTTTGAGAGGAATGAGATTGAGTGTTGAGTAAAAGAAATCACCTTGTCTAAATCGTGAACAATCATCAGGTCAATCCATGTACTAGAATGATCAGTGTAGTGGGTGGTATCATGGGGCACTATAGATAATCCGGCAGAGAACACTACTGATTTTAAATAGTGAGTTAAATTGTTGGCGTTTTCTAATTTAAAATCATTTATATTCCATTCTCCAATGCTTTTTCCCTTTAGGTTTTTTAATTCGTAAATCGTTGGGGAAATTTTCTTTTTGATTATGAAAGGACCTTCGTACTTATCGTAGAGCTTTATCTAAGTTTCTCTGGACTTCTTCTTTTATAATTTGTAACCTTCTTAACCTATCTGTCCATTTGTCCACGCTTTGGAACTCGATTTCGCTATCTTTTTCTATGCTTTTTCTTAAGGATTGTATTGGTTCTAATTCGCGGCCTGAATTTAAGAATGCTGGGGTAAATTGGGTCGACGAGTTTTTGCTAGTATTTATTGCGAACTGCAAATCGTCTATGTGTTCGTCCCAGGTGGAATGATCGTTGTCTATAAATGTTTTAATTATCTGTTTTATCGATCTATTGTATCGTTCTGTCGGGTTAGCTTGTGGGTAATATTTTGGCGTTTTCGTGTGCCTAATGCCGAATTTTTCGGTTAAATCTCTTAAGGTTTCATTGAAAAATTCCGTGCCATTGTAAGTGTGGAGAATTCGCGGTGTTCCATAACGCGAAATGAAACGTTTGTAAAATTCTGACTCTATTGTGGTCCCGTTACCTTTTTTAACTGGGATTATTTCGACCCATTTTGTGAATAGTTCTACAAACACTGAAATGTATTGATTTTTTCTCTTTTTCGAACTTGGTGACGGGCCCATGATATCGGCTGATACCATGGTCCATGGTTCTTCTAATACCCTTTTTCCAATTAATCCTATCTTACTTTCATTACTTGGCTTTACTCTTTGACAGATCTGGCAGCTTTTTACGTAATTGATCACGTCTGAATATACCCCTGGCCAGAAGTAATCTTCAGAAATTTCCGCGTAAGTTTTCTCTGAGCCTTAATGTCCTGCCTGGGTTTCGTCGTAATTTTCCCGTAAAACTTGACGTCTCAAGCTTTGGGGTGCGACTAATTTCCAAGGGTTCGAGTCCGGTAATAGAGTAGATTTGAGTGGTTCAGTTCTGTAAAAGTTGAGTTGCGAATCTCTGATTCGCCATTTTTCGTGTTCTTCGGGTCTTTTTGTTACTTGTCTGATTTTAGTAGAGTACCAGTCGTCTGTTTTGTCGCTAACTTCCGCTTTTGGTTTTTCTATGCTACAAGCTAACGCAAATGCTATATTTTTTGCTGGTTGTCCTGATCTCGAGAGAGCATCAGGGACGAAATTTGAACTATCTTTCCGATATATGACTTCGTAGTCATATTCTAGTAATTCCAATGCCCATCTGGCTAATCGGCCAGTGGGATTTTTTAGGTTATACCGTTACAAAAAATCAAACTTTAGTATTTTAAATTTTGATTGTTTCTCAAATTCTGGGAGACACGACTTTCCTCTATAAATTTTAAATAAGCATCATCAGACAGTCAATTTTAAATCGGACCCAAATTTTTGCTAAGAAATGTATTGCAGGCTGTTCCCAAAAGCATTAAGATTCATATTGGTTCTATTTTTCCTGCTTCTTGAAACTAGTGGAAGTCAAAATGCTTCGTGAAATTAGTGTAATTATTTAGTTCGAAGTAAATTTGTGGCTAATTGAACTGAGTGATCAGTGATATTACTGGAAGTTCTAGTGACTTTTCACTGACTTCCATTGGATTTTCACTTAATTAAATTAAATAATACAGAATAATTATAAAAAGAAAAATCATTAACTAATTAATTAAGCTCATTAATAATAATTCAGAAAATTAAAATTAATTTCAGAAAGAATCTCACCAGGCATTGCACCAAAGCCTTCCCTTGTAACATATGTCAAATAAGTTTCTTCCTCTCAGTACTCTCTACATTTCAACAACTGAGCTCCAATTCACTCAAAATGTGTCTACTGTTTCTTTAATAATTAGATTTTATTTGACTCTCTTCTGCCCCTCTGGATCCGAAATGGGTTCCTGGAGACTTCAGGTCCATTTGGAAAAATCTGACCCGAAAATTTGCTTTAAATTTTAAAAAAATTACATGAGACCCTCGTTATTTGTGGCAACCCAGTGGGTGCAAAATTTCGTGATTTTTTGACATCGTTCCCAAGTGGAAATCTACAACTGGCCCGGCACCGCGCCAGCACCGTCGCCTGGACATCGGCACCGGCACGCCACTGGCATCAGCACAAAATGTCACTCGGCCGGGAGCCGCCCGTCGGTATTGGAAATGGTACTATGACTGCACCCAAAACTACCTAAAACATAAATATATGTATATATAACGGGTAGGCCATTTTAATCCATAGTAGATAATATCTCAGATGCCTGTGCAGACACGAAAAAATGTTTCAGACAAAAGTTGGAGGGGATAATGGGGGACACCTACGGGCACCAACGTCTCTGACCCTGAACTCGGTTTTGAAGGCTATTTCAAGGTCAGAGTCATTTTTTAAAATGGAACCACTTAGTTTTGACTCCGGATTTGAAAACAGCGGGAAATCCTACGTTCAAAATGATATTTTTATCAAGGTCATTGGTAAGGTCAAATAAAGGTCAAATTTGAGAAAAAAGTTAAAAAACTGATGTAAGCTTGGAATGCACGTTGAAAACGGCGCCTCTGGTTTTGAAATCTGGATCCGAAAAAATTCCAGTCCTCTTACAGAGGGCTGGAGAGGCCATCATAGGGCCGCTAGTGAGACTTGCTAGGGCTAGTCTGACGCTGGGTTATGTCCCGGTCACATGGAGGGGTGCGAGAGTAGTCTTTATTCCGAAAGCAGGCAGGATCGGTTATACCTCACCCAAGGATTTCCGTCCCATAGGTCTAACATCTTTTCTACTAAAAACAGTGAAAAGACTCGTGGATAGATATATCCGCGATAAGGTCTTGTCAAGGAGGCCACTTTACAAAAAGCAACACGCCTATAGGGCTGGTCACTCGACGGAGACGGCCCTAAGCGGAGCAGTCAACCTAATTGAAGGACAACTGAAGAAGAAAGAACTCGCGACTGGAACCTTTATGGACATCGAAGGAGCCTTTAACAACACCTCTGGTGAGGTGATCAGGGCAACCATGAACACACATGGTGTGCCGACGGTAGTCGTGGAATGGACGTGCCACATGTTGGCCAACAGGAATCTAACTACAACTAAGGGTGATACCACTTTAGGTGAAACCGTTAACTCGGGATGTCCGCAGGGAGGAGTTCTATCGCCCTTGCTGTGGTGCCTTGTAGTGGATGAATTATTTTATTTACTCTTGAGTCAGGGTCACCACGTCTTAGGCTATGCGGACGATATACTAGTTATCGCGCGCGGCCAGCATCTGGATGCACTTTTCGCAGTAATGCAGCAAGCACTGATGATAGTAGATTCATGGTGCAAGAAAACTGGACTATCGGTCAATCCGAGTGACACACACGCGCTTGTTTTCACCACTAATAGGATTGGAGCCCCTTTATCTCACCATCAAGACCGTGGCTGCCAAGACGGCCTGGAGACTAAATTTGGTAAAGGACAGAAGGTTCTGGAAAGCAGTGAAGATCACAGTCGACATTGCGAGGAGGCCGATCCTGAACATGCCCTGGGACAAAATGGCCACTCGCTATCTCTTCGACAAGAAGTATTGAGTCAGCCTATCCACGAAGGAGGAATGGGTTAACGGCGACGCACACCTGTCCAGTGATGGAGACAACTGGTTTACAGATGGCTCCAGGAACGAGGAGAATGCAGGACCCGGTGTATATCGTAGAAGGAATGAAATGGGCTTCACAATTGAGTTGGGGTCCTATGTCACAGTTCTACAATCAGAGATTGTGGCCATACTCCAGTACGCCTACAAGGCAAAGGAGTATGACAACAAAAGAAACACCCGTATCCGCTCAGACAGCAGGGCTGCTATACTGGCCTTGAAGGGAACAACGACCACGTCGCTATTAGTATGGGAGTGCTTTGAGTAATTCGAATTTCGCGATATCTCGAACAAAATCTTCCAGCCCATTTGACTTTTCAGACTCAATAACTCGAATTTCAGTATGTACTTACAAATTTTAGGAAGGGCATTTGTACCTGATTGATGTACTTTCGCCCGCTTATGTATTCTGAGAATTTCACTATCTACAGGTGTCCTTCCAAAAATTTGGAAACTCACAGAATTCATTAAGGGCAGGTGTTCATGAGTCATGTGATCCATGGGGGTAGATTAGTAGAACAGTGGAATAGTTTGGACCAATGGTGTGATTATTAGAGTTTATGCAATATACTAATTGGCCAAACTATTCCACTATTCTGCGAATGTACCTCTATGTCCTCCATGGAACTTGCTCTGAGGCCCTTGAGTTCAGTTGACTTGAATCATCCAAGTTGAACGTTTACCTATAATCATGGATATAAGGAAATGTACCACTTTGAGTTTGAGTGATAAAGTTAAAGTGATTCGAGAATTCGAAAAAGGTATAAAGAAGAAAAAAGACATTGCAGCAGCATTCGGGATTCCACCAAATACTTTGTCTACGATTATAAAGAAGGATGAAATTATTTCTGTAGCTGAAAACTCTTCATTTCAACTTGATCGGAAACGAATGAAGCTTTCTTCTTTTCCAAACCTCGAAAAGTGTACTCTGAATTCGATACGATGTGCTCGGGACGAAAACGTTCCTATTTCATGGCCAATAGTGCGACAGAAAGCTGAACAATTTGCTAGTGACTTGGGACATAAAGAGTTCAAAGCAAGTGTTGGGTGGTTAGACAATTTTAAGAACAGAAATGGAATTGTGCAGAAAGTTTTAAGTGGTGAGAGTGCTTCAGTGTCAGAAGTAGATTTCGAAATGTATTGTTCGGAAGTGTTACCTGGCTTACTGGAAAATTATACGGAGGATGACATTATCAATGTTGATGAAACTGGCGTTTATTTCAAGTGCTTTCCGGATCGGACGAGTCTTGGCTTCAAACAATTGATAAAAAATTTCATCAACAAGAAAGAAAGGTTCTAATCTTTGTCGACAATTGCCCAGCTCACCCAAAAGTATTAATTCAAACGTTGAAGACTGTAAAAATTTTTCACCTGCCTGCCAACACGGCTTCTAAATTGCAGCCAATGGATCAGGGCATCATGAAAAATCTTAAAGTCAATTACAGAAGAAGAATTGTTAAGAGTACTCAACCTCATGGACGAAGGCAAGAAAGATCGTGACATTAATCTGCGGGAAGCGATCTTTGAATTAAACAAAGCTTGGGAAGATGTAACAAGTGAAACAATCGCCACACACTCATCACTAGTGAGTCAAACAATTTCATTCTCCTTTCAAAATCATCTGCGAATAACTTCTTTCCCAACCCCCGCACCTGCCTCATCACAAAATTTGCCCTCCTCACTCTCTCTTTTATGTGACCATCCACTCCCCCATTCCTCCGAAATACAAAGCCCAGGTACACAAACTCTTTCACCTCCTTCACCGCCACTCCCTTCCACTTCCACTCCCTTATCCCTCCCACCTCCTTTTCTGAATACCATAACCCTGGACTTTTCTGCATTCAGCTCTAACCTGCTCTTATCCAAGTATCTTCTCAACCTCTTAATCATCTCCTTTACGGCATCCTCTCTTCTAGCCAGCAACACCATGTCATCTGCATACGCTAGTGACCAAATTCTAACCCCTCCTATCCTGACTGCTTCTACCACCCCAGCTTCCAACTTACTTTCCATATCCGCAATTAAAATCGCAAAAATCATTGGGCTAAGCAGACACCCTTGCCTTAAACCCCTACCATCCAGAATCCCTCCGAAATCCCCTCCCCTCCTCTTACCTTATCTTTGGTCTTTTCATATATCTGCCTTACCCTCTCGACCAGGCCTCTCTCCACTCCCCTGGAATCCACCGCCTCCCACAACCTTCCCCTATACACCAACGGAAACGCGCCTCTGAGATCCACGAAAAACGCCAACACCCTCGATCCCTTCTTCGCTAATTCTCTATCCACCACGTGCTGCAGAATGTAGATATTGTCGACAGTACTCCTACCCGCCCTAAAGCCCGCCTGCGTCTCCGGCAATATTCCTTTCCCCTCGACATCCTTCCGCAGCCTTTCCGCCACTACCATCGTGTATACAGTGGCACTATTAACCCTTCTCTCCACGCTCCTGGGAATCTCTCTCCCTCCATACATTCTTCACTACCACCTTCAGCCTCTCCCTAACCTCTTGTGTACTAAATAGCTATGCTTCGTTCTGTACCCCGTCCAGCCCTGCTGCTTTTAACCTTCTTAACTTTCTTCTCTGTCTCTCTATCTCCTCATCATTCAACTCCTCCATCTCTGCTTCCCACATACTTCTACCCCCACCATCCCTCTTCCTTGAATCTGAGTCCTGAAATAATTCTTTAGAAAACTCCTTCCACTCCTCACTCCCTATCTTCTCGCTTATCCCCACTCTACGCTTCCTAAACGTATTTATTATCTTCCAGACATCCCCCTCTGTCTTAACATTTCCTAATTCCTCTTCCAGATCTTTCTCCTTTTCCTGTTCTTTCTTCTTACACATCAATCTAAACTCCTTCCTCATTTCTACGTAATCACTGCGGAAGAGGTGAAAAAAGCACTTAGAGGCACAAAGAACTTCTCCGGTGCTGGACCAGATTGTATCAAGAAGTTCTGGTGGAAGAAGTTTACTTCTGCACACCAACATTTGGCCCGCATATTCACCTCATATTTAAAGTCAGAGACGCTCATTCCGCAGTGACTGGTGTTAGGACGCACTATACTCTTACCGAAAAAAGGCAACTTGTCCAACCCAGAGAATTACAGGCCAATAACCTGTTTGAACACACTGTAGAAGATCTTTACAGCTGTCCTAAACCACAGGATTGTTCGGCGAATTGAGCCTGTGTGGCGTGAGATGTACGAAGAACGTGGCTCGAAAAAAGGTGTAGCAGGCTGTCGAGAGAACCTGCTAATTTACAGGTGTCTGTAAAGACGCTGCAGCCCATCAACGCGCCCTGTCAATTTCCTGGATTGACTACCGCAAAGCTTTTGATTTAAGGGGGTATTCAACTCGAGATGGTCCGAAAAATCGATTTTTTTTTATTTAATGTTTTTGATGTAAACAATAAGGGGAATGTGTGTGCAAGAGCGTTTTTCTTAATGACGAATACTTTTCAAGTTTCAAGGCTATACAATGGGCGACGCTTGGCGCCCGCCATCCATTAAAGCGACGCAGATAATACAAACCTACTGTCTTTCGAAACCATTTTTTTCGGGACGGTGGAGACGATTCACAAAAAACGAATTGTCGAATTGACTTGAAATTTTACAAGGCCACTAAGAAAATGTATAGGTATGGCCTTATCTAGGATTATGGCGAAAGCATTTGTTCCACTAATGTTTTTAATGCAAAATATAAACAAAAACAGGGCAAACAATCGTCATTTTTTTTCAAACGCCTGATATAAATCGAAGAAATTTTTTTTTTCATATTCCCTAGATGAGGCGATAGCTGGAAGTCTCACGATTACAAAATGGGTTACATTTTGTGTTTCAAAATATTTAAACCGGAGATATCATGTCCACCATCGAGCAACTATTTTCGGCAGGCTCAAGTTTGAGGCATCGAATGAACCATTATTAACAAAGATAGTTTTAACATTAAAAACGAAAATTATTGTTCAGAACGTTTCATTTACCACCATTTGAAAACATCGGTATTTCGGACCGCCTCGGGTAGAATACCCCCTTAACCTGTCATAGACTTATCATCTGTCTGTTGGAAAGCTTGAAGGTACATCCAAACGTAGTGAGATGCAAAGAGAGATTGATGCCTCTTTGGAAAACTAGATTTACTATCTCATCTGGAAATTATCGTGTGACAACGAACAACGTCAGAATAAAGTCTTCTTTAGTTAATGGTATAAGTTTCGAACGTTGGCAGGCTTTTGCGGATTCATTGTATACTGAACAGATTTGTGTTAGTGTTAAGTAGTGTACAAATTCCCACCCTTTACTGAATTATATCATCTCGGAAAAGGAAGTAGAAGACAGCCTAATGTCCTGTAAGAGTAATGAGGCACCCGGTGAGGACCGCATCCGTAGTGAATTTTATAAATATCTACCAGAGAACTGGGTCCCTTACGTGGTTAGCTTTTTCAACAGAATTTGGGAATCAGAAAAAGTTCCTTCCGACTGGTCGAACATTCGAACTTTTATGCTCTTTAAAAAAGGTAATACAGATGATCCTCAAGACTACAGAGAAATTGCTTTGATCAATTCTATTGCAAAAATTTTTACCCGAATTCTGTCATCAAGGCTGACTAGATGGGCTGAATTAGAAAACTGCCTTCGCGAGAATTAGGCGGGTTTCAGGGCTGGACGGAGTTGTATAGATCACATTTTCACTCTAAATACATTAATTCAAATCCATCTTATGGTTCCGAAACGTAAGGTCTTTGCGTTTTTCATCGATCTTAAAAAAGCATTTCCTTCAGTTAACGACTCGCTTCTTTGGCAAAAATTGCTCAGGAAGGGAGCGAGTACCAAAATCTTGAGAATCATTAAAAGTTTAAATGATAACGCTTCCGTGACTATTAGGACTAGGTCTGGCCCTACCACGTTATTCAAGGTTACACCAGGAGTTCTGCAGGGCGAGATTCTCAGTCCTCTCCTTTTCGCCTTGTTAATCTCTGACTTAGAGGAATACCTAAGAAATCACGGGGCGATAGGAATTTCGATCGATCCCCTAATTGATGTAATTTTGCTAGCCTACGCTGACGATATAGTGATCCTCGCCAACTCTCAAGCTGATCTTCCATTTAAGATTAACCTGATTGAGGAATATCGTAAAGTAAATTTCTTTCAAGTAAATGAATCTAAATAAAAAGTTGTAGTATTTCATAGAGTTCGCTCGCGAAGCTGCAGTTTCTTTCTCTCTGGGGTTCAGCTTGAAGTAGTTGAGAAGTATCTCTACTTAAGTTCTATTCTCTCAAGTTCGGGTCTTTTCCTTAAAGAGGCTACCAAGAAAATTAATTCAGCAAATGTTGCTATGAGTGCTGTCCTAAGAATTCTTTATTCTACGAAATCCGATGCTTGGTGCACTAAAATCACGCTTTTTCGGAACCTTACACTCAGTGTATTGTATTATGCTATCGCAGTCTGGGGTTTAAGATACACTGAAATGATCGAAAAGCTTCAATCGAGCAACCTAATCAGTGGTGTAAGACTCAGAAGCAGAAGCAACAACGAGAAAGCAGTGATCAACGCGGCAGCCAACTCCCAGAAAATATCGATTTACTCAGGAAAAAGGAGTCTACGGTCTCCATCTTGAAAGGAAGAGCCAACGCTCATCAAGTATTGATCGGCAACGTGTCAACGACTAAGCGAAGAAAAAGTGCGATAAAAGAAGATTTTGTAAGTAAAGAGGATTAGTTATAAGAAGTGTTATTAGATTTGTTGTACGGGTTAATTTATTTAGGTAAATTTATAACATTTTTGGATGTTAGAAATTTTGTAACTCAAACTATTGATCATCTGGCTTACGACGGTACACGCGCTAATGGTATTCCCTGGCTTCTCTGTTCTTCAATAAACAAAAATTACTTTAAGTTTGTTTGTACGTGGGATATAGCCCTGTGAGACAATCTCATTGTTTAAACGGGAAAAATCTTGTCACGCAATAACTCGTCGCGAAGAAGAAGAATCAACCAAAGGAAAAAGTTAGCAAAAGTTAGTCAAAGGAAATTCAGAAAAAGTCAAGTTTTACCGAGAATTTACATCCGCTTATAAACAGGTTAATTGTAGGTACACATCACGTCAAAACGAAAAATTAAGTAAAAGAAAATTAAAAGAAGATTTTTTCAAACTGGAATTTTTGAATTATCGTGAAAATAAACATTGCGCAACTGAAACAGACTCATCCGCGGACTCTGACTCGACAGACATAATTGACAAAATCAATCATCCCTTCTGTACAGCAGAAAATATGTCCCGCGCATCCTCCCCTAATAGAACGCAATCCACCTCAATAATATCCACGGACGAATTATTAAGATTATTAATAACAAGAGTAGACGGAATGGAGTCTACTATGAACCAAGTGATCATCAACGTTAATACTCCAGCTGGTGAGAATATTACAAGCGATGAGGGCGAAGATGAGAAAGTTGGAAGGACAACTCAATCGCGAGCAGCATGCGCACCACACTTAATCAATAATTCTGTGATGTCCGACCCTTCAACCGCATCACCTACTAGAACACCTTATAATACAAACAATCGTGAACAGGGTCAAGGTGGTATTTATTTTCTTCCGATTAAAGATATAATTAGAATGGTAAAAACCTTAAATGGGAACGACGATGTAGGAGTTGAAGATTTCATTAAATCTGTTAAACGCGCACGACTTCAATGTAACAACCCTCATTTGCTTTTGGACTACATTTTGACTGAAAGAATTATAGGTGATGCAAAAAGAGCAATTAGGCACGTACGAATAAACAATTTCTCAAGTTTCATGTCATGATTCACGCCACGCGTCATGTTGTGTGTCATGTGTCATGCTATGTGCCATGTGTCATGTCATGTGTCATGCCATGTGACATGTCATGTGTCATGTCACGTCTCATGCCATGTGTAATGTCATGTGTCATGTCATGTTCCACGTCATGACATGTCATGTCATTTGTCATGCCATGTATCATGTCATGTGCTATGTCATGTGTCATGTCATGTTTCATGCCACATGTCATGTCATGTGTCATGTCATGTGCCATGCCATGTGTCATGTCATGTGTCATGTCATATGTCATGTCATGTGTCATGTGTCGTGTGTCATGAGTCATGGCATGTGTCATGGCTTGTGTCATTTCATGCGTGATGTCGTGTGTCATAGCATGTGTCATGTCATGTGGCACGGCATGCGTCATGTCATTTGTTATGTCATGTTACGTCACGTGTCATGTTATGTGTCATGTCACATATCAAGTCATTTGTCATGTCATATGTCATGTTATGTGCATTGCTATGTGTCATGTCATGTGTCATGTCACGTTTCATGACATGTGTCATGTCATGTGTCATGCCACGTAATGTCATGCCACGTCATGTCACGTGTCATGTCATGTGGCATGCCATGTCTCATGTCATTTGTCACGCCATGTTGCATGTCATGCTTTGCGTCACGCGTCATGTTGTATGTCATGCGTCATGTCACGTCTCATGCCGTGTCGCATGTCATGTCATGTCATGCCATGTCATGTCATGCCATGTCATGTCACGTGTCATTCTATATGTCATGTCATGTCATGTGTCATATCGTGTATGATGTCATGTGTTATGTCACGTCTTTTGCCATGTGTCATATCATGTGTCATGTCATGTCTCATGCCATGTCATTACATGTCATGCCATGTCCCGTCATGTCATGTTATGTCATGTCACGTGTTACGTTATTTGTCATGTCATGTTTCATGTAATTCGTCATGCCACGTGCCTTATAACGTGCTATGTCATGTATCATGTCATGTTTCATGCCATATGGCATGACATGAGTGATGCCATGTGTCATGTCATATGTCATGTCGTATCATGCCATGACTCATGTCATGTGTCATGTCATGCGTGATATCGTGTGCATGTGACATGTATCATGTGATATGTATCATGTGACATGTTTGATGTGAACTGTGTCATGTCATGAGTCTTGTGTCATGTCATGTCGTGTGTCATGTAATATGTCATGTCATGTGTCATGTCATGTGTCATGTCATGTGTCATGTCATGTGTCATGTCATGTGTCATGTCATGTGTCATCTTTCAAATATTGCAAAGACGTCACCATTGGACGTTGATAATACAGTTTGTTCATCGGTTGGCATGGGCCCAAGGAGATGATTTTTTCCTCTCACTCGAATTGGTGCATCGCGAGGAAAAGTGTATCTTCGAATTTCGAATTGCCGGTTCGGATTCCCTTCAGGAATAAGTCGAACAGATCCGAATTCTTCAATTTCAAGTTTACCTAGGCGTAGAAAAGAAATAACACGGACAGGAGGAGACCTGGATCTGGCACGAAGAGAAGGCTCAGCAGGTGGAGAAGGACTGACCAAATAACCCGGAGAATGAGGTGTGGCAGGAGAGCGAGGCCTTTCAGGCGAATGAGAAGGTCCTGAACGAGGAACGCCAGGAATTGGGTCGCCATTAGGCAAGCATTCAAATGGTGTACTCAACTCTGCAACATGAAACAGTGGATTAAACTGGAAAACCCGGATATTTCATGTATTCTTACTGGTCTTCGGAAGTTAGGAAATTTTTAATAAAGTCAGGGAATATTTTCGGTTTTGCTCACTTAATTACTTAATTAAATAATGATCTTTTTCAAATATAAAGGTAATTTGAATATATAACTGAATTTATACTTATTTAAGTCAAACTCATTTTAACATTTCTACTAATCATTGAAAAATATGTTTTATTGAAAATGGTAACGTGTAAAATATGCACTGAACTTCAAGTATTTATAATTCGCATATGAAACAAGTGTAAAAATTTGTTCTACTTATTAATAAAATTTATTGAAATTAGAAACAAATTTAAAGATTCACTAATTATTATGTGTTTAGTATTATTCTTTTAGTTAAATATTCGAAAGTAATAACAGGAGTATATTCAACGATATTCTGCACGCTCTGAAAAAAGTTGAGCTAAATCAACAAAAATGGGATTGAATCAACCAAATATGGGCGTTGTTATTTGATAAACCATTTTTTGTTTAATTTGACATATAAAAAGTAGCACTTCCGCACATTTTGATATGTAGGTGTATTATTAAATGCTTTTTTGAGATGCAGTGTCAGAATTTCTTTAAAAATGCGATATTTGATACTTGAAGTATGAAAAACTCGACAAGAAATTTGTCAAAATAATTCTAATTCCGACTTGGGACAGGTACGGTGAATTGGAACATGGAATTTTTAAACTTTATGCAATTCTGAGCTGGAACCGGAAAGTTCCAAAAAGAATTAAAATTTTGGTTTGGAACAGGAAATTTTTTGAAGGAATATGATTAACATGGAGAAAATTTGAAAGAATGAAAACTGCACATAGCTATCTCAGTTTTCGTTTGAAACTTCCTTCAAACCATCAAAATCAATCGAGAATTCCCTCGAATTCAAAAAGAATAACAATTTTAAATTCAAGTCACTATAAGTTTCTTAGAAAAATATTCAAACATTATTATAAAATTCAGTGAAAACCATTAAAATAATCCCTGGAATGTGTCAGAAAGTCCTAAAAGTGCCATGATTTTTATAAGGGGGGAAAAAGAGCTTTGAAACTTCCTTCAAACCATCAAAATCAGTCGAGAATTCCCTCGAATTCAAAGAGAATAAAAATTTTTAATTCAAATCACTATAAATTGATTAGAAAAATATTCGAACAATAATATAAAATTCAGTGAAAACCATTAAATTAATACCTGGAACCTGTCAAAAAGTCCGAAAAATGCCACGATTTTTATAAGAGGATAAAAAAGCTTTGAAACTTCCTTCAAACCATTAAAATCAATAGAGAATTCCCTCGAATTCAAAAACAATAAGAGTTTCTTATTCAAATCACTATAAATTGATCAGAAAGATATTCGAACATTATTATAGAATTGTGTGAAAACCATTTAACTAATTCCTGGAACCTGTCAGAAAGTCCTGAAAATGCCATGATTTTTATAAGGGGAAAAAAGAAAGCTCTTGAACTTTCTTCAAGCCATTAAAGTCAATCGAGAATTCCCTCGAGTTCAAAAAGAATAACATTTTCAAATTCAAATCACTATTAATTAATTAGAAAAATATTCTAACATTAGTATAGAATTCAGTGAAAACCATTAAATTAATCCCTGGAACCTGTCGAAAATTCCTGAAAATGCCATGATTTTTATAAGAGGAAAAAAAGCGTTGAAACTTCCTTCAAACCATTAAAATCAATCGAGAATTCCCCCGAATTCAAAAAGAATAGCAATTTCGAGTTCCAATCACTATAAATTGATTGCAAAAATATTTGAACATTATTATAAGATTCAGTGGAAACCATGTATTTAATTCCTGGAACCTGTCAAAAAGTCCTAAAAATACCATGATTTTTACAAGAGGATAGAAAAAACGTTGAAACTTTCTTCAAACCATTAAAATCAATCGAGAATTCCCTCGAATTCAAAAAGAATAACAATTTCAAGTTCAAATCAATAAGAATAATTAGAAAAATATTTAAACATTATCCGAAAATTCAGTGAAACCCATTTAATTAAACCCTTCCTTAATTAATTAATTAAATCATTCTATTTAAAGTCCTAAGATCATTTCACAAATATAAATTGGTATAATCTACTCATCTGGCAAAGTAGACTCCAACATTTTCTATTTTCTTTCCGATTTTCAAAACTTTTCTTAATAATAGGTGACAAGTAGGTGATAAGAAAAATTATTTCTCAACTTAAATCAGCAAATAAACTTTGCTTTACTTTCTTTTAAATTTTTTCGTCGGATTTCGAAACGAAACTAACAGTTTTATCAGATTCAAGACCATAAAATTAAAAACCTGTATTAGTTTTAATAATACTATTGAAAATCAAAATTTCGAAAGAAGGTGAAAAAGGTGAAAAAAGTGAGTGAGTTGTTTGAAGTTTGCAACTTTTAAGAAACATTATTGATAAACCATGGCCAAATCATGTTACAAAAAGACCTCCACACACTATCGAATCTCAGGAAGAAGAAAGTCTCAGAAGTGGTTTATTGCAATTTCTCTTTTACAGCATTTAAAATTGTAAAATTGCAAATGGATATTAATATTTGCGATATTCCCAGTAAGGGAATAATTACCAATAAGGGCAACTTATTTACTTTTTAGAACATAACTCCACTGTCATTTAAAACTAGTTCGTTACAACAAGTCAAATTTATTGGCCCAAATTTAATACCTAATTGAGCGCTTTTAAAGTCCTTTAAGATTACTGAAATTTATGCAATTCTTATAAAATCCCTTGAAATCCGATGAACATCACTTACAATTTTTTAAACTATGGTAAACCGTTCTATGTTCTACAGAATCCATGCAAATATCCTGAAATTGTAAGAAATTTTTCCGAAACGCATCGAGATTTTTCGAATCTCTTAAAATCTTTAAAGTCCTTGGAAATCCCTTGACATTTTTTAAGTCTTTCAACAATTTCATGGAATTATTTTAAATGCCCTAATATTATTTTTAATCTTTTGAAATTCTTGAAAAACTGTTACAGCTTTTTTATGGACTTTGGAATCTTTTAAAATACGCTAAAATCCTTTGAAATCTCTTGACATGTGTTCAAATTTTTGAAATCTTTTGAAATTCTTTGGAATCTTTTAAAATATCCTTCAATCTTGCAAATTTCTTCCAATCATTGGAAGTTTCTTCGAATTTCAAAAATATCTCAGAAGAAAAATACTCTGAAAAATCTCAATTTTTGTGAATAAATCCTTTAAAACTTCATTGAACTATTATAAAATATCTAGGTCCATAAAGCTGAAATTACTGCATTGTCATATTGACGTGGGCAAATAGGAAGAATTTAGTCCTTATTCTGTGATAATTTTGGCCGAAAAGAAATGTCTGTGCTTTGTAATTTTTTTCAAAAGTGGGTAGTGGTATTATCTTCACGTGAAGCTGCAAGTACCACCCCGAAAAAACGGAAACTGCCACTCATATTAGCTAATATATTCCGCAAAAATAAAATGTTGTGCCCGGTAATTTTAGTCAAAAACATGTAGTTATGCTGGTTTTAGGTCACCCTGGTATGCGAAACTCGGAAATTATTAGTGGTATTAAATTCTTCTTTGCACAGGAATTTAGTGCTTATTTAGTGCTAATATATGCCGCAAAAATAAAAATTGGTGCTCTGTAATTTCAGTTAAGAACCTGTAGTAATGCTGGCTTCAGCACACCCTGGTATGTGAAACTCGGAAACTATTAGTGGTATCAAATTCTTCTTTGCATAGAAATTTAGTGCTTATTTAGTGATAATATACGCTGCAAGGATAACATTTTGTGCTCGGTAATTTTAGTCAAAAAATTGTAGTAATGCTGGCTTCAGGTCACCCTGGTATGTGAAACTTGGAAACTATTGGTGGTATCAAATTCTTCTTTTCGCAGGAATTTTGTGGTAATTAAGTATTCTGGATTTGTGCCATGCACAAAATCCGGGCACTTTTTTTTTACCAAAAACGTGTGCTAATGTTGGCTTCAGGTGACTCTGTTATGTGAAACTCGGAAACTATAAGAGGTATCAAATTGTTCTTTGCTCAAGAATTAGTGCTATTTGGTGCTAATATATGCCGGAAAAATAAAATTTTGTGCTCCGTAATTTTAGTCAAAAACTTGTAGTAATGCTGGCTTCAGGTCACCCTGGTATGTGAAACTCGGAAACTATTAGTGGTATCAAATTCTTCTTTGCAGAGGAATTCAGTGCTTATTTAGTGCTGATATATGCCGCAAAAATTGAATTTTGTGCCCAGTAATTTTACACAAAAACATGTAGTAATGCTGGTTTCAGGTCACCCTGGTATGTGAAACTCGGAAACTATTGGTGGTATCAAAATCTTCTTTGCACATGACTTAAGTGCTTATTTAGTGCTGATATATGCCGCAAAAATAAAGTTTTTTGCCCGGTAATATTAGTCAAAAACATGTAGTAATGCTTGCTTCAGGTCACCCTGGTATGTGAAACTCGGAAACTATTAGTGTTATCAAATTCTTCTTTGCACAGGAATTTAGTTTTTATTCAGTGCTAATATATGCCGCAAAAATTAAATTTTGTGCCCAGTAATTTTAGTCAAAAACATGTTGTAAGGCTGGCTTCAGGTCACCCTGGTATGTGAAACTTGGAAACTATTAGTGGTACCAAATTCTTCTTTGCACAGGAATTTAGTGTTTATTGACAGCTAATATATTCCGCAAAAATAAAATGTTGTGCCCGGTAATTTTAGTCAAAAACATGTAGTTATGCTGGTTTTAGGTCTGAAAATATTTAGTATTTGCATTTATAAAATAATTTTTGTTCCATATTTCTTCAGTCATCAAATTTGTACATATGTGAACACCAATAATTTCGCATTCAAACAAGATAGATAATTATTATTTTTTCAGATCATATGTGATATAAAAATTGAAAATATTTAGTATTTGAATTCATCAAATAATTTTTGTTCCATATTTCTTCCGTAACCAAATTTTTACATACGCGAACACTAATTATTTCGCATTCAAACAAGATAGATCATTATTACTGTTTCAGATCATATGTAGTATAACAATTGAAAACTGACAATATTTATTATTTCAACATATTCAATATTTGCATTTATAAAGTAATTTTTGTTCCATATTTCTTCAGTCATCAAATTTGTACATATGTGAGCACCAATAATTTCGCATTCAACCAAGATACATAACTATTATTATTTCAGATCATATGTAATACCAAAATTGAAGACCGGAAATATTTAGCATTTGAAAATATTTAGTATTTGCATTTATAAAATAATTTTTGTTCCATATCTCTTTAGTCATCAAATTTGTACATATTTGAGTACCAATAATTTCGCATTCAACCAAGATACATAACTATTATTGTTTTAGATTATATGTAATACAAAAATTGAAAACCGAAAATATTTAGCATTTGAAAATATTTAGTATTTGCATTTATAAAATGATTTTTGTTCAATATTTCTTTAGTCATAAAATTTGTACATATGTGAACACCAGTAATTTCGCATTTGAACAAGATAGATAATTATTACTGTTCCACATCATATGTAATATAAAAATTGAAAACAGAAAATATTTATTATTTGAAAATATTTAGTATTTGAAAATATGCAGTATTTGCATTTATTCAATAATTTTTGTTTCATATTTCTTCAGTCATCAAATTTGTACATACGTGAACACCAGTAAATTCGCATTTGAACAAGATCGATAATTATTACTGTTCCACATCATATGTAATATAAAAATTGAAAACTGACAATATTTAATATTTGAAAATATTTAGTGTTTGGAAATATTGAGTATTTGCAATTATAAAATAATTTTTGTTCCATATTTCTTCTGTCATCAAAGTTGTACATATGTGAACACTAATAGTTTCGCATTGAAACAAGGTAGATAATTATTATTGTTTCAGATCATATGTAATACAAAAATTGAAAACCGAAAATATTAAGTATTTGAAAATATTTAGCATTTGCATTTATAAAATAATTTTTGTTCCATATTTCTTCAGTCATCAAATTTGTACATACGTGAACACAAATAATTTATATCATGTGAAACGGAATTCTTCAGGACATCCGCAAGAAGTTTCTGGACCAGCTGCTCTGATTGCAGAAGCGCTTTCCAATATTTTATATTTGATATTATTTATTTATTTTATGTTGTCAGAAGTTCCATCTGAAGAAAAATCATTTGGTCATTCAAGTTGTAATGCAGAAAAGGAAACGTCTGGGTTACTAACTTGCTAAAATAGCAGAAATTATCAGCAACTGTGAAACCGAAAATATATCCAGTGTAAGCACTGGAACAATCAAACTCTGTGCTTCAGTTTTAGTTACTAAAGATGAGAATTATTCCTAGTCTTCTTCGACAAAATGGATTTACTTGTGCCTACTGCTTCTAACTATCGGCGTCATCACTGGCTATCTAAAATTTCAAAATGACGTTTTGTCTTGGTTTGAGATATTAAGAGCAATGTTAGGATTCACCGCACCTCAACAGCCTAACACCTAAGCGGGAAGAGTCGTATTTATTTGGATTCTTATTGCGTTTTTGCTATTCACTTTCAACTTGTTTTCGGTATTAACAGATCTGAAACTGACCAAGAAATCAGAGAAGAGCATTGACACTGTAGAGGAATTAATTGACTCAAACCTTACTCCAACAATGCAAGGAAGATATGAATTGGTCCTGATATTATTCAATTAATCGATAATTACAGCATTAGTAAATAAATCTATTCTTTCTAAGAACGATCAAGATTGTATATATATTTTACTGAAAAGCAGGAATGTGACTTGTATTCTTAGCGAATCAATTGCATATGGTGTAAAATCGATTGCTACATATTTGAAGAAAAAACTTCAAACGTAATGTTTTCTGTTGCTCAATAAAGTTTATTCATTATTGTCTTTTAATATTCTACTATTTCTGCAAATTTCAAACATAGAAGCTTTTTTTTAATAGCGATAGTGTACACATCTTTATTTAAAACTATCTCTTTGGAATATTGGAAATATTCGTCATCCTGAGTTGAAAAAGAACAACTTTTTGGCTACAAAACCTGTAAATTCCTGTAGATTATTGTTGTTGTAAATTCTTGTAATGAAATACAACAATGTATAAAAAAATACAAAAAAGTACCAAATTCAGCTGTATAATAGAAACAAGTGTACTTTCCTGTTATTTTGGTTGTATTTTGTTGTATTCATTTGTCGATTTCTGTGAAAATGATTTTAGTTCGCTGTCAAAAATTTCGCAACAAGAGTTGTACATTCCTACAAGAAACTAACAGTATTTACTACATAATTTTTAATACCGTTTTCCAATATTTCAAATTTTGGAAAAGCTTGTGTCTAAGCCTTGTAAAAGGCATAAAATCCTCAAGATTCCTCTTCACAGAGCATGTCAGATTCAAAGATCATTTATAGTTAGAGGTGCCCGGTTATGGAACAAAATTCCATACGATATCAGAAATGCACCTTCCCTGCATGATTTTAAGAATCTCTTTTTCAAATATCTGTACAATACTCCTAATCCAACTCTTGAATTTACTCACTGGTCAAATATAACTTTTAGTTCTCGAATATTTCATTTTCGCATCTGTTTCTATCTTCGTTAACTTTTGTAAATATTTATTTATTATGCACAGACTTTTTCATTCTTCATTTATACTTACTCTGAGGTCGATTCCGCTTATTTATTTATTATATTTAGTTTATAGATTAAATTATAAGTTTAATCAAGTATACTGCCGATCAACAAATGCAAAACAGATATGCAGAGGGTACTTACTAAATGTTTGCAGATGATTAACAAATAGCGTACACTTAGAACACTGAAAAACACTTTGGAAAAGTGACTTTTTGATCGTAATAATCTCACTATAATAATAGCTAAATAGTAAATACCAGGGAAAACCAGCACGAGACAACATGCACTTAACGATGGGGGCATGATCCAATATCGCATCGGGGATCTCCCGCCTCGAAGTTCGAAGTCAGTTGTCCAGTGCCGTTCGAAGTTTTTTCATCACCCACATCTTTACACGTTAATTGATAAAGACATTCTACTTTTAGTCAGTAACTTAATAAGTATTATCTAGTGAGAGGAAAGAATAGTCTATATATTTGAATATTTTCTGAGATCCTACAATATCAACCAAAACTTAAAAATGTTGAAGTTTCTACAGGGAACTTGGCTTTAAACTTCAGCCCTGAGAATGTTGACGTCCCTAGCGATTCTCATTTTACCTTACTATTGTGTAATTCCTCTCCTAATAAAAGTAAAAATCTCTTTAAAAATTCTGCAATTGATACTTTCTTTCAGTGAATCATTAATATCACACAAAAGTAAACTTTATATCATTCATTTAATGAAAATTCACAATAGTTTGCGTTATTTTATAATATACTGGTATGAAAATAATACAACCCTTATATCAATTATTACATTTGAGAATTTGTACTTTTGGACTTGAGATTTTACATAACCCTTTTGTATTATTTATAGTTCTGTTTTGTGCTAAATCCTAAAAAAATTGAAAACTTTATCCAAATGCAGTAATGTCCTCCATTTACCGAACTAATTGGGTGAATTTCAATGAACAAATTTTTTCCGTGTACGGATGTAGTAATACTTATCGTGAAGAGTTTTCATAAAAATATAACTATTTCATTTTTGCTTGAAATGTTATCTTTTTTAGTTTAAAATTCAAATATTTTGTTGAAAATTCATTTTTTTTTTAGAAAATTAATCTTTTTGTTTCAAAATTAATTTTTTTGGTTAAAGATTCTTCATTTTAGTTAAAAATTTATTTCATTTGGTTAAAAATTGAACTATTTGGTTGAAAATTCGTCTTCTTTGGTAGAAAATCAATCTTCTTGTTTAAAATTCTTTTTTTTTGGGTAAAGATTATTCATATTAGATCAAAATTAATTTCGTTGGTTAAAAATTAAACTATTTTGTTGCGAATTAGTTTTTGAATAGTTGAAAATTAATTGTTTTAACTAAAAATTTAATTATTTCACTTTTCGTTGAAAATTTATCTTTTTTAGTTAAAAATTCATGTATTTTGTTGAAAATAAATTTCTTAGGTTAAAAATTCAAATCCTTTTTTTTAAAGTGACTTTTAAACTGAAAATATAACTATTTCATTTTTGCTTGAAAATTTACCTTTTTAGTTGAAAATGCATGTATTTTGTGGAAAATTATTTTTTTTTTAGAAAATTAATCTTTCTGTTTAAAAATTTATTTTTTGGTCAAAGATTATTCATTTTAGTTAAAAATTAAACTATTTTCTTGCAAAATAGTTGTATCATCTGTAACCAAAAAATAAATGTTTAGAAAAGAAGGTTGATTTTCTACCAAAAAAGACGAAGTTTCAACAAAATAGTTGAATTTTTAACCTAATAAAATAAATATTTAACTAAAATGAAGATTCTTTGACCAAAAAAATAAATTTTGATACAAAAAGATTAATTTTCTACAATATAATCACTCCATTTTTATTGAAAATTGATCTTTTTCATATGAAAATTCAAATATGTTAAAAAATCATTTTTTATTAGTTGAACATTATTTTCTTTGGTTAAAAATTTATATCCTTTTTTTAAAGTGATTTTTTTAACAGAAAATATAAATATTTCATTTTTGCTTAAACATTTATATTTTTTAGTTGAAAATTCATGTATTTTATTGAAAATTCATTTTTTGTTATAGAAAATTAATCTTTCTGATTAAAAATTCATTTTCTTGGTTAAAGATTCTTCATTTTAGTTAAAATTTTGTTTTATTTGGTTACAAATTTAACTATTTTGTTGAAAATTCATTTTTTTTATTGAAAATTAATTGTTTCAACTGAAAATTCAACTATTCGGTTGTAAATTAGTTTTTTATGGTTATAATTAATCTTCTTGTTTAAAAAATTCATTTTTTTGGTTAAATATTCTTCATTAAAGTTGAAAATTATATATATATATATATGCATATATTATATTATTATATATTATATATTATATTGCTATACTTCCTTTATCTGATTTTGTGATAATTAATTGCGGATGAATTGTAAAGAAAATTTTTGTTTCAATTAAACCCTCATTTAATTCCTTTTCTAACAAAGTTTTTGGATTATCATTATCTAGAAAATCATTAGATAAACTCATGAAATATGATCTAAGTTCATCAATTTTATTTTTAGTTTTTTTTAACATAATGGATTCAATGTCTTTAATAATTTCAAGTAATTGAATATGATTTTTCCCCCCAAATTTGTTGATTAAGATTTATTAATTAAAAATTTTATTATTACATTTTCAGTAAGAATTATTAATTCTTATCTAAGAAAGAGAAAAAAACTTTCAAATCAAACCTAAAAATACAAATCTTCAACAGAAGAATTACATTTTTAACCAAGAAAGATTTTTCAATCAATGAAGAAAAAAAATCTCATCCAAAATGTTAAGTTTTTAAGTTATGAAGATGAATTTTTGAAGAGAAAAAGTTGAATTTACATCTCGAAAATATGCATATTCTACAAAAATAATTGAATTTTTGACTTGAAAAAAAAAGTTTTCAATAAAATAGGTGAATTTTTAACTAAAAATATCAACTTTCCAGCAAAAATGAAATATTACATTTTTTATTAAAAATTCATTTTCAACAGAAAAAAAACCAAAGAATTTTCAACCAAATTGGTTAAATTTTTATCCAAAGGAATGAACTTTGAACTAAAATTCTGGATCTTCAACCAAAAAGATTAAATGTCTTTAAAAAAAGTTCGACGAAATATTGAATGATTAAATTTTTAGTGGCAAACATTGATTTTGAATAAAAAAGAAACTAATTTCCAACTAAAAAAATGAAATTTCAACCAAAGAAGAATAATTTAAAAAAAAAATATGAATGTTGAACCAAATATTTCAATTTTTAATCGAATTTTCAACCTGATAGATGAATTTTCAACTAAAGAAGATAAATTTTGGCAAAAATAGAATAGTTTAATTTTAAGTTGAAAAAATAAGTTTTCAGGCAAATGAAAACAATTTTCAACGAAATAGTTAGATTAAAAAAAAACAGATGAATTTTCTACCAAAAAGATTAACTGTCTATACCAAAAAAATTTTGAGGAAAAATGGAATAGTTAAATTTTTAGTTTGAAAAAAATTAATTTATATTTAAAAAAAAAAAAAATAATTCTCTATCGAAAAAGGATCATTTTCAACAAAATACATGAATTTTCAATCAAATATTTTGATTTTCAATGAAATTATGTCGAAAAATTAATTTTTTTGTCCTGGAAAACCTGGAGAAAATAGGAGTATTTTCTTTGAAAAAGGGGAAATTTTTTCACAAAAATACCAACGAAATAAGAAAACAAAATTAATGCAAAACTTAAAAAAAACACACAAATTTGATTAAACTAGTAAAAAAACACGCGCGCTACGTGGGCGATTTTTTTGTCTCAACAACATTTTTGAATTAAAATATAAAATTAATATTAATAGAAGATATTTTTATTTCATAGTATCAAAAAATAATGTTATAACCTAAAGTTGTTCCAAATTGTTTAATTTCTGGTGTAGAAAAACTACCTAACCTAAAATTGTTAAACAGTTATGAGTCTTTTTTTGTTTTTAAATTAAAAAAAAAACAATTTTCGACAAAAAACACTAACATAGACACAAATTGTTAAAAGATTCTAAATGTTATTAAAATTATAATTATTCGGGTTTCAATATGCATATTTGCGACGAAAAACACTAACATAACCTAAGTCGCTCTTTTTATGATTTTTTATATAAAAAATTTAAATAAAGTTAATTTAAATTAAAAATAGCGTTTTTCGGTTTTGTGAGCGTCCTTTTTACAGGAAATTGACATTTTACAACAAAAATCATTCCATTGTAAAGGTTCATAATTTTCCAACAATTTTAGGTCATGTTATCGATTTACACCAAAAATTGGTATTTAAAAAAAATCATAATTTGGCCAATATTCAGGATCTCTTAACAATTTTGGATTATGTTAGTATTTTTTATCGGATATTGGTATTTTTCATTAAAAAATTAGATTTTAAAGACGATTCTCAATTTTATACAATTTTAGGTTATGTTAACATTTTACTTCATAAGTTGGTATTTTCAAACAATGTAATTTTTTACAGTTTCAGGTTCAAATTAACATTTTTCACAGAAAATCGGCTGTTTAAAACAAAAATCATCCGATTTTCAAAGTTTATAGTTTTTCAACAATTTCAGGTTATGTTATAGCGTTTTAAAATAAAATTGGTATTTTAAAACAAAAATCATTATAATTTGAACAATATTCAGAATCTTTGAACAATTTTTTATTATATTAGTTTTTTTTCGCCGGAAGTTCGTATTTTTAGTAATAAAAATTTGATCTCAAAGACGATTCTCAAATTTTAACAATTTTCTGTGGTAATAGCGTTTTACACCAAAATTAGTATTTAATAACAAAAATCATAATTTGAAAAAAATGTAGAACCTTTTAATAATTTTGGATTATTTTAGTGTTTGTTGTCGGAAATTGGTATTTCAAAATTTAAAAAACAGATTAAGCCAAATCTAACGGAATATTATCAAACATGGAAACAACGTCAAGAGAAACTAAAGAATGTGTTTTCGGTACTTTATTGTTTTTTAAATTATCTTTATATTCTCAACTATTTTTTATGAATACATTTCGAAATATGTTCTTTACTATTTTGCTTAGTACGTAAAATGTTTTTCAATGATTTTTATAAATTTATTTAATTTAGGTAAATTATCAATGACATTTTTAATATACGATGTAAAATGTGTTTCAGCAATTTTTCTGCATTTCTCATTCGGTCACAGATGTTCTACTTTATCATTATGCGCGTATTATTTTATTATTATATATTTTTCAAGTTTAATTATCTCTTAATATGCATGAAAAGTATTTAATTAATTTTTATAAATTTATTTATTGTGTAAGTTTCGATTTTCTGAATATATACGTCAAATGTATTTCATTAATTTTTCTACATTTATGAGATGTTTTTAGATGGTTAAATTTCTTTTTTTTAATTACAATTTTTCACATTCTTACATTACATATTTAAAGTATTTAAACGCTCCAATAGAAATAATGTTTTAAGATAGAAGTTTATGTTCGAAAAACATTTATTCCATTATATATATTTTAAACATTTCTGATGTTTTGAAACGAGTATCTAGATTAATTTTTTTAAATTTTGAGTACATAAGTTTTAATTATTTGGCGATTTTTTCGATGCGCTGTTATTTTTATATTAAAATTTACATTGACTAGAATTAGTTGAAATTTCAAAAGGTTATTAATAAAGCAAATTTCCAGGAATTGAACCAATTAAATAATTATTACCTGAATAATTTTGTTCACAATATTAAATAACATACAAATTTAATTTCAATTTTTTTCAATTAACTAATATGAATGGCTTATTTCCTTGAGGGTTATGTAGTTGATTAATGTTTAAAATACCGCTATTTCAGTTTCATTATTTTTTCAAATGTTTGTGATGTTGCGAAATGAGTATCTGAATTCAAATTTCGAAATTATATGGACATATGTTTTTTTCTGTATTTAATTAAAATGTTATAATTAAATCAAATTTTCAGAAATGAAAGAGCAAATTTTGAAAAAAATATAAAGTGAAAACTATTTGAATGTTTCAATGAAAATAATATTGTATTTCATTTTATATTATGAACGGATTAATTTTGTTTACAATATTACATTACGTAAAGAATGAATTAAAATTTTTTCTGATCAATTTATACTTGATTTAAATTTAAAATACCTCAATTCCAATTTCATAATTTTTTCAAATGTTTGTGATGTTGTGAAATGAGTATCTCACTTTGCACATTTCCCAGAGTTTAAGGGAAACAAGTTGTACCTCCGATGATAGACACAATCCCCTGCCTCTCGTCGTAACCTTGGGACTTGGGGGTAGTCCCTCATCGAGCGGGCCAGCTTTAGCACTCCTCGGATTCCGATAGATTCCCGGGTCAAGAGAGTGTTTGACGTGAGATGAGACCCACTTACCGTTACACTTCGTCCCCTTGGGATCCTCATTCTTGGAACTCACTACTTCAGTATCTGGTTCATACATATGAGACAAGGCGTCAGGCACGTGATGTAAGGCAGCCTTCCTATGTCCAATGGTTTCCTGATTTCCAAGCAACTGCGTAGCCCACCGCCACAGTCTGCCGCTTGGATCTTCTGAGTTATACAACCAGCAAAGGCTACTGTGGTCAGTTATTACTTCGAAAGGGGAACCCTCATGATAGGGCCGGAATTTTTGGGGAGCCAATATCATCGCCAAGCACTCTTGCTCAGTTACAGTGAAATACCTCTCAGAGGGGACCATCGTCCGACTCGCGTAAGCGACCACTCGCTCCGCGAGTTCATTTCTATAAAATCCGGTTGGTATAATGTGGGAGCGGAGGTCAATGCTGTATTCAACAGCTCGATAAACCTTTCCTGTTCTTCGCCTTATATGAATTGACGGCTTTTTTTAACAGACAGACCAGAGGCTCAACCATAGCAGCGAAATTCTCTATGAACCTCCGGTGATACAAGACCATTTCCAAAAATCGCCCAAGTTTCTTCGAGGTATTTGGGACTGGGCAATTAGTAACCGGTTCGACCTTTTGTAGATCAGCCTGAAAACTCGACTGGTTTGCCATGTACCCCAGATACTTCACCGCTTTACAACAGAATTCACTCTTTTCCCTATTAATCGTAAGGCCAGCATTAATTATCACATCTAGAACACGCCTAATCATCAAAGGTTTCAGTGACTATAATGATGTCATCAAGGTATGAAAAAACGTGCGGTTCAAATTCCGGTGTGACCAACCTATCTAGAAGGCGTTGAAAAGTAGCTAGAGAATTTGATAAGCCAAAGGGCATCCGAGTATACTGGTATGTGCCCTTTCTAGGAACGGCAAAAGCCGTAAGCTCCTTACTTTCTCTGGACAAACGAATCTGGTGGATTACACCAGCCGCTCTCAGACGGTTCTATTGAAGCTTCTTTCTCTAGCTTATCAGCTGATTTCTTGAGTTACTCTAAAATCTTGGCTCAATATCTCCGATAATGTTGTTTAATTAGCAGGTGAACTTGGACATCTATTACATACTCTGATAAATGCCTGGCTGAATCTGTATTATCATTGGAGAATGTAACGGTAACGGTAACGATCCGTTACCTTCTCCGATGATAATACAGATTTCTAATAAAAATTGATATGAGACATCTTACTAAATAAAGCCTATTTCAGAAAAAAGAATTCTTTGTCTGATCTCTCTAGTAGCTGAGTGGTTAGAGCACCTGACCGGAAATCAGTTGACCTGGTGTTCAAATCCCAGCGGAGTTGAAAGGAGAAGATCTTTTTTCTGAATAAAATTTAATGAATTAATTCAATTATTATTATTTTTATTATTTAATTATATGTTTGAAAATTTGATTATTTTATTGAAAATTCAACTATTTTGTTAAAAAGTCATCATTTTTTGTAGAAAATTCATTCTGTTGGTTTAAAAATTGAACTATTTGGTTAAAAATACAACTATTTTTAGATGAAAAGTCTCCTGTTATATTTTTGTTTTATAATTCATCTCTTTTTTTTTAATTCAAGTATTTGTTTGAATATTTAATTATTTCGTTAAAAATTCAACTATTTTGTTGAAAATTCATATGTCTTGATTGCAAGTTCCAGTTTTTTGTTAAACTTTTGTCTCTTTAAATAGAAAATTCATCCTATTAGCTTGAAAGTTCAACTACTTGGTTAAAAATGCTATTATTTTTGTGTTGAAGTTTAAACGTTTTGTTCGAAAATGCGACCATTTGTTTGAAAATTCATCTATGTAGGTTGAAAATTTAACCAATTGGCTAAAATTTTAACTTTTTAAAAATTTGTTACTTTTGCTTGAAAGTTCAGCTATTTGGTTGTAAATGCAACTGTTTGATTGAAAATAAATTAATATTTTTTTTCATGAAAATTCAACTATTTGGTTTAAAATTTAATTATGTTGTTGAAAATTCAACTGCTTTTTTTAACATTCTTTCTTTTGGACAGAAAATTCATCCTTACGGATTGAAAATTCATTTTTTGGTAGAAAAGTAATTGTTTTTGGTTGAAGATCATTAATTTTAATTGGAAAGTCTACTGTTATATTTTTTGTTCAGACTTCATCTCTTTTGGCTAAAAATTAAACTTAATCAAATGTTCTGTTGAATATTCGTAATTTTGTATATAAAATTCGTCGTTTGGGATTCAAAATTCATCCTTTGTTAGAAATTTAATCCTTTTGGTTGTAAAGTATATTTTTTTTTGTAAAAAATTAAATCTTTTTTAGTTGAAAGTTAATTTTTTGTTAATAAAAAGTCTACAATTAGAGTTTTGGTTCAGAATTTATCTCTTGATTAAAAATTCAACTTTTTCATGAATCATTCGTCCTTTTCAAAAAATGTATAACTAGCTAACTATCTTGAGTTTGATTCCTCAGGTCCCAAAAGCAAGTCGAAAGGGCTATTTAGCCTTTTTTACTAGCACATCAAAATGTAGTTTCCAGGTAAGCTAAGAGTAAAAAATGACGCCTGAATACTCAGATACTTAGTACAGTTTTATCCGGGTTAACAGGTAGGTCACGGTCAACTTGTAGAACGACGATTGGACAATCCTATCACAAAGTATGGGTTGCATTCACCTATTTGAAGTTGTTCCTACACCATGTTCCTCTGTATAATTGAACATAGATTCTATAGGGGCGTTACTTATAGCACCGTCTGTATCTTGGAACGCTGTCATCGTAACATTTCCTGTTCATCCCGCTTTTTGAATGTGGAAGGTGAATTAATGGAATGCATCAAAGGTGGATTTGACTTCCTGAAAGGCAAATTGAATACGACCAAGAGG
This sequence comes from Andricus grossulariae, assembly GCA_011634705.1. NCBI lineage: Eukaryota > Metazoa > Arthropoda > Insecta > Hymenoptera > Cynipidae > Andricus > Andricus grossulariae. The sequence goes on along the minus strand of JAABKJ010075445.1, from coordinate 191,305,208 downwards.
TATACTCGGTCGAATTTCCAGCCTCATATGAACATCAGGTAAATTTTCTAATGTTTTTAACAGGAAAGAATTTAGGCTAATCGGTCTAAATAAATTGCCTTCTTGAATTATCAGCGGGAAGATATCATCGTCCCTAGCGGCCTTGAATGGGTTGAAGCACCGAACGATCCGCCTAATATTTTATTATGTACGATTATCCACCCTCCAGCTAGCTACACTGGCTCTATCTCCTGGTTTATAAGCGGCGTTGGGATGAGCAGCCTCCTCTGACAACAGCTGAACAATTGATCTAATCTTTTTAGAAATAGTTGCGAAGGCCTCTCCAAGATATTTTTTCATTTATCTCAGTCCGTTGCTCTTGAGTTCTTACACTTAACCGGATCATACTTGCCAGCTGTCAGCGAAAAGCTATATGCCTATGATCTGATAGGGATATTCTGGGAAAACATGCCAATTCTCGAATGATGCCCTCATGGATATAGAACATAAGGTTACATCAAAAACCTCTTGACATCTAGTTGTCACAAAGGTTGGTGAATTTCCCGGATCACATCCAATGGTTAGTGGCAATCCTTGTGAAATGCAGTATTTTACCAATCGTCTTCACAGTTCTGATGGTGGCGGGTTCAATGAATCGAAAGTCAGGTTTGCTGAGCGAATCATTATGTGCTGATGCCTCCTTCTTCCTTGTTACTCGGTTTTAAACGCCACTAGGTCTTTTTGCAGAGTTTAAGAAATAAGTCTTACTCCTGTTTCACCATAAGGTTTCATTATTTTAGATTAATTTATTATTTAAATTATTTTAAAATCACCGAGCGAACCAAGGATCCGCGGTGGCAGCGAAAGTAACGTTAGTAAAATAGTATAACTCATTTTTGATGAGCAGACTCAATTTAAGTATCTGATATACAACTCTTTCAATCTTAAGTTATTTATATTCGAAAGGTTTTTATTAAAAGTCGTCCAAGTAAGATTGTTTCCATTTAAAAAATTTTCCTTTCTTACGATTTAAATGGAAAACGTAATCATTTTCATGGTTAAAATTATTTTTTTTTGTTATTTTAAAGATATTTCATTATTGGAGTCTGAACATTCATAATAATTAGTGAGGCTTCCAATTGAATTGAAAAGTTTTCAAAGATCAAACTTTAAATCATGAATTATTCATACTTCAATTTAGATTTTCTTTACTTTTTTACGATTTAAGTTGAATTACATATGTTGATTTCATACATTATATCTTCAGGAAAACTTTAAAAGGAACGAGAAAAAAACTTTCGCTTCTGTCGTGCAGATTTTGTTTTTTTTATCGTTTTCTTCAAGTACCCTGCCTGATAAATTGACAGGTGATACTACGAACCCCTGGGTAGGTCTTCGTGGTCTTTCCGATAATGCTACAACTTCATCGAGCTCTCTAGAGCTAAGCGTCTAAAGTTTAAGCGTCTAAGCGTTAAAACTATGAGGGAATCAATATAATAATATAAACTAAATTACCTTAACGTAATATATTGATGCCCTCTATCCGACACTTGTTGTTAGCTAGAAAAATTAAGTTGACCACATTAGATATTAAGATTTAGGTTCGATGCGGCGCCAGTGAAACTCTGCGTACGCACCTCCCGCTACTCGATTCTGCCATTTCTATACGGCCTCTCGTGAAAATCTCTGGGAGTACGGCTATAAAAGGCCGTGCTCGTCCGAAAAATGAACAGATCTGCTGCAGCTAGGCATTCCTGGTAGCAGAAAAGAAACACAGCCTACCAGAGGACATGACACCTCCCTCCCACGGCAAGACCTCGGAAGACGTAAACCAATCCCAATTCATCGCACTTCGGCACATCTAGAAACGACAAAGCTCTAATTTGTTATAGGTTCGTCCAAGCAAGCAGCGTCGGTCAGACAGAAAGGCGGAAGAATACCAAAAACGCCCAGTATTACTAGAACAAGGTTATGTTCCTAAACTCATCCGTCCACAATATCCAGGTCGGATCCTACAACAGCCAGGTTTCGCTACTGAACTCATAGCACTGCTCTTCCCCAGCGGCAATGACGCCCGCTACAGAGCGTGCTTGGCGCGGAGCCATCATTTCGCACCAGTAAGCCCTGCGCTTCGCATAATTAGAGGCTACAGAAAGGATAACACAAACGACGTTCCACGAGCTATTATAGAGGCTTTAAATACTATGACATAAGTCTTCTCACAAAAAATCGGAAATTTCGGATGTGGATTCCTTTTTTTGCTTTTTTTTTAGTTTTCGGGTACTATACATTCGGTTAGTTGCAAATTCGGCTTAGAATATACCCTGATATTTACTTCATGCCATCTGAATAAAATGGCAAATTGTCAAAAATGTATAAAATATAGAATAATTGGCTAATTTAATTCAAGTGATGGCATTTCTATATTTAAATTGAATATTCCAGCTTTAATTTGGCATCTAATAATTTTTACCGCTTGTTCGTCATTTATCAATATTATGACTTTAAAATTTTTTTATCCACCCCGTACTAGTTTTCCCTACCTGAGACAGTTTTAAGATTCCCATTATTTAAATTTGTAATTTAATTTTTTTCATTTTTGTTTTTACTCAAATAATTGTATCAACAAGTAGTATCTTTTTAAATGAATGAATGTAATTTAACTCAGAAAATGATGTGGTTGAATCAACAACATTTTTTTTGGTTCAACCAAACAATATGATCATTATATGGGCAACAACATATTTTGTTTACCCAACTAAATTTTTCGGTTATTTTGTCAAAATCGTTTGTTGATGGAGTATTTCGTTTATTCAACAAAAAAACTTTTCTTTGGATCAATCAAATCTTTTGTTGAATTAAATTTTCATGTATGTATATCCAAGAAAACGATTTTTTTGCTGCAAGACAATATTTTAATTATATACTAAACTAGCTGCGCATTCGATCTCGAGTGTTTCCACTTTGTTTGTATTTATATTTATATGGTGCTCATTTCACGAGCACTTTTCTTCCGGTTAGCAAATCTATTTTCTTCCTCGTAGAGGAAGCATTAGGGATTTTTTAAATAATATAGAAAAACTAAAGTTTTAATTTTGACCAATTTATGAAAAGAAATTTACAAAAAATATACCAAATTTTTTAAATACAGTGACAAATCAAATTTTGTATTTGAAATGGTAATTTGTCGAGCTGGAGAATGGAAGGGAGAAGTTCTCTCGCACCCTATCCCTTTCCCAGCTTCATGGTTTTTTTTACAAATATTGTCAGTATTATTTCATTTAAAAATTGATGATCAAAAACTATTTTCTATTCATGCATCAACTTCGAATTATGTTGATGAAAAAATTTGTTCTGTTTAAAACAGATGTTCCAGATATTATAAATGAGCATAACTTCCTTACTCTTGAATAAAATGTATTAATATTATAAATAAATCAATTCTTCTCGAACCAATGAATCTTTTATATCATGGCATCAACTTTCAATCTTGCACACGAACCTGCGCATTGAATCCCAGAGATACTGAGTGTAGGATAGTTTTTGACCTACTAATAAAAGAAAAAGAATAGATGTTACATTTGTTTGTTATTTGCATAAAAATAAAATTTTCAACAATTCAAATTTAAATGACTTTTAAATGTCTTAACCCTCCATTTACACACTTCTTTTTTCCACCTCCCGCTTACACACAGGGCCTTTTAAGTCCTATTCAGTTTTTGCACTGTTACTGGTTTTCAGAAAATCGAGTAAAATTCAGGGTTATTTTTTTCAAGTGTCTACTACACGATTCAATTGTCGTTAGTGTCAATCCTTCCAAACTTTAAAAGAATAAATATTGAAATTTCTAAAAATATAGAAAAAATCGATACTAGTTTAAAAAATCATGATTTTGCTACAAATAAATTTGAAAAAAATCGTTGCAAGTTTTGAGAGCTTGGACTATGACCTTCAAAAAAAATATAGGCCTATTGGCGGCGGCTTCAAAAAGTTAAATTATTTGAAGACCTGAATAATGACAATATTTTACAGTGATTCATGCAGGTAATTCCATAGAAAAATCAGGATATTGAATGTTAATGCATACTTATTGTACAAAAATATTAAAATTTACTCAAAAATATTCAGTTTTCACAATCTTTACAGAAATATATACGGTGTTCTTCGCACACTACCTTACCGCAGGAGGCACAATAGCAAAATATGTTTTTGTTAGCTTTATATACAGCATGGAGTAATGGTACGGAGACAAAACTGTGTGTGAAAAATTTGTCGCCATTTTTTCGGACATAGTTCAGAGGAGAACGTACGATATAATGTAAAGGAGTTCGCCTCGTTTTGATTGGAATATCTGCTGGAGCTTTTTTATTGATGGGTTAGTCATGATTCAAATTTACCGCCAACAAGTCGCCAATCAGAAACTTCTTGCAGATATTCCACTCAAAACGAGGTGAACTTCTTTACGATTCAGCGTACGTCCTTCACCAAACTATGTCCCAAAATTCGAGGTTCATTTTTCATTTGCATGCGTATTGTCGTTTGGTCTCCTTACTATTACTCCATCATATACAGAATCGATTGGAGCAGATTCCAGATGTGTACGTCTACACTCTTTTTTCCACTGAACAACTGTCCAGAATTAGATAAAAACTTCATGTTGCTCAAATTAATACCAGAAAATACCAAAAAAAAAAGCAAAATATTTATTGTTCACTAACTTGTCAAAACACTAACGTGGTTTACACACAGGGTCTTTTATGTCACTGTGCGCACTTTCACTGCGCACCGCTCGAAGGAGACGAGTATATTTGTTAATCGTAAAAGATAAGCATAAAAATAAAAGAATCAATTTTTTTAATAAATTCTTTAAAAATGACACAAGAGACGAAAAAAACGAAAAGAAAAAAGTTGTTTAACCAAAAAATATCTACAAATTTGTTATAAACTCTTGCTATAAAAATACATCAAAAGTTAAAAACTGACATTTTGGAAAAACGACACAAGCTGCTATAACTTTCTATTTCACAACATTTTTCGCCTGAATTATATCCACAAGTTTGCTTAGAACCTCTTTACACTAGTATGCGTATTTTCAGTTCAAATAATGAAAAAATAACGCTAAAAATAAACAAATTAAATTTATGGAGAAACGACACAAGTCACAATAAAATGCATAATAACAACATTTTTTGTATAGAATGCACACTCATTTATAAATATAAAAACAAGATAATGAAAATACGTATGTTTCAATACCAATGCATATTATGAATTGTGATGATATAAAATGATTGAGATAATAGATTTTTCAGGGTAACTGACGATAAAAATTAGTGCAAAATAAGCAGCAAATATTCAAGTAATGATGAAAAATAACATTGGTAAATTATTTTGCAGAATCTGAATGAGCAGTACCTGCTTGAGATACATAAATAAATATGATATACATTTGATATAATAGTGTTGAACATACCGTAGAAAAGTTCAGATTTTTGATAAAATCGAGTGCGAAGCACGAGATACCTGATAAGAATGTGTTCGTTAAAGACAAAGGAGCTTGAACAAAAGAGGATTCTCAATCACCAAATTACAGTTGTCGATGATTTGACCTTCAATGTTATGATTTAAGATAAATATATTATCGAGTCACCCTGTAAAATAGGTTCTGAAATGAGTTATCGTTTTTAAACACAGTCTCTTGACATTGTAATATTTTAAAACCCAAAATGTTACTGAAATTAACTAAAAATGACTTGGTTATGTACTAGAATAAATTGGACATGTTCGGCTAATTCCCCGCACAAATCACAACGGGCGATTCGAATTTCGAACATATGTTTTACCTGACAATAAACCAATTCTATTGCTAGTAGAACGCAATATACATGTGTTCGTGCCAACCCGAGAACATATTCTATTTCCAGCACCCAATTGTGATATTCAGGTAGCCCTTAACGAATGTTCAAAGAGTAATTTTCAACAAATAACTTTAAACATAGTGCGCGGAAAATGTCCCAAATAGGAACAATAGCAGCTTTGTGTAGAACTCATGCAACGAACGTTTTTTGCTTTTATCTTTTTCGACATTAATTATTTTCATTAACACATCCAAAATATATCTTCGGTAAGATTGCGCAAACATCAATTGAGAAGCCTGATTCCTGTTCTGCATTTCAGAATTAGAAACCTCTAAAACTGAATAATTTCAAATTTATTGCAAGTAAAATAAATTAGTAGAGAATGTATCAGCTCAATAATATAGAAGTTGTAGGCTCCGCAAGCTACGATCATGGTTCTTGAAAACAACCAATTCCAATGCAACCTGAAAGTGTGCGTCATCCAATCCTGCTACTTCTGTCCTAGAAGTTGAGCAAGAGTGGAAAATTTACGCAAGATGACATCGTACAACACTGTTCCTTAAAGTCCTGTCTCTAGCCATGGATGACTCTACGCGGCAGACTGTTTAGGTGCTATAAAATATCGTCATATTAAAGATGCGAGGCAAGTGCTCTAAAGATGTTTCATTGGCACCAATTTTGTATTTTTATCGTGAATAGCCTTCATTGGACTGTGATGATAAAATTTTTATCTCCTCGAAGAATTATTCGTTGCATGTCGAACAAAATTACAATGGCCACATTTCAGAACCATCATAAAAAAAGTAGGGGTCATTAGGATAAATTATTCATCTTTTTCAAATTTTTAACGTTTCCATATTATTATCTATAGATGATGATATTCATCATAATAGCTCTGAACAACTGAAAAATGTGCCCTGACAAAAATAATGTCCATGTTAATGTTAATTGCACAGATAGTAAGTTTTCACCCAGTTTCTTCCATCGCGGAATTTTCAGATTATGAAATGAAGGTCACTCTGAATAATATTGATTCGAACGTTCTTGTGAATCTGGAGGAACTATCTTATCTTATATAATTTTCGAAGCTAAAGCACCTGCATGCAAATTTTTTCTACAAGGATAATGGGAGCTAACCATTCATGAGGATCGATAAATTTGGTTATAAGAGAAAGTGCTATTTGTTTCGCAGCAGCTCCAAAGTGTTACGTGTTTACCGAAATTGAATACCTTGTTTTCAAATATAGGTTCATTTGATTTAGTTGACCGAGGATCATTACCTGACCACTTACGTAAAGAAAATCCTTCTTTTTCTAATAACAATGTTAGTTTCTTTTGCACTTGTCCGGCCTGATCTGAATTATCCGATTCAAACAGGACATCGTCACATAGAAGTCGCGTTCAAGAATGACACTGACATCGGGAAAGTTAGAAGCTTCATATGCGGCTAATTGTTCGAGAACCCTCTTTCCCAAAAAAAGTGGATGAAGCCATTTCATAGGTAAATATCAGCAATCAATATTTAACCGATTGCCTAAAAGGTCCGCGCAGAATGGAATTCACGGAATTCATAGAATTGATGGAATTCACGGAAATTATGGAATTTACTGAATTCACGGTGTTCATTGATTTCACGTAATTCAATGAATTAATGAAATTTCGTGAATTTCATGAACTCCGTGAAATCCACGAATTCCGTGAATAACGTTTCATGAATTTCATGAATTCCGTGAATTCCATAAAAGTCGTCAATTCCATAAATTCCAAGAATTTCGCGAACTCCGTGAATACAGTGAATTTCGATAATTCATTGAATTTCATGAATTTCATTAATTCTGTAAATATAGTGAATTCCATGAATTTCGTGAATTCCATTAATTCCTTGAAATCCATGAATTCCATCAATTCCGTGAATTCCATATATATCGTGAATTCCTTCATTTTCATGAATTCCGTGAATTCCATGAATTCTATGAATTCTATGAACCGCATCAATTCCATGAATTTCATGAATTCCTGGAATTCCAATAATTCCTTGAATTCCATTAATTCCTTGAATTCCATGAATTCCTTGAATTTCATGAATTCCATCAATTTGGTGAATTTCGCGAATTCCATGAATTCCGTGAATTCCGTGAACTCCTTGTGCCCAATTTTCGACTCTCAAGCGCTACAATACATGTATTGGAATGCTCGATGGTGATTTCACGATTTTCAACACTTACAATTCATGTATTGCAATTTCGTCATTCCAATACTGTGTTTGCAATTTTACCTCATGCTTGTATTTCAGAACTGTTGGAGAATTCCAAACATTTTTAACAGTTTAGAGGAAGGAGCCAGTGATAACAATGTTTTGAATACTGGTAAATTGTTTTTCAAAAAAACTTCAACTCTGAACATTCATTGCCTGCGGTCAATAATTCCAGAAAATTATACATTTTTACGATCTACAGCGCATAAAAATTGTCATGGCATTCATTAATTGTGTAATTATTTCAAGAAAATCAGGGATAAATTTTCTTTCAGCTAATTTTGAGATGGGGTTTCATCTCGTAATCTTCGTAATCTTCATAATCGTTTAAACAATTTCAACAAATAAGGTAACACATACTTGAGAACTTCCAACTTTATGAATAAAAATAATTATTGTCTGAAAATGTGAAGAAAAGCGTTTGTAGCATGAGTTCTACACAAAACTGCTATTTTTCATTTTTTGAGACATTTTCCGGACACAACGTTTGAAGTTATTGGGTCAAAATTACTCTTCAAATATTTATTGAGGGCTGACTGAACATCACCATTGGTTGCTGACAATACAATATGTCCTCGGGTTGGCATGGGCACATATGTATTGCACGTTTTTCTAACTTCTTTCCTTTCGTCGGCCAACATGGACACGAGAACATTTTTTTGGTACGCAAAGTACGCATTATTGCTGATGACCGGGTCGAGAACATCGCGGCGTTTCTTAGGCAAATACCATGATCTCTTAACTATTTTAAAAAGCAACTTGCTGCCATCGACAACGGAGTGCTTGATCTTGATAGAAACCATGACGGGACGTAAACTTTCTAAAAAAAAAACTAAAACAAGAAGAAAAAAACTAAAAACAAAACTAACTAAAGGTTTCAGATTAGCGGATGGCCTGGCTGTTGCTACGTGAATACGGAGTATCCTGTTGGCCGCGGTTAGCCACCTTGAGTGTGCAGGAGGACCGGGGTCATGCCTCGCTAGGTCCTCAGAACACACTCCTCTGCAATATCTATATCCGGTAAATCCACATCCAATTTCTTTAAGCTGCATACAGGGAGGCTTTCACATTTCTCTAACTGTTTGCCCATTGTGCAACAAAAAGTTTAAAGACCACTGGTGGTACCATCAAGAGACTGCATAAGGTGCCTAAGTGGGAACTCACTAAAATGGAGTAGACAAACAATCCATTGCAATGGATGTTTTACTTTCTTCTCCCACAACTCCTCAACCGAACCATAGTCTGTTTCACTTTTTCTCTGTATTTCAGGAGCGGTGGCTGGACCAGCGGCGCCAAAATCTGCCTATTTTGATTGCAGCACCGCGGAATTTCTAGACTTCCTTCTTTCTAAGCACAGGACTGCAGTGACTTTCTTATAAACATGCCCTATAACCATCTGTCTTCAGGTCCTTTGGTCTAAGAGAAAGAATTTCTCAATTGCCGGAACATTCTTCCACTTATCAGGACAGTACCAGATACTTTCCTCCGGATTATCTGGGTCGATGGGGCATCTACAAAAAGTCACGTCGAAAAGTACTTTGGAATTTCCAACAAATTGTTTAACGGCCCCCTTAAACCATTGCTGTCTTTCCTGCACTTATTCTGATATGCCTTACGAAAGTTCTGGTGTGCTTTATGAAAAGAAAGAATTCTATCAGTGATTGTTTTTTGGCCCGAAGCAGGTATTGACGCCTTTTCATTCTGATCAGAACCTGAATCGCAATGACCTCAGCTACATTCAGGAAAGAGGCTTCAAAAGAAAGTTCTTTCGCATGCGTTTTATTGAACTTTTTGTCAAAACAGGCCCGAAGGATATCCTTTAACGTCATTACAGACTATATAAAACCTTCAGCCAAGTTTAGAAGGAATAGACTAGTGTATTGACGGCCGGCGGACGACGCGCATTAGCGGTAGTTTCATATTTAGTAAGCCACTGCTTCACACAGAAAATAATTATATTTGAAAAATCCAATTTATCCATGTTTCTCGGAAACAAAAAAAGGTACAAAAAATTTTCAGATAAAAGTTTACACATCTATAAAGCTATACAAAATATTACCTATTTTTCTTTCGTGATATCTTGCATCGTTTACGAGAAAATAAAGCCATAAAACTGATGGGTTTCCTTCCTTATATAAGCAGAAACTGTAAACAAATATGAGATAAAATAAAAAAGTCGGAGCTTCGAATTTTGAAAATACGAAAAGAAGGTTTTGAGGAAAACCCTTTTTTTATATTTGACAGTATTTTCAAAAAGTTTCTGCTAATGTGAAAAGGGCATTCTATCAATTTTATGCGAGTTGAACCATTTTTGAGGACGGCAAAATTTTCTTTTCTTTAAATATTATTTTCAACTTTTTCTTGCAAACGATGAAGAATTTCACAAAATATCCGTGGGTATTTTGTTCAAACTTATTCAGATGTGTAAACTTTTATGTGGACTTTTTTTAACTTTTGTTCTTTCCAAGAAAAATGCAAAGATTCGATTTCTGGAAACTATTTTTTTGTCAATGTGAAGCAATGGTTTACCAGAAATGAAACTTAGGAAATATGTAGTTTTTGACAAAATTCACTTTGAAGAATTTGATATATATTTGCCATTCTGTCATTTCTTTAATTTTAACCAAGAATTGACCATTTAAGACAATATTTTTGAAAAAGTTAGGGTAACCCAAGAAAGTATGAAAATATAAAACTCAGAAATCAAGGAATGTATTTGCATTCGATAAAATTAACAATTTAGCTCGTATTATGAATAGTTAAAATAATTATTTTTGTATTTTATCTTCAAATAGCAATGCAGCATGACCAGAAAAAATTTGCGAAACAGGTTTTGAAGTGATTTCCAAAAGTCTCAACTCTAAAATATAGAACTCTGCTGTTAATTTTCATCTCTTTCAGCTCAATATAAGAGATCTTTGTGAATCTGAAATTTTCAAAAAAATGTTGTTAATATTATTTAGCAAATTTTCTTTATAAATTTTTTGTTTGAACTAGTGCGTGCCAAGACCTTTGGAAGTGGAAATCGACTTAAATAAATAGAAATAACAAATAAATACTTATTTAAATAAATAGAAATAGACTTGAAGTTGTAAACTTTCTAGCAATCATCCAGGTAATCTCCGAATGATTGTAACAAATGACAAAATGTTTTTGTGGTCAAACTGTGGAAAATGTGACCCTTTATTTTCACTCTAGAATGATATATCCGAATAAAAATTTAATTTTAAACAAAAATGTGAGTTTTCAACTAAAGAAGATCAATTTTAAATCGAAAATGAAATAGTTTAACATTCAGTTTAAAAAAATTAGCTTTCAACGAAAAAAAAGCGAATTTTCAACCAATTAGTTAAAATTTCTATCAAAGAGGTGAATCTACAACAACAAAAATAAATTTTCAACAAAATAGTGCAACTTTCATCCAAGTAGTTGAATTTTCAACTAAAAAAGATCAATTTTAAATCAAAACTGGAATAGTTTAATTTTCAGTTTAAAAAATTCGTTTTCAACTATAAAAAGAGATTTTTAAACAAAATAGTCAAATTTTCCACCCAAGAAATGAATCTACTACTAAAAAAATAAATTTTTAACAAAGTACTGCAAATTTCATCCTTGTAGTTGAATTTTCAACCATAAAAGATGAATTCTCAACTAAAAATGTAATAGTTGATATTCAACTAAAAACGATTTTAATTTTAAATAAAAAACTGTTGAATTCAATCAAAAGACGATTTTTCAACAAACGAGTTGAATTTTCTACCAAATTTTTTAATTTTCAACTGAAAATATGAATTTTCAACGAAAAAGTAAATTTACTACCAATTTATTGATTTTTTATGTCAAAAGGACGAACTTTCTACAAGAGAGTTTAATTTTAAACAATACAGTTAATTTTCAAAAGAAGATCAATTTTAAGTAACAAATGGAATGGTTTAATTTTGAGTTTGAAAAATGAGTTTTCAACGAAAAAAATCGAATTTTTGACAAAATAGTTCAACTTTCATCCAAGTAGTTGAATTTTCAACTAAAAAAGATGAATTTTGAATAAAAATTGGAATAGTTTAATTTGCAGTAAAAAAAAATTGCTTTGCATAAAAAATCTAATTTTCAACAAAATAGTAAATTTTGCAACCAAAGAAATGAATCTACAACTAAAAAAATAAATTTTTAACAAAGTACTTCAAATTTCAACCTTGTAGTTGAATTTTCAACCATAAAATATACATTCTCAACTAAAAATGTAATAGTTGATGATTCAACAAAAAGCGATTTTAATTTTAAATAAAAAACTGTTGAATTCAATCAGAAGACGATTTTTAAACAAAAGAGTTGAATTTTCTACCAAATTTTTTAATTTTCAACTAAAAATATGAATTTTCAACGAAAAAGTAAATGCACTACTAATTTATTGAGTTTTTATGTCAAAAGGGCGAATTTTCTACAAAAGAGTTTAATTTTAAACAAAAATGTGAGTTTTCAACTAAAGAAGATCAATTTTAAATCGAAAATGAAATAGTTTAACATTCTTAAAGATTTCATGACATATCAAAAGATTTTAAAGAATTTAAAATATTTAAGGGTATTTTAAAACTCCAAGATTTTTCAATCGATTTCAATAAACTAAAGGGATTCTCAAGGATTTCCAAGATTTGATGGCATTTTGAAAGATTCTGAGGAATTTTAAAGAAACTAAAAAGATTTTTAAGTTTATCAAAATATTTTATGGAACCACAAGATTTTTCAACAGATCCCAATGGATTAAAGGGATTTTCAAGGGTTTCAAAAATTTGATTGCATTTTCGAAGATAAAAAGATTTCAAAGAATTTAAAATAGTTAAAGGTATTTTAAAATTCAAAGATTTTTCAATCGGATTCAATAATTTGAAGGTACTTTAAATGATTTTAAATATTTCATGGGATACCAAAAGATTTCAAAGAATTTGAAATATTTAAGTGAATTTCAAAACTCCAAGATTTTTCAATCGATTTCACTAATTTGAAGGTATTTTAGAGGACTTGAAGATTTCATGACATATCAAAAGATTTCAAAGAATTTAAAATATTTAAGGGTATCTTAAAACCCCAAGATTTTTCAATCGATTTCAATGAACTAAAGGGATTTTCAAGAATTTCAAACATTTGATGGCATTTTTGAAGATAAAAAGGTTTCAAAGAATTTAAAATAGTTAAAGGTATTTTAAAATTCAAAGATTTTTCGATCGAATTCAATAATCTGAAGGTACTTTAAATGATTTTAAATATTTCATGGGTTATCGAAAGATTTGAAAGAATTTGACATATTTAAGGGTGTTTTAAAACTCCAAGATTTTTCAATCCATTTCACTAATTTGAAGGTATTTTAGAGGGCTTGAAGATTTCATGACATAACAAAAGATTTCAAAGAATGTAAAATATTTAAGGGTATTTTAAAACCCCAAGATTTTTCAATCGATTTCAATGAACTAAAGGGGTTTTCAAGGATTTCAAACATTTGATGGCATTTTCAAAGATTCTGAGGAATTTCAAGGAAAATGAAAAGATTTTAAGGTTTATCAAAAAATTTTATAAAACCACAAGATTTTTCAATGGATCCCAATGAATTAAAGGGATTTTCAAGAATTTCAAACATTTGATGGCATTTTCAAAGATTCTGAGGAATTTCAAGGAAAATGAAAAGATTTTAAGGTTTATCAAAAAATTTTATAAAACCACAAGATTTTTCAATGGATCCCAATGAATTAAAGGGATTTTCAAGAATTTCAAACATTTGATGGCATTTTCAAAGATTCTGAGGAATTTCAAGGAAAATGAAAAGATTTTAAGGTTTATCAAATTCATCCTTTCCTTTATTTACCTCCTTTCCATCCTGACACTTTGGACAAGGGATTCTCTTCATGTTGATCAGTATCTTTTCTTTCTAGTAGCAATATCCACCTCTATCCTTTCCTATCCTGGGGACCAAGTGAAATTACATCACTTTCTTTTAACTTTTTGTCCTTCCATCCTTTCTTTTATTTACCTCCTTTCCATCCTTACACTTTAGACAAGGGATTCTCTATATATTGATCAGTGATCATTCTTCTTCCCAGTGGTAATGACCATGTCTAGCCTTTCCCATCCTGGGGACCAAATGAAATTACATCACTTTCTTATTACTTTTGTTCTTTTTCCCTCTATCTTCTTTATATCCCTTTCTGCACATCGTTTATTTTATTTACATCCTTTCCCACCATACCCTTATTTTCCTCTTTCACATCTATTTCCTTTTCTATCCTCGAGACCAAATAAAATTAGATCACTTTCTTAAAACTTTTTGTTCTTTCATCATTTCTTTTATTTACCTCCTTTCCTATGAGCCTTTATGTTGATCAGTATCTATTCTTCTTTCCAGTACCAATATCCACCTCTATCCTATCCTGGAGACCAAATGAAATAACATCACTTTAATTTAACTTTTGTTCTTACATGCTTTCTTTTATTTACCTCCTTTCCATCCTTAGCCTTCTAGAAAAAGGGATTCTCTTTATGACGATGTGTTTCTATTCCTCTTCTCAGTAGCAATATCCACTTGATCCCTTCCTATCCTGGAGACCAAATGAAATTACATCACTTTCTTATAACTTTTTTTTTCCTTTTCCCCTCTATCTTCTTCATATTCCTTTCTGTACATTCTTTCTTTTACTTACATCCTTTCCCACCATACCCTTATTTTCCTTTTTCACATCTATTTCTCTTATCTTCTCCTCGTATCTACTTTCTTCCTCTCTGTTTTTGATTCTTCAACCACTTTCCTTCTTCACCTCCTTCCTTTTTTTTTATATATTTATGATTTGTTTATGAACTATACCCAAAGTTTTAAGCATATTGAATAGACAACCTATGTTCAGCCGGACTTATTTGCCTCTTTCACTTCTTATCTTCTCCTCTTATCTACTTTCTTCCTCTCTGTTTTTGATTCTTCAACCACTTTCTTTTGTTCACTTTCTTCTCTTAGTAATACTCGTTCTCCTTTCTTCTATCTTCTCTCCTTCTAATCCCATTCTGGTATGTTTCTTGTAAAATGTACTACTTTTCGGTTTCGTCCTTTCCTCTATCTCCTTTCTAGCCCTACCTTTTCTTTTATTCTCCTCCTTCCTATCCACCTCAAATTCAAATCCATATTTGAGGCGGAAAGCCCCTGCGGATCGTCTAAACTTGCGATAAATATGATAAATTCCATAAATATTGCACCTAAAAAGCAGCAGAAGAAAAACAAACAGAACTAGCGTGATTTTCAATATAAATGAATTATTATTATTTTTATAAAAATATATTTTTCAATAAGATACATTTGCTATGGTTTTCAATAATTTATTAAAACTTCATAAAAATTACCACTCTTTTATCTTATGGAATAATTTTTCTATTTTGAATATCGCGCCAGTTCTGCTTATTTTTGTCTGCTGTTCTGGAAATGCAATAGTTAAGAAATTCAACATATTTATCGCGAATTTTGATGATAGACAGGGACTTTCCGCCTCAAGTATGGATTTGAGCTTACAAGAGAAAAAAAATGCCCCCCGATAATCATTCGTTGTGCCAGCATTCGGAATTGGTTTTTTCAGGTGAGTTCTCTAGGTTAGATTACCTTCTACATGAGACTCAATATCACTCCCAAATCACGTGAATTTTCAACCAAAAAGAATTACTTTCGAACAAAATTTTTGAATTTTTGACCTAATTGATAAACTTTTAACCGAATAGTTAAAGTTTCAAGCAAGAAGATTAATTTTCTACCGAAAAATATGCTTTTTCAATCAAATATATTAAGTTTAAATGCAGCACTTGCATTTGCAACTAAAACAGAATCCAAAATTTAAATTCCACCCCAAAATAGGATAATTACATTTTCAGTTGCAAAATCGATTTTCAATAATGAAAACAACAATTTAACAATCTAGTTAAATTTCTAACTCAAAAAAAGAGTTTTCAATTCAAATGATGAATCTTCAATTCCATTAGTTCAATTTTCAGTTTAGAAATTAATTTTCGACTAAAAAACAACGATTTGTAAACAAAATACTGAAATTTTCAACCAAAGATACGGATTTTCAACTAAAATCAAGAATATTTAACAAGAAAGGACTTTTAACGCAATTATTGAATATTTACAAAGCAGATAACTTTTTGACCAAAAGAAGTGAATTCTATACGAAAAATATAATAGTTGATATTCCAAACAAAACAGATATGTATTCATTTTTTATCAAAAACAGTTAAAATCAACCAAAAAAGACGAATTGTCAACTTAACAGTTGCATTTGTAACTAAAAAGAATGTTTTCCAATAGAATTGTTTAATTTTCAACTAAACAGTTGAATTTTTATCAACCAAAAGACGACTTTTCTACAAAATACATGAATTTTCAACTAAAAAGTTGGATTTTCAACTAAAGAAACTAGGTTTCATCGCATTGTAAGAAACTTCCTAGACCATGAGAGAGCAGGCGACTTAAAACATATGGAATGGCAGGTAGTAGCTCTAAGAAATCATCCAAAGAAATCTCTAAGTGAAAAATCATCTGGGCTGATACCGGGGGGTCACACCAAGCGGCAAAGCCACGACGAGCTAACTTAGTGGGAGATTCTAAGAAGACACTGAGACGATTGAAGCCCGAAGAAGCTTCAAATTTAAATTTATCAACATCTTAGTAGTAGGGAAATTTGGTTGACTACTGCCGTGTTAAAGGATGTCCATTACTCAAATGTGAAGGTAACGCACATCAATCGACTTGGGGTGGTAAGGACACCAATCTATCTTCGTGACAGCTAGATGTCACGAGATAATTAATTTGACTTTATGTTTGATAAGTATTATCGAAAACAGATACGCTTCTCCTTGACAGTTGCTAGATCTAAGGCTCAAAGGTATAGGGACCCTACATCAAGTGACTAGGATACTAACAGGGAGGATCTCAGCAGTTTGCTCTGCACTATTTTCATGACGAGGCTAAAAAGAATGGGGATTGTAGAGGGCAACCCTAACAAGATATAATAATGACATACAAAATGCCGTAAGGAACTCTTGAAGGGGGTATTGTCAGTAAATCAAGAATATACCTGACACTGCTAGACTCCAGAGAACCTTGATCGGTAATTAATCATGTCAACTGAAGGCATTGATGTTGCATTCGGGTGAAATGGCTGAAACGACTAAAGAAATCCTTGAGCACCTATTGAGGGTACACATCCCGGGCTAGGATTTCGATGACATGATTGAGGGGGCGGTCATTGAGTCATGCTCCTCAGGTGGATCAACTTATAGAACCAGTCCATAGGATTGGAAAGTTGCCAGTCGTATTGCCACTCATTTAAAAATCAGATGAGTAGTTGAACAATTCAAACCATTTGAACCTGAAGGAGGTAATGAAATATTCCCTGCAATAATTTAAGAAGAATTTCAGTCCTTGGTGAGTCCATTGTGCGGCATCTTTTAGGCATGCTTAGGAGTGGGATACAACCCAGTAGCATAAAGGTAGGTTGAAGCAATCTCCATTTCAAAGCTGGTTGAGGATACCTACTTAGAAAAATCCTTTAGACAGATCATTTTGACCACTTTTTTGCAGAAAAAACTAGAAAAATGAGTGAATCTTTACAAGAAAGAGGAAATCCTGAAGAAAACACCTCTCCAAAGGAATGAATTTGCCTCTCAAAAAGGCAGATTAACCGTGGACGCTCCTTATGCGTTTACTTACCACATTAATTATACAATGCGGGTTGGCCAACTATGTTGATTTCTTCAAAGCCAAACCTGTTGAAAACCTGATTGGTTGGGTAATGCGTAAATATCACTTTCAGTGCCTGTTATCAATTTGTTATATTTGATATTCTCACCTTTTTTAATAATAATTTGTGATGCAATTTTTTTCCTAGTTAGAAGTGAATTTATAAAATGTAGTGTTCTCTTCAAATAACACACATCGGACCCTAATCAAAGGAATCAAATTAAATAAAATAGACCATATGACATCAAACATAAGTTTTTGGGCGCCAGTCCTTCCTTGCGACAAAGGTAAGTCCATTCGACCAGAGCGAATCGGAAAAGATAAAGGTTTACGGAATCTATATTCCAAGAAGCGAGAAACTCACTAGACTCTAAACGTTTCAGGACACACATAAGGTCTCACAATCTCTGGAAAAAGGATTGACCCTAACTTGAAACAATCATCAATCAAAAAGAAAAAAAAGGGAAAGTAAAAGATAGTCGGAAGTCCGAAGATAAGTTGACTCAACGTTACTTTGCCAAATTTTCACGAATAATCTATAATGGAAGACAGCAAGTTATCCGTATAAATAAACAGTAATCAAAATGAATGAAACCTAAATTAGGTTCTACGAAACTACTAGCTCAGGCGAAACTAAAAATTGGTAGAGGGGGAGTTACGTAGTTACAGAAGCTCACATTTTCCAATCAGAACAGTTAACAACAAATTACACTGGTTTACAAAAAAAAAAGGTGAAGACTATTTGACTAGACCACTTTATCCTCATGTATTTTGACGCGCTGAATACGAATCCGAGGTCTATTTACCTCCGTCA
The DNA here is from genome assembly GCA_011634705.1 of Andricus grossulariae. Taxonomy (NCBI): domain Eukaryota; kingdom Metazoa; phylum Arthropoda; class Insecta; order Hymenoptera; family Cynipidae; genus Andricus; species Andricus grossulariae. The sequence continues at coordinate 191,286,540 of JAABKJ010075445.1, read as the reverse complement.
CGTAAGGTTCAAGGTCATTTCGAAGTCAAATGAAGGTAAAGCCGTGCAATAAACTTCAAAAACCTTCTTCATATGTTTTCAGGGTCGCTGAATCGTAATCCGAGGTCGATTCACCTCCAACGCTTCAGGTTCAAGGTCATTTCAAGGTCAAACACAAAAAAAGCCGTTGCACAAACTTCAAAAGCCTTTTACATATGTTTTTAGGGTCGCTGAATCGACATCCGAGTTCCATTCACCTCCACCGCTTCAGGTTTACGGTTATTTCAAGGTCAAATACAGGAAAAACCCATGCAATAAACTTGAATAACCTTTTACATATGTTTTTGGGGTCGCTGAATTGAAATCCGAGGTACATTTACCTCTACCGCGTCAGGTTTAAGGACATTCCATGGTCAAAGAAAGGAAATGCCGTGCAATAAACTTCAACAACCGTTTTGGGGTTGCTGAATCTCGCTTGCTGGAGTTCACCAGCGACACATCTTTTTCATTGTGAATTAAATTTCAATTATATATACGACTTTTGTACGAAATGAAACAAAAACTTTGAGCATGCTCAAAGGCTTTCGAATTTTTGAAGTATTTTCATGAACAGTTATAGAAAGATCTTCAGATCTTTAAAATCCTAGGAAAACCTATAATTATTGTGAAATTCTTGAGAAACTTGTGAAACTTGAGAGATTTAGCAATTGGCTTCTTCTGAAATCCCTTCAGAATCATTTGACATTTTAGGAAGCACCTTGAAAAAATTAAAAAGACCATGAAACCCTTAAAACTCTATGAAGTCCCTAAAAATCCTCGAAAAGTCTAGAAAATTAAAAATCAAATATTTCCAACTCCTTTGGTTTGTCCTATATATTATTTAACAGTTATTTTCCTTCCCAACGATGAATGTTGAATTATGTACACACCTCAACTATTTTTCCTTGCTTTATTCACGCCTCGTGCCACCGCTTATCGAAAACATTTTTTAATTTCATTTGATTTTGATCTAATTTAATTCCTATTTGATGAAATAATGTTCAAGTATAACTTTACTTCTTCCCAAATATAACGATGTCGATAAAAACCTCACTAAAATTAGAGAATCATTCAGACAATAAAGTTTACTATTGTGAATGAAAGTCAAACGAAAATTGCTACTTTTATTTTTAATGGAAGGAAGGGCTTTTCATATTCATAAAGGCTTTCAAATGTACAAATATTTTCGATCAAATGTTTCTCCGTCGGTACATTAGTGCATAACATTATAGTACATTATTACACTTTCATTACATTTTCATTACACCTTTTATTACATTATTAAATCTAACTACGCTTTTAACACATCTTATACATGTGTATTAAACTTTTAATTACGTGTAAAAGGTTATTTGCAAATTATGTGCGGTGATTTGAAAAAGGTGCGATGATTTGAAAGATCTGATACATGGATAGTTTTTGATAAATAAAGTAACAAATCTGAAGATATCACAACTTCGAAGAAAGTGCAGCGGAAATTCCATCTGTTCTTTAACAAGCATAGCATTTTTCACAAGATAAATGAATTTCTAACCAAATAGTTGATTTGTCAACCAAAACGATAAAATTCTAAATACGCAAGATTAATTTTGTGACAAAAAGGTTTCAGTTTCAACCAAATTTTTTAATTTACAATCACAAAAGATACGTTTTTATCCAATTATGCAATATTTTAGTACCTTATCTATTTTACCTTGCTTTGTTCACGTCTTGTGTCAATGTTCATCCAAAATATTTGTCTCATTTATTATGCTTTTAATTTAAATTTAATATACTCATTTTCACCTTTAGAGACAAGTGTGCGAAGAATCTGAATAACGGAATCAATACCACCATGGAACCAGAACGAGGATTGGTGCTCTGCAAAGGATTCGTTAATCTTGTACATTGAATTTTCTAAACCCTTCGTATTAAATCCGTAAATCTTCTCATCATCGCTGTCTTCGCTGTCCACTTGAGGTGTGCTGATATCCACTATGACTTTTTGCGGAGGTGGAAGGTCCATATAGTGAAAGCTTAAAGCTTAGGTATAGAGAGTGCTAATTCCTTGACTTTGCTTCCAAGAAGTCGTCTTAGTTGACGACGGTCTTTCGTGTCGCAGTTCCCCAGCTCTTCTTTTTCTGTTTATACATTCAGTAGATTACGCTACCGATAAGCAACTTGGAATCTGTATCAGTTTTAAGCTGTTGGAATCCTGCACCAGTGGCCCTTTGAGCGGCTACCATAGCCACTTTTGTTTCTGCCTGTTTGATTTTTTGGCGTCCTTCAACTGCTTGCGAGACTTTTAGGTAGGTGGCTGGGGCAGAGTAGCCGGTTTCGTTTTGTTCAGTTTAAACCAGCTAGACCCCGCGATGGTCGGATTGCTCTTCCAGCACTGACTTTTGAGATCACGCCTCGACCAAGCTATTCAATTCACCTATCCTTTATTGAAAGATGAAGTCGTGGTTTTTGAATTTCGTTTGCTACTTAAGGAGTCTGGTGCCCGGTCCCTCAACATAGAGCATCGGATAAACGGTTTCATGATCACATGCTCATATGAATTTCCTTTCGTAAAGTTACAGCTCTTTTTCCAATCTCAATTCAATATTTTTCTTAATGATATCATTCAAGGTCTTGAATAACTTGTTCTAGTCTTGAATGAATCGCCTACAATAACCAGATAGTCCTACGAATTAACAGACAGCTCTGACTTTGCAGGGAGTGGGGTAATTTGTTATCGCTGTTATCTTTGATGGGTTAGCTTTGAATCCATTCCGTCTAATTGCGTGATCAAGATATGCCACTTATTTTCGCACAATGTCGAATAAAATCTAACTGTGACTTCAGGTTTGCTTGTCCTAAGCTTGTAAAAAGGCGTTTTGCTATTGTGTGGTGTTTCTTAAACGTTTCTGAGAACATCACTACGTCGTCCAGATATATGAAGGCCTCCGTGCCATCAATTCCTTTTTATACTTCGTCCAATAGACGTGAAGAAGTTGAATAAGCATTTTTGATGCCCATTGTCATTCAGAGATACTCAAACTGACCTTTAGGTGCAGACAAGGCCGTGTTTCTCGATCATCGGCGTGCGTTTCAACTTGAAAAAAAATTAATTCCGAAGAATTTCAGAACATTCCAAAGAATTTCAAAGAATTCTAAAGATTTTCAAAGAATTCTAAAGAATTCCAAATAATTCCAAAGAAGTCAAAAAAAAATTTAATTCTGAAGAATTCCAGAGCATTCCAAAGCGTTTCAAAGAATTCTAAAGATTTTCAAAGAATTCTGAAGAATTCCAAATGATTTCAAGGAATTCCAGAAAAAATTTAATTCCGAAGAATTCCAGAGCATTCCAAAGCATTTCAAAGAATTCTAAAGATTTTCAAAGAATTTTAAAGAATTCCAAATAATTCTAAAGAATTCGGAAAAAATTTAATTCCGAAGAATTCCAGAGCATTCCAAAGCATTTCAAAGAATTCTAAAGATTTTCAAAGAATTCTAAAGAATTTCAAATAATTCCGAAGAATTCCAAAAAAATTTAATTCTGAAGAATTCCAGAGCATTCCAAAGCATTTCAAAGAATTCTAAAGATTTTTCAAAGAATTCTAAAAAATTCAAAAAAAATTCAATTCCCAAGAATTCCAGATCATTCCAAAGCATTTCAAAGAATTCTAAAGATTTTCGAAGAATTCTAAAGAATTCCAAATAATTTCATAGAATTCAAACAAAAACTTTAATTCCGAAGAATTCCAGAGCATTCCAAAGAATTTCAAAGGATTTTAATGATTTGCAAAGAATTCTGAGGAATTCCAAAGAATTCCAAAGAATTCAAAAAAAAATTAATTCTGAAGAATTCCAGAGCATTCCACAGAATTTCAAAGAATTCTCAAGATTTTCGAAGAATTCTAAAGAATTGCAAATAATTCCAAAGAATTCCAAACAAAATTTAATTCCGAAGAATTCCAGAGCATTCCAAATCATTTCAAAGAATTCTAAAGATTTTCAAAGAATTCTAAAGAATTCCAAATGATTTAAAGGAATTCCAGAAAAAATTTAATTCCGAAGAATTCCAGAGCATTCCAAAGTATTTCAAAAAATTCTAAAGATTTTCAAAGAATTCTAAAGAATTCCAAATAATTCTAAAGAATTCCAAAAAAAATTAATTCCGAAGAATTCCAGAACATTCCAAAGCATTTCAAAAAATTCTAAAGATTTTTCAAAGAATTCTAAAGAATTCCAAAAAAATTTAATTCCCAAGAATTCCAAAGCATTCCAAAGCATTTTAAAGAATTCTAATGATTTTCAAAGAATTCCAAATAATTTCAAAGAATTAAAAAAAAAATTAATTCCGAAGAATTTCAGAACATTCCAAAGAATTTCAAAGAATTCTAAAGATTTTCAAAGAATTCTAAGCGCCCCCAATGCACCTAGCCAGTTTACGAACTAAAATAGACGATAGATGAGCTACTTGAGTGGTCAAGCAGGGCGCTATTTTTCCAGTTTGATAATGTCGGTAGAGAAGATCAGGTAGTCGATTTTAGTTCGTAAACTGGCTAGGTGCATTGAGTACGCTTTGATTAAAAAATTGTCATAAAAGAATCTGGGAGATTTTAAGGCAATTTTTATAATGTTGCAAAATTAATAAATTCAGGAAAAATTCGAATTCATTTAAAACATAGTTTTTAAACTGTTGCAAAATCATTTAAATATTAAGAAGATTGGTTTTTTGAAGATTTCGAAATAAAAGTTGGAAACCTTTTTAAGAATTTTAAAGGGTTTCAAGAGAATACAATTTTGTTCTTAAGATTCCTGGGTAAGTTTTTAATGCTTTTTTCATATTTTGAAAAATAATTTTTAAAGAAATTTCATAAGTAATTTAAAACATTTTTCAACATTTCAAAAAATGAGACAAATGAAGAATCCCGAAAAAGAGTCTGAATAATTATTTTGGTATATTATGGTGAAAAATGGTGGAAAATAAAAAAATGTGATGAATGAAAATGTAACATTTTTTCTTAATTCGTTGTTTTTTCGCAGAACATAAATCTGCTTTTTCGAAAATTTATCTTTCGTATCGAAAATTTAACTACTTGGTTAAGGATTCATCTTTTTTATGGAAAATTCAACTATTTTTGAAATTTCGTTGTTTGTTGGTTGAAAATATAACTACTCTTATTCACAATTTTTTCTAAAAATTAATTTTTTTAAACCAAACATCCTTTCAAAATTTCCTATGATTCTTAAGAATATTCTCTTCAAACTATTCAAAATTCTTAAATAGTTTCTCAATTTTTTGTTCGCAATCTTTAAAAATCTACATTTAATTTTAATTTTTTTGGAATCTTTTCTAGTTTGAAATAATTTTTTAATCTTTTCAACACTTTTAAATGTCTCTTAAAGTTACTCAATTGTTCTTATACATTTTTTAACTGCAAAATTGCGAAAATTTGTTTTAAAATCTTAAAATCTTTTCAACTTTGCAATGTTTTGAAATCTTTTTTATGTTTATTTTATATATAATATAAAAAAATCATAATTTCAAGGTTTCTCGGAAATAGCAAAATCTGAACCAAATTTTGCATTTTTCTCAAAAAAAAACATCGTTTGTTGAAATTGACAAAATTTATTGAAGCACAGTTCGGTCGAAAGGCTAATTTATAACTGAATAAGTTATTTGTTATTCATTTTATACAAAACCTGGATGACCTGGAAAAGTTTATAAGTGGGTTAAATCAATTTTTTCTGACAAGTATCTTTTCTTGGTCATTTATTAGGACGTCCAGCTGATCTGACCGTTGTAAACAATCCGGACTGGATTCCTGGCAAAAACTCAAATAATTTAGCACCTTGCAGAGGTGCAACATCTTCCCATTGTTCATCTAAATTAAAAAATAATAGTTGTTAACACCGAGTCCATTTTAAATCAGGCCGGTTCTACACCTGGAGTCGCAGAATCTCTCGAAAACAAAATATATAGTTTATCAGAGGAAATGGGGAGAACGTATTTTTCCAACTTGCAAAAAAAATTTTTTTACGTATTTTCCTAAAACTTTTTAGACGTGCAAATATTTATCTAAAGATTTTTTCGTATCTGTCATTGTTTGCGAGAAAATGTAGAAAATTATATTTAACCAAAAGAAATCTTCCAGAGTTTTCCCTCATTTCCTCTAAAAAACAACATATCTCGTCTCCGAGAGATTCTGCGACTTCAAGAATAGCCTGCTAAGTAAAAGCCCTCTTAAATAAAAATTTCTTTGAAAAATTCAACTTTTAGGTTAAATATTCGACTGTTTTGCTCAAAATTGAATCTTTTCGGTTTAACATTAATTTCCAACCAAAAAGGAAACAAATTTTCAATAAAATAGTTTTATTTTTACCCAAAAAAATTAATCCTCAGCTAAAAGAGAACCATTTTCAACCAAGTAGTTGCATTTGTAACCAAAAGGGAGAAATTTTCTACCACAGAAAACAATTTTCCAACAAAATACATGAATTTTTATCCAGAAAAGATCAATTTTGAACAAGACGTGGAATTGTTACATTTGCAGTGGAGAACATTAATTCTAAAAAAAAAAACAATATTTAGAAAAGTAGTTAGATTTTCAAACAAAGAGATGAATTTAAACAAATTATGAATCTTAAATGGACTTTCAAGAAAAGACTTCAACATTCAACCAACGAGTTTGTTTTTTAATTCAGAACACTAATTTCCTACAAGAAGAGGTGAACTATTAACAGAATAGTTAAATTTTCAGCAGAATAGTTTTAAGCTGAATTTACGAATCTTAACAAAAAAAAGTTTCAATGGAGTGCTTCCATTTTCAACCAAGTATAATCCAATTTAAAAAATATTTTCTTCGAATTTGTCCCTTTTGATTGAAAATTCAACTAGTTAGCTAAAGGATGAACACTTTGTATTAATTGAATGTTTGGCTTCTTATGCACATCATGTGTAATTACCTTGACGTGGTCGCTTTGTACCCCAGTCGATTTCGGAAATCTTTTTTGGAATTACTTTTTTCGGCTTTTGTTACGTTGCTGACGTTCGTTTGGGTTGGATTTGGTATCTTACTTTCTTTGATTTGAATGGTTTGGTTGTGCTACTAACGTTCGTTCGAGTTGGATTGATTGTGTTGATTACGTTGATTTCGGTTCGCTTTGTTGATTGCGTTCATTTAATTTTATTACGTTGCTGACTTTCGTTTGAGTTGCATTTAGTATCTTAGTTAATTCGATTTGAAGGGATTGGTTGTGCTGCTTGCGTTAGCTCCGGTTGGACTGATTGTGTTGCTTACTTTCGTTTCGGTTCGCCTTCTTCATTGCGTTCATTTGATTTTGTTACGTTGCTGACGATCATATTGATTGGATTTAGCATTCAAGTTTCTTTGATTTGAATGGTTTGGTTGTGCTACTTACGTTTGTTCGAGTTGGATTGATTGTGTTGATTACGCTGGTTTTGGTTCGCTTTGTTAATTGCTTTATTTGATTTTTTTATGTTGCTAACGATCGTTTGGGTTGGATTTGGTATCTTACTTTCCTTGAGTTTAATCCTTTCGATGTGCTGTTTACATTCGTTCGAGCTGTACTAATCGTGTTGCTTGCGTTCGTTTCGGTTCGCTTTGTTGATTGCGTTTATTCGATTTTGTCATGTTGCTAGAGTTCGTTTGGTTTGAATTTAGTATCTTAGTATCTTTGATTTGAATGGTGTGGTTGTGCTGCTTACGTTCGTTCGGGTTGGATTAATTGTTTTGACCTTGCTCGTTCTGGTTCGCTTTGTTGATTGCGTTCATGTGATTTAGTACGTTGCTGACGTTCGTTTGGGTTGGATTCGGTATCTTAGTTTAATTGATTTGAATGATTTCGTTGCGCTGCTCACTATCGTTCGGGTTGAACTAATAGTGTTGCTCTCTTTCGTTTTGGTCAGCATTGTTGAAGTTGTTCATTTCATTTTGTTACGTAGTTAAAGTTCGTTTGGGTTGCATTTTATATCTTATTTTCTTTGATTCGAATTGTTTGGTTGTGCTGCTTGCGCTAGCACCTGTTAGACTTATTGCGTTGCTTACTGTCGTTTCGGTTCGCTTTGTGAATTTCGTTCATTTGATTTTGTTACGTTGCTGGCGTTTGCTTGGGTTGGATTTTGTGTCTTAGCTTCTTTGATTTTAATGGATTAGCTGTGCTGCTTACGTTCGTTCGGGTTGGATTGATTGTGTTGATCTCGGTTGTTGCGGTTCACTTTGTTAATTACGTTCATTTTATTTTGTTACGTTGCTGACGTTCGTTTGGGTTGGATTTGGTATCTTACTTTCTTTGATTTGAATGGTTTGGTTGTGCTTCTACCCTTCACCTATATACCCATCCACACATCACTACTTTAACACCGAGCAATTCACGCCTACCCCGAAAGGGAAAAGGCCTAATGATATAATAATAATAATAATAATAATAATACCTTCTCTGGATGAGAATGTGAAAATACGAATTTTCAAGTACCATGAGCGTTAATGATGGTTATTTTATTGTTTTAATTGTTACAAATAGTATTGAGGACATGAAAGAAATTAAATATTTTGAAGACCCACACAAAAGATGAAAAAAAAAAATGAAATAATTCAAGTTTTGATGAGAATGTGCCCATTACTCGGGCCGATTTTTTCACTATTAATGTTATTTTTAACGAATAAAACAGAAACTACACATCCTATCAAAAAGTGGCCAATTAAAAATTTGTGGATCTTACTGAAGTGCACGGTTTTTGTTGGGTCATCATTTGTCGTATCTTGCATAGTTTGACCGTGGAATTAAATTTTTGATTTTTGATTATCTTTTGTGCAATAAAAATCAGAATTTTTGATTTTTCCAGAAAATTCAAAAAGTCATTATGATATTCCCGTAGGGCGCGCAAAAAGAAACACTTTTGTGCTCTGACTTTCTTCCGTGTGTTGCGTTGTGTGGCTGAAAATGTTAATTTTAGTTTCCTCTTTTGGATTTTGAAAATGCTGTGAGTCTGAAAATTTTAATTTCATCGAAAAATATCATTGAAATAAATTGTTTGAATTTTTAGTACTATGAACAGGCGCACACATAATATTCAAATAGCGAAAGAAGTAGCCTGAAAATTTTTCAAAATGCGCTCACTTTTTGAATTTTCATTAATGATGGTTATTTTATTGTTTGAATCGTTAAAAATAGTATTGAGGACATGAAAAACATTAAATATTTTGAAAACCCACACACAAGATTAAGAATATCTGCACGCTGCGCGGGCACATTCTCATCGCGTTCTTCGCGCACGGCTCGCTTCGCTCGCAAGTTTCAGCACGCCTAGCGCGCGCGACTTTCGTTTCTCGCGCTTTGCGCTTGATAACATATTTTTTTCGCGCTTCGCGCTATCCGCTCGCTCTTTGTATTTCCCCCACATTTGCGCATAGACGTTTTAAAATAAGAGGTCAAATTATCCACAACTATAATTTGGTCATTGTGAGTTCTCTTTTGTTAAAGCTCCTTTGGCTTTAACGATCACATACTCATCACGTATCTCCTGCTTCGCACTCGATTTTGTCCCAAATCTGAACTTTTCTACACTATGTTCAACACTATTATATCAAATATATATCATATTTATTTCTGTATCTCAAGCTGATCTAGTTTCCTTACACATTCGTAAAAACCTGTTTTTTGGGTTCAGGGGGTCTCAAAACGTGGACATTTGACAAAAAACGGGGGTGGGGGGGGTCAAATTTTACACAAATCTAATACCTTCTCTGGATGATAATGTAAAAAGGTTTAATATTACAATTCTTGGTGAGTTAACATTCTTTCAGTTTTAAATGAAATTTGAATTCATTTAAATTTGAAGGTACCATAGTAAATTTGTCTTTCATTTTTAATGATCTTCATTTAAAATGACTTCACTTTGAACGTTTTTTAGAATAATTTAATTTTAAAAGATCAATGTTTTTCCATTTTAATTAGTGAAACTGACATTGATTTTTTTTTATTTTAGAACAAATTTTATGATTACTTTTATGGTAAGATTATAATTATTTATGCAATAAAAATTGGAAATTCTAGAATATTGAGAAGATTTTCCTTTGAAATATTTAATTTAGTATTCAATTTCTGAATGTCGAATTTTAATCGCTTTGTATTGAAAGTTATTTGAATTTAAAAAATTCAAATTTTTAATTATTTATTTTTGAATGCTTTAAATTAGAAATAATAAAATTTTAATTCATTTGAATTTTAAATTATCCCATTTTGAAAACTCTGATCAGAAAATGGTCCAGTTATAAGTTTGGAAATTGTCCTATTTTCGACACTGTAATCTGAAATCATACTCAAAATTTCACCTACTCTAAAATATTGTTTGATTTAAAACGTTTTCAATTCAAAATCGTTCAACACATTTCTTTTTAAATTTCCATCACTTTCAATCCGAAATTGCTATTTATTGTTTCAAAACATTTTAGAACGGAATATTTAAACATTTTGTTCAGTAATGGATTTTTAAATTGTTTATATTTTTGGTGTTAGCAAATAAAAATTCAGATACAAGAACGCGCGCGTGCAGTTACTGCTGGTATTATTTATAAAGGAATCTGTATTATCATTAGAGAATAACAGCAAATTTTTAACTTCTTTTTCAGACTATATGGAATTATGAATTAAAAATCATTTTTAATTAATTTTTTCCTGAAAAAAATATCTTCTCCTTTCACTCCGCTGGGATTTGAACCACAGAACTTCTGATTTCCGGTCAGGTGCTTTTCCCATTAAACTATTGGAGAGATCGAGAGAAGAAACTTTATTTCAGAAAATATACGCATTATTGTGCTACATGGTACAAATCAAATTTTTAAAGGAATCTGTATTATCATTAGAGAATAACAGAAAATTGTTAACGTCTTTTTCAGACTAGATGGAGTTATGAATTAAAAATCATTTTTTTAACCATTCCTAACCGGTTTTTATCCAACAAATGGAACCAGGATTTAAATATTGGCAGACCAATGTTTCTTTCTCATTGGTTTCTAACCGATTGATACACGGCTTTTGATTCTCGAAACTTCCTAACTAGTCCTAACCGGTTTCTATCAGCCAAATTAGAACCTGAAATTGAATATTGGCAGATCGTAATTAATTTCTAGACGGTTCCTACCCGATTCCTGCACGAAATTCGACACGGGAAACATTTTAACCGGTTCCAACCGGTTTCTATTCAAAAAATTGGAACCTGAAATTAAATATTGGCAGGCCAAAGTTCGTTCCTAACTGGTTCCTAACCGATTCATACACGGCATGAGACACTGGAATCTTTCTAACTGGTCCTCATCGGTTTCTATCCGGCAAGTTGTAACCTGAAAATAAATATTCGCGAGCACCTAAATTCATTTCTATCCGGTTCCAATCCGATTCCTACACGACACTCGACAATGGAAACTTTCTAACTGGTCCTAACCGGGTTCTATCCGACAAATGGAACCAGAAATTAAATATTGGAAAAGACCAAAGTTCATTTCAAACTGTTTCCTAACCGACTCCTACACAGCAATCGACACTGGAAACTTTCTAAATGGTCCTAACCAGTTTCTATTCGAAAATTGGAACCAGAAGTTAAATATTGGCAAAGACCAAAGTTCGTTTCTAGCCGGTTCCTAACCGATTCCTACACGGCACTTTACACAGGAAACATTCCAACTGGTCCTACAACCGGTTTCTATCCGACAAATGGGAACCAGAAATTAAATATTGACAGACCTAAATTAATTTTTGACCGGTTCCTACCCGATTCCTACACGCCAGTAGACAATAGAATCTTTCTGACCGGTCCAAACCAATTTATTTTCACTGGAATCTGAACAAATTCAAATTAACTGAGGTAGATTCAAATTAATTTATTGAAAACCATCAATTATATATTATTTTTATTGATAATTATTTTCATAACGATTTGAATTATTCAAGAAACAAGAATTAAAAACGCGAAATGTTTTACCTCTAAATAACGGGTTTTTCAAGAATTCTTAAAGTGTTTAAATTTATTTTCAATTTTGGTTTGACACATGAGCACATTAGTACACATGTGTAATTACTCACCGGTACCCACTGGGAAACAGTGATGAGACATCGATATCGAAATATCGGAAATATCGATATTTTGGTGCCGATATATCGAGATTGACATATCGATAGTACCCTATTGATATATCGAGTTGCATATCGATATAAATTTTCGATTTCGATATTTCGCTCTAATAAATAAAAAGTTGTTTAGAAGTTAATCGAGTCAACACTAATACTTCTTGAAGCACTGAGAGGTCCCCGAGATATTATGAAAATAATTTCCTTATTTATTCAACAAAATATATTATTCTAATATAGAATCTAAAATACTTTTCGTGGATTTCTGTTAAAATTGATATTTCTAATCCGAAATTTCATTTAAAATTACCATGTTTTTAATAACATTCTATAAAAAGTATTTTCGAATCTATCCCAATATTTTTTTCATTTTCATAGAGTGTAAACGCAAGTAAGTTTCTACCCAAGTAAAAAATTTTGTTTATCAATAATTTATTAATATAATTTGGTAAATACATCAGTTTCATTAGAATAAATTGTTTATAGTTTGATTTTTTGTTGATTTGTTATTAATTTCTTCAATCTGGAATCAAATTCTTTAACTTAAAAAATAAAAATAACACAATTCAATTTTTGAACAGAAATTGTATCATGTGCCGTAGTACAATGTGATTATTTATTTATACTACATATGAAATTGTCTGAAAAAAATATTTCCAATACATGGATTTTATATTTTTTCCATAGAATCGAACGGTGCTATTAGTTTTTATGTTACATCTCACAAATTTGAAAACCTTATTTGAACAATTTTAGTTGAAATACATAAAAACATTTTTTTTACGTAAAATCATCCCTTGGTCAAAAAATAATTGTTCTTAAAAAATTATATTTTCCAATTATGTAAACAAAAATTGTTTAAACAATGTACCTAATTTGTTATGCAATGTCAGTCTCGCAGCAAGTTGTCTAATTCGCAGCCCTCAACCAGATTATTTTTACGCGACCATGCAGTTTTCTGCTGTAGCACAATGCCAAGATTTTTTAACGTATTTTCAACCCGAATGATTAGCCGAGTGGCTTCAGCGGTTAGGAACGAGTTGTGTTAGTCTAGAGTCTAGGTCTAGAGTATAGATAGTTCTAATCCCCGCAGCGTGCGTCCGATTTTTCAGAGCGTAAAAAGCGTGCGGTTAATATAAGTAGTAATTGTGTGTGTTATATTATGTTTAAATAAATATGTAAGTTAAAGATAATAACATTATAGATTTAAAAAAGAATTGTTCATTTTCTCATTAGCATAAACGGCTAGCTATGAACTCTTTCTTGACTGTCTTTGAGAATTTAATATTGGAGTGTTGAACGGCTTACAAATTTGTCTATGATATTTTGTAGATGGAGTCAAGGAGTGCTTCACTGACTATGCTGGACGCAATCTAAGAAGTCTTATATTTCTTCAAGCACTATTTGCATGATTTTCCAGATATGTATCGCCCAGATTGCTATGGGTTAGGATGAAGGTAGGAATTAGAAGATTATTTATCATAGCGTGCTACGCCCCAGTTGCTAGTGATTCGAGAGAAGTCTGGGACACTTTAAATGATACAATAAGTACTTGCGATCAAGGTGAAAGAATCATTCTGCTAGGAGATATGAACGGATGGGTTGGCGTCCAACGTCAGGATGCAGATACAGAAAGGGTACTAGGTAATTTTGGGGACATAAGAAAAAATTATAACGGGAAAAGATTAGTTAGCTTATGTTTAGAAAAGGGCCTATTTATCCCAAATACTTGGTTTATACATAAAATGATCCACATGTACACCTGCCATCAAGGAAATAACAACAGTATAATTGACTTCATTATTGTGGATGAAAGATTAAGAGAACTGGTAACAGATACAAGGGTCATGAGAGGCTCTGAATGCAATACTGACCATTACCTTCTAGTCTCCAAAATAAACTTATGATGGGGATGGAGAAGAAAGAGAACAAAACAAACTTAACATACGCGAATCAAGATTGAAAATTTACAGAAACCGGAAGTACGCATAGATTTTCAGAATAAGTTAAACGTATGCATAGATAGGACAACTTGGGAAGCACTTATAAGCAATACAAATATAGAAGGCGCATGGACTATGATACGGGATATCATTGTTAAAACTGCGATTGAAGTATGTGGTACGGCGGTTGTAAGAAGGAAATCTGCTGATGCATGGTGGAATGATGAAATTGAGGCAGCCCAACAAGAGAAGAAAGAAGCGTACGAGAGAACGTTGAACACCACAGGTCTTAGCCATGAGAAGAGAAATAGACTTGAAAATGATTACAGACACAAAAAAAGGAAAATTAAACGACTAGTCAAGGAAAGTAAAGATAAAATCAGAACAGAAGAAGAGAAGAAACTAGAAAATGACTGAAGGAACCATGAAACTATTATTTTGAAGAGACGAAGAAAAGTAAAAGTACAGAGTTTGTCAGCATGAGAAACAGCAAATTTGAAATTCTATATGGTACAGACGGGATAGTAAACGCTTCAAAAGATTCTTTTAAAGAATTATTAGGAGGTGAAGATATAGGCCAACAGAACTGCGGCATAGAACATAATGCACTTGAAAACCCAATTGAGAAAGTCTGTGTCACTGAAGTTAGAGATATAATTGAGAACTTAAAAAACGGTAAGGCTGCTATTGTAGACAGTATTAACGCTGGAATGCTTAAACACGGTGGCGAACTCAAACCTCACAGACTGTCCGAATTGATAAATTCATGTATCAAGATGGGAGCACAGATACCAGGGAGCACTATAAGCATGTGTACGGACGTGGGCTTAAAGTTTGATAATATTTGGGCGCAAATTTCATGATTTTAGTCATAAAATTTACCTCTCAAACCTCTTTAAACTGTACAAAATTCCAAATTAAAATTAACACATCACTTCTTAAAACTATTCTTCTTTACTTACAATTTGAGTTGGGCTGCGCCTGTTGATCTCTGCTACCTCCTTTTGTCTCAGGCTTCGTTGATGGGCCGTCGTCTCTTCGGCCTGTTTGCGGGCCTCGTTTTTCTTCAGTTTTTCTTGTTTTTTGAATTTCTCATTCAATTGTTTTTCGTTGTATAGTACCCTACTTAGGTCAGGCACTTGTAAACAATAAATAATACTTTTCTTCGGTTGACGGGCTACTTCGTAAAGAAGTCCGGAGTTCTTCCTTGGATTCCGTGTAATCCTCCTTGTCGTCTTTTAGTTCCCTTTTTGAATTCCGTAGAATACTCGTCTTTTCCTTTTATTTTTCTTGAATTCCGTAGAATTCACTCTTGAATTTCCGTAGGGATTCTCTTTTCCGTTTCCAGTTCGTTTCTGAAGACAGGGTCGTTTGATCCATTAATTGTCCCGTAGAGACAAGATCGGAAACCCCTATCCTGGCAGGATCGCCAAATTTCTTATGCGCTGACAACGTTCAGGATCAGGATCAGCAATATTAACACGTAATATATTTATATACGCCTTATTTGAACGAGTCACGAGATGAATTACAAGTGAGGGGTGACGAAGAACTAACTAACTGACCCAAACGGGCGGGTTATATCTGGCAGCACATCTAGAACCTTCTGTCTATGGAAAGTACCAGGGAGTACATGCTCAATTACAAGCGTACATTGTATAGATTAGTACAGTGTATTGAATAATATGCATATCTAGTCACTTATAGGCAGGGTACATAACATATTATTGAAAGAAACAAATGTTTTGCTTCAATTGAAGAAAAGTTTATCAAATTTCAAGAAATGGAAAATAATCGCCTTATTGATTGAAACAAATAATTTGTTCAGTAAAATTTGTTGGATTTAAACAAAAAATTCGCTTGTATTAAACAATTATAATTCCAAACTTCCACACAGAAGTCTTGAATTTTAACCTTTCTTTGAACGTCTTGTAGATATAGATAAGTCTCCTTTATCGAGATTGAGAACTTATTTTGGTCCTATCTGCAATATATACATATGCATATACACACATATATACAGGGTGGGCCATTTTAATCTATAGTGGATAATATCTCAGATGCTTGTGCAGATACGAAAAAATGTTTCAGACCCTCTATCCGCAACCCGAGGACGCGTTCGGTGGCTTTGTCATAGGCCCTTCAGTTCTATTCGAAAGGAATAGAACCCAAAAAAAAAAATATATATATATATATATATATTGAAATCCATTAATATCTTTCACCTCCTGAAGCGTGTTGAAAATAGAAAAAATTGAATTTAAGCGTAAAATGTATGGAAAATGAATTCGTACAGTCACTCATTTTTTTATATATGTAGAACTATATGCCTGAAAGTTTTTGTAGAAGTACCAATTTGGTATTAAAAAAATGTGAACAACTGAAATAGGATACATTTTTGTTGAATTTTTTTAAAATTAATTTCCACGATAAAAATTACTTCAAATATAAATTATAAGAAGTGAATAATTTATTATTAACAATTAGAATTTTTTGAGTAAAATCCGCCTCGTTTCGGAAATGAGGCATCTCAGCTCTGGATTGAAATTTAAATTGGTGACTGTAAGATTTCATTTTTTCATATATTTTACCCGTAATTTCAATTTTTCCCATTTTAAACACGCTTGAGGAGATAAAATATATTAATCGATGTAAAAAAATATGTCCGTTGCGCGGGTTTGTTCTCATCGCCCGCTGCGTGCGCGACTTTTGGTTCTCGCGCTTCGCGTTCGATAATGTATTTACCTCGCGCTATGAGCTCGGCCTTTGTATTAAAGGTCAAAGCATCAGCAACTGTAATTTGATGATTGTGAATTCTCTTTTGTTAAAGCTCCTTCATCTTTAACGAATACATTCTTATCCCGTATCTTGTTCTTCGCACTAGATTTTGTCCAAGATGTGAACTTTTCTACATTATGTTCAACACTATTATATCAAATGTATATTATATTTATTTCTATACCTCGATCTGGTACTGCTTATCCAGGTATTGAAAAATAATGTGAGCATTTTATTTTTCATGATGACTTTAATATTGGCTCCTTATTTTGCACTAATTTTTATTCTCAGCTGCCCTGAAAATGCGCCAGGTTTGAGTACGCAAATCAAAAACTGTGATTCAAACGCCTCATAAACTACAATCATAAAGTGAAACTGACTATAAATTAACTATAAACTATAAACTGACTGAGTAAATTTGACTATGAAGAAGGTTCTCAAAGCACTTACGGCCTTGAAGATTACATTCTACTGCGATACTCGCGCTTCGTGCTTAACAGCTAGGTTATTGAAATATAAAACCATGTAAATTCAATGAAATGGAGCGGTTGGGTGCAAGAACGGCCTACTTGCATTTTACGTAAGGTCGTAAGTCCAGTGCAGACTAGTCACGTGAGTAGGAATTTTGATCATTTATAAACTAAAGAATAACATTTTACATAAAACTTGAAGTTCATTTTTAATACTTTAAAAATATTAGGTTAGATAACTGGAATTTTTGCTTAAAAAATGAAGTTAATTTTCCATTGCACATTTTTGAATTTCGGACTATACACTTTCATATTGAGACTGCACATAAGTTTAATGCTGTCAACATTTTATGACACTCTTTGTTACACTATTTTTTTAAATTTGTGACACTATTACACTATTTATGATCTCTGATGTGAGTCCGAGGCCTGCATTATCTAATTACTGAATTTTTTAGATGTTAAAGGTTTGTCGACCACTGTGAATAAATTTCAAGATTTTATAGTTAATTTTCGATCATTTGGTATATTTTTTGTAATAACAAATATTTATAAAATAATCCAAATGATCTAAAATTAACTATAACATCGTGAGCTTTATCTAATTTCTTTTAAAAATAAGAAAACAGCATTATAATTGAATATTCTCATAAATTCTCGAAGCTTCAGTAACATACCGGTATTTTACCGGTAATATTACCCGATTTCAAATTACCGAGAATTTGAAAACTCTAGTCACGACCCGACTTGAGCGCAGTCTGGGAATTTATTTTAAACTAAATCCCTTGGTCGGTCATTTTGCGCGGTTTTAATTAAATCTTATAATCGCCTTCTTATGAAAATAAGAAATCGGGTGAATTTACGAGAATAACATTAACTCAGCCAGGTAACATTTATTGAAGTCGGTTTACAATAAAAACTTGAAAATTTACAAAGTCCGAGACTGAATTTAAGCTTTGCATTAGGGAGACGAATTTCCCAAAAGAAGGATGCAAATCAATCTGACGATCATGTGTGAAAAAGCTGTTCTCTGGACCTCTCGGAAGATTTTCCCACCCTAGAACCCGGGACTCTTGGGCGTTTATTTATGAATTGATTAGTGTAAATCATTTTCAGAATTAGCTTTGTCTGTTTAATTGCGGTTCGTGGTTTCCCCAATTTTGGTTGCGTAGGCGGATCCATTTACGGCCCCTTCTTGGCGCGTTTCTTAAGCCATAACGCACCCCATCAAGGAGAGTGCAGTCATGTCACCCTGTCACATAAATTATACCGTACTTGAAGTTGAGGTCTAGTTAGCCTTTTCACACATGCCCCGTCGCTGAGTCTTTTGGGTATTTTATTGTTATCAGCGTCTCCAATTTCTGACTTAGACGAGAGATTCTAGAATATGGTTTTCTTTAGTTCGGCTATTAAAAATGTCAAAAGTTTGTTTTCAATTTACTCTGGGAATTAAATACTCCAAAATTTTGAATTTCAAACACTTTTAATTTTTAGTTGCTTAAGTGTTTAAAATTGCATTAAAACATTTTTGTAATTCAAAATGCGCGCTTAAAAGAGGTATGTTAAGCTAGCACAACACTATTGAGGTATGGAGGTGTAATCTATTTCATAATTTAGGGCTCATTTAGGGCCAATTTGGACGCCTATTTCCAAATTTAGGGTTCTATTATTTTTTGTAAAAAATAGTGTTTGCGATAGCTTAACGTTAAGCTGGCCGAACATTGCTGTAAGACGTACTAAAAATAATTTTATAGAAAATTCACCAAATACAATAATTTAGGTTAAAAATTTAGATTAAACAATCTGTGTTGACGTTTGTAAGAGGAAAACTTTTTGAATATTTTAAACGGTTAACATTTGGGATAAAAAATGTGGTAATTTCTTGAATATAACAACATTGTAGGTAAAAAAATGTAGTGATTCTTGTAAGATGACTCGACAGATCTATTTCAGAATTTAAAAGCCTGTATTCTTAATTTTAGCAAGGATAAATATGAATAGTTATCAAAAATTTCTCTTTTAAAAAACAAAGTGCTTATACAATGAGCACCAGTTAGCACATTCATACTTCTAAATTGTTTGCTATAAATATTTGAAAATCTGCATTTTGTTTATATTGACTTGCAATCTATTCAAGTTTTAAATTATTAATTAATCTTCTCAAAACTTTTAAATATCCATTAAATATACTTATTTTTTCTTCTAGAGTTTTCTTCTGAAATTCATTCTTCGAAATGAAAAATCGTTTGAAGTTTTCCCAGGAATCTCAAGAAAATTTTTTTATTCTCGTGAAACCTTTGATAATTCTTAAAAGGCTTGTTTCTACGAAATCTTCAAAAATATACATTTGAAAAGAGTGCTTCGAAATCTTTCAAAGTTTTTAATTATTTTGGAATCTTTTAAACTCATCTAAACCTTCTGAATGTCTTTTAAAATAACGGAAATTTTTTATATTTTTTTTATTTAACATACATTACTAAGCCTCCTAAATATCTTTCAAAATGGTTTGAAATTTTCACGAAATTTTTTAAAATTGCCCTAAATGGTCCAAATCCTATTTTGAAAATTTTCAAGAACTTTTTATTGTTTTTGAAATATTCTTTGAAATTTATTTTTTCAAAATAAAAAATCATTTCAAATTTTTCCAGACATCTTCAGACCTTTTTTGTTCTTTTAAAAAATGGTCAAATTCGCAAAAAAGCTCATGTTTTCAAAATGTTCAACAATATACAGTTTGTCTGAAATTGTTCGAAATCTTCTCAAACCTTACCGACACTTTTTTTATTTGTAAACTTATTTTCACACGAATAGCCACATCGAGTTGAAAATTTGAGATAATATATAAGAAGCACTAAGAAACGCAGCTCTGGTCGTCAATTTTTATAATTATGAAAAAAGCAACAAAAAATTATTTACAAAAAAAAAAACTTTTTTCATAATTATAAAAATTTAGGACCAGAGCCGCGTTTCTTAGTGCTTCTTATTTATTTCCCCAAATTTTGAACTCAATGTGTCTATTCGTGTGAGAATAAGTTTATAAATAAAAAAAGTGTCGGTCAGGTAGGAAGCCGGTCACGTGAGCCACTCCTCACATGACCTTAATTTACTTGAAAATATATATCTGTTTTGTTTTGTTTCTAAATTAATTGTATAACACACAAAAAATAAACATTATCGACCCTAATGCCAATAAAAAAATTTTCTTTACACTTAAATACTTGGGTCAATTAAAAACGATATCTTTCGAAAAAACAGCAAAGATTTCATCTAACTTTAATTGGAAGGTCCTCACATATGCGATTTTCCGAATGATTATGGTATGCTGTATTCCCAGGAACTTGTTAAGACCATCAACAAAAAGTGTATCTGGCCCTGTTAGAAAAAATACCATTTTCATATACAATATAAAAGAAAATGTAATGGGATTGTTACCTATTTTCAAATATATTTTTTTCCTAGTGCAATTGAAAGAGCACTGAAAATTGAATACAGTTACTTAAGTATATACATTTTTTTTTCGGTAAGTATATTATTAATTTTTCTCAAGGTCTATACCGTTTTATTATGTTAATATTTTTATTACAAAATTTCCAACATGTTTTAACTTGACCTGAACTCTTTATCAGAGGCTTACAGAATGTAAGAGAAGATTATAGATGACCTAGAATAATCGAATTATATCTAGTCTACTTGTATATGATTTTTATTATTTACCTGATATGGAGAAAAGAATACCGCTAAAGATTTTATGAAGTCTGTTGTTAGATCATATTCTTGTAGATATTTTATTTTTAAAAACACAGTTTTAAACAAATTTATTTGCTATTATTGTTGCATTGAAAAATAAGTAATCGTTGTTGATGTATTTAAAAAGTGAAATTAGTTAAAGAAATTATAAAATAACAATTGCCATTAAGATAATGAGATTATGATATTTTGATTACATTTTATGGCATTTGTACTTGAGAAAATTTGTTTTGTCAAGCCCCATGACAGGGCTCACCACTTTCAGCAGGTGCTGACTGACACGACAAGTGCATGACTGCCACCAATTTTTTCTGTCATTTTTTAGAGTTGACAGAGTTGAAGAGAATTATACAGAATTGAAGAAAATTCTGTAGAATTAAATATAATTCTACAGACATATGCAATAAGGCCTCCAGAAATCATCCATAGTGCATTTTACGAACCCAGTATCAGATACCTTTGACTAAATCAGGCACAAAAATGTCAAATTAAAAATAGTCCCAGACACCTTTTCAAGACTCTAGCAAGTATCGCTATTCCTACAACAATATTACACAGCCTCAAAATGCGCCCTTAGTATATTTATCGAATTCCGTCTCAACTGCCTTCAAACAAAAGCAGCCAAAAAAATTTCAAATAAAAAATAGTCACCTCAGAGGCCTTTCCAAAAGCCGAGCAGATATCGTCATCCCTAAAATAATTGTACACACCCAAAAACCACCCCTTTTACATTTAACGCACCCAGTATCAGTTAGCTTCAACTAAAGCAGGCAAACTAAAACAAGAGACCTGAGACACATTTCCAAGACTCTCGTAGATATCTCCATCTCTACAATGATATTAAACACCCGAAAAAACCACCCCTAGTACATGCAACGAACCCAGTTCCAATTGGCTTCAACTAAAACAGATATCGCCATCCTACAATAATATTACTCAGCTTCAAAATAACCGCCCCTAGTACATTTAACGAACACTGTTTCAGCTGCCTGCGACTGAAGTAGCCTAAAAAAATTTCAAATGTAAAATAGTCACCTTAGAGGCCTTTCCAAGTGCCCGGCAGATATATTCATCCCTGCAATAATAATTACACCAAAAAAAAAAAAACACTTTTAGTACATTTAACTTACCCAGTCTCAATTACCTTAAACTAAATCAGCCAAAAAAATATTAAATTAAAAATAGACAACCCTGACACCTTTCCAAGAGTCTAGCAGATATCGCCATCCCTACAATAACATTACTTACCTTCAAAAAGACGCACCTAGCACATTGAACCAACACCGTTTCAGTTACCTTCAACTAAAGCAGCCGAAAAATTTCTAAATGAAAAAATGTGCCCGCTGGGCAGGCACATTCAAATCGCGCTTTGCGCGCGGCTCGCTTCGCTGGCAAGTTTGCGCGCGCCTAGGGCGCGCGACTGTTGGTTTAAAATTAAAGGTCACATCATCGGCAACTGTAATTTGGTGATTATGACTTCTCTTTTGTTAAAGCTCCACTGGCTTTAACGAACACATTCTCATCACGTATCTTATGCTTCGCACTAGATTTTTTCCAAAATCTGAACTTTTCTACATTATGTTCAACACTATTATATAAAATGTATATCATATTTATTTCTGTATCTCAAACATTGCGGACGCCTCGAGACAGGCTCTCAGGCATGAAAAACTGACTGAGTGACTGTGTGATTGTTCTCAACATTGCGAACGTCTCGAGACAGGCTCTCAGCCATGACAAACTTACTTGGTGACCGTGTGATTGTTTGCAACATTGAAAACTCCTCAAGGCAGACTCTCCGGCATGCCAAACTTACTCACTGACTGTGTGATGGTTCTCAACATTGCAAATGTCTCCAGAAAGGCTCCAAGCCATGGGAAACTTACTTGGTGACCGTTTGATTGCTTGCAAGATTGAAAACTGCTGGAGACAGGCTCTCAAGCGTGCCAAACTTACTCACTGACTGTGGGATTGTTTTCCAAATTGCAAACTTCTCAAGACAGGCTTTCAGGCATTACAGCCATACTGCTGATGGATCGTTTGCAACATTGCGAACGCCTTGAGACAGGCTTTTAGGCATGACAAAATGACTCAGTGACTGTGTGATTGTTCTCGGCATTGCAAACGTCTCGATAAAGGCTCTCAGGCATGCCAACCACAATGCTGGTAGATTATTTGCAACATTGCGAACGCCTCGAGACAGGTTCTCAGGCATGACAAACTGACTGAGTGACTGTGTGATTTTTCTCAACATTGCGAACTTCTCGAGAAAGGCTCTCAAGCATGACAACCATACTGCTGATGGATTGTTTGCAACATTGCGTACGCCTCGAGACGGGTTCTCAGGCATGCCAAACTTACTCACTGACTGTGTGATTGTTCTCAACATTGCGAACGTCTTGAGACAGGCTCTCAAGCATGACAATCATACTGCTGATGGATTGTTTGCAACATTGCGAACGCCTTGAGACAGGCTGACAGGCATGACAAACTGACTCAGTGACCGCGTGATTGTTCTCAACATTGCAAACTTCTCGAGACAGGATCTCAGGCATGTCAACCGTACTGCTGATGGATTGTTTGCAACATTGCGAACGCTTCGAGACAGGCTCTCAGGCATGAAAAAATGGCTCACGGACTGGGTGATTTTTCTCATCATTGCGAACGTCTCGAGGCAGGCTCTCAGCCATGCCAAACTTACTAGGTGTCCGTTTGATTGTTTGCAACATTGAAAACTCCTCGTGACAAGCTCCCAGGCATGCCAAACTTACTCACTGTCTGTGTGATGGTCCTCAAGATAGCAAATGTCTCGAGACAGGCTCTCAAGCATTAAAACCATACTGCTGATGGATTGTTTGCAACATTGCGGACGCCTCGAGACAGGCTCTCAGGCATGAAAAACTGACTGAGTGACTGTGTGATTGTTCTCAACATTGCATTTTTAATGAAATCTTTTTAAAAATGAAACATTCTAAAAACTAAATATGTATTAAATACGACATTTATTTTCATTTAATTGAAATCAATATTTAAACAAAATATTGAAAAAATTACATGTTATCAACCATTAAAACGTGATTTATTTATTTAAATTAGTTGAAACGATTTGCTTTGAAACACAAAGGATACTATTGAATGTTTATATTTAATATTTAATAGTATTTTTTATATTTTGAATTTTCCCGCCCTAATGTTTGAAACTTTGAAACGTTTCGAAAGTTTCATGACACTTTTCATTTGGTCAAAGTTTCATGAAACTTTACAACCCTAGTTATGCACTTGAAATAAATTTTTTTTTCTAAAAATGAGAATACTACAAGTGTGAAACTATAACATGAACATAGCTGCATTCCCATTCTCCGCTGTCTCATTTTTGTTTCAACTCACAAAAACACCAAATCAGCTTACTTTTGAGGATCGGCGTTTTTCTGTTCTTCGTTTGAATTCCGTTTTATATTTCAAAATCAGCCACATTGCTGAGAAAGTAAGTTATTTGTTATCTAAAAAATCAATTTTGCAAAATTATTAGTTTTTTTTTTGGTTTTAGCAAATTGTGAAAAAAAATTCTTCAAATGAACAGAATATTATTATTACCATTGTTTTCTTTATTGAAAAACGAAGAAAATGCACAACGTTAAAGTTGCTCTACCACAAATAAATAGCATTGTGCCACGGTACAAGTTTCGGGTATTGTATTAATCCCGTTAACCGTTAGAGGATGAGCTAGCTATGTTTACCAGTCTCGGGTTAATATAAAGAATTGAACTTTTACAAACATAGCATAAAGTATTAATGTTGTTAATATGCCCTAATGAATGACAGAAATTTAAATATTCAAAATGTCTTTGAAATTCTCGCGTTGTGATACTGTAACACATTTCGAAAATCAATAATCGACTGATTTGTTGGAAATAGAAACCTACAACATGTGGGCTTATCATAATACAATGGGAGTTGAAAATATTTCCATAAATTTCTGGAGGTTACCTGGTAATCGTTTCGTCATAAGTTGAGGTAATTAGTATTCCCGTGTAACATTATCGAATATAATAGTCTTTTCCAACGTTGAGTTGAGATCCACGATTACCGATCTTACGCAAATTTTCTTATATCTTACATTCCTAAAGTTAAATTCTATGAAGATATTGACATTTCTAATGCTTGTTAATTAGCAATGTCGCAATTCAGAGGTTTTTTTTCTAGCAATATTGAGGATTGCCAAAAATTATATCTCTCACTTGCTTGCATAAAAAGTCGGCACAAAACCTCAAAAATGGTCGACTCCTCGTCTGAAGATTCTGCGGACGAGGAAGAAGTATTAAGAAAAAATAAAAAATGTGTTTTTGATTCCCGCCCCGACCAGAAAAACCTCGGCTCCGCCTCTGCTTTGCAAAAGTCGGGCGGACCACTGAATCCCATGCAACCGCTCAGCTGATCGAGAGCAGCGGCGCGGTGGCACTACGTACTTTCGGCTGTGGATGAAGAAAAATAGTATACGACACACGGCCAGAAATATTGGATGCCCTGGCATGCGTGATAGGAGGCCTCGGCTTCGCCTCAGCCTTCATATCACACATGCCCGGAAATCCAACTTTCTGGCCTTGGGTCGTAATATACTATTTTATAATATTTTGCGACGAAGAAAATATGTCTAAGCAGAAGAATGAAATACATTAAGGCTATTGATTCATTGATAAGTATGAAGGCGAAACCTATGGAACCGCAAATGAGGAAAGCCCACCAAAGCAACTGGATTATTTGATAATACTTAAATAAGTTTTATTTGCATTCATGATTTCTGCCTTTAGATTCATAGAATTATTATGATGTTTATTGATAAAAATGGATTCAATAATGCGTCTTTTACAAGTAATTTCTTCCCTAGCCAAAATTTTAATACTGGCCTTGTATCGATGCACCCCCTGTAAGCAACTTTTTCAACTGTGCATGTGTCGAAAAGCGTGGGTCGATTTGAAATCGACCTAGTAATTCCTAGAACTGTTGGCGCACACACAGTTTCGGAGCTCAAGGGGCGAGAGACGCTTGCGACTTTCGCTTCGGAAGGGTCAAAGTGCGCGGGTACCCAGTCGAGTATATTGCGCAATATTATGCATTCCAATTGGAACCGGTTCAGACGTCCCCGATTTGCGCAGTTAAAAAGTCGCGGTCCGTTAGCATCACTGGTACGCATTTGCGCATGATGTCAGTGTTTTTCAAGTTTTTTTGTTGACGTACGACAATTTGCCAACTAAAACTCAATATAATAGAATAAAAAAACGACTCAAATATAAAACGTAAGTAAGTTATAAAAGTGTGAATATTAATAATTTTCAAGTGTATGATGCTAGGATAGGTGGAAATGTCATCCGTCAGGAAGGTTACCAAATGGAATTGAAAGTGCATACGCCTTTTTGGAGAAAATGTTCTAAACGTAAAGGTAAGTGGTCTAAATCAGACATGCCCAACCCGGGGAAAAATTTGCTCCGGGACCACATGTTCCGCTTCCACCACTTATTCTCCTGGAGAGCGGGAGTGGTGGTAGGCGCGTGCGTGGCCTAAAAAATTTTCAAAATGCGCTCACTTTTTGAATTTTCATCCAAAATGGCTGGCTAACGAACTTGACCTTTCCTTTGCGAGACTAAAAGAGTATACCAAAGGCCAATATAATAGGTCAATTCTTTCGAAAGTTAACGTGCTCACAGACAGACATACATACATACATACAGACAGACAGACTCATCCGTAAAAACCTGTTTTTTGTGTTCAGGGGGTCTCAAAACGTGGACATTTGATAAACACCGGGGGGGGGGGGGAAAAATTTTACACAAATCTAACACCTTCTCTCGATGAGAATGTAAAAAGACAAATTTTGAACAAAAAGAAAAGTTTTCTTTAAAGAAGTTGAATTTCTGAACAACGGCAAAATTAGAGTTTAATAAAATACGTTAATTTTCAACAAAATAATAAAATTTGTAAATATATAGTAGAATATCATAACAATATGTTTTGAATAAATCTTTATTATTTTCATTTAATAAGTATACTTTTATACTTTTTGTTCAACTGAAAATGATAGGAATTTAAAGCGAGTTAAATTAAATTTAATATAATACCCACGTTAATTTTGTTAAAATAATTGATTCCCCTATTTTCGCGAATATCTGAATATATCTGAAGTTAGTTTAAATAAGAAATAAAATGTCCACATGTTAAATTTCTAAATAGTTAAACTTAGAAATTATTCAAATTGTTTAAACGTTCAACTGGTCAAACGCGGAGCACTAAAATAAACAGAGGAGAGGTTCGTAGTTTCGACGTAGTTTTTATTTTTGTCCATGAAATGAGATTGGAAAATAATAAGATTCAAAAAGTTATGAAAGGAAATTTATAAAATTAAATAAAGTTCAATTTTCTATCTATAATTTTAATTGATGAAATTTCTACTATTAAATATTTTTTGTTTTGTTCACTTATTTAATTTTATAGTGTGCATTGAACAATTTTTTAAATGTTAAATATTTTGATATTACATATTGATGGATTATTGAAATTAATTGTTATTTATATATATACTAGTAGTCTTGCGCGCGCCAAGGCGCGCGCCTATTAATCTTCTTTTATAAAAAAGAATAAACCAAGTACTTATTTTTTCTATGTTATTTATATTTAATTAAGGTTACAAAAGATGTGTACAAAATAATTAGAAGGCACGACAGGATGATGTACGTAGCCTCTAATAAGGAACAACTTTTCATTTGTTTCTCTGTTAAAGCTAAAGGAGTAATGATAAATACTACGTATAATATTAATTTTTATTATTATATAAGTTTTACAAAATTGAAAAAAATGAATCATACATGTCCGCGACTGCTTATTAATTATTGTAACCATATTCAGCAGAAACCCTTGGTACAGGGACCCTCTGTCCGCAACCCAAGGACGCGTTCGGTGGCTTTGTCATAGGCCCTTCAGTTCTATCGTTAGGGAGGATCCGCTGTCTTACACTACACGCATATCTAACTCTACGTGATCCCTCAAATAAATTGATCGAAGTCCCATTTATTGTCATTTTTCCTATTCCGTAGTTGATGATAGCTCTATTTTTTTCAAGCCAGTCAGTTCCTAATATTATTTCGTAGTTCAATTTTTGGATTATAACTAATTTTGTAAGCACATCTATTTTTCCTCATTTAATTTGTGCTTGTGCTTGTTCTTTTATTTTGCATGATTTTTTACGGAATGCCCCAGTTATTGATACATTCGATACCGGCAGAACGTCTACATGAACTTCGTCCTTTATTTTTTCGTATGTTTCTATATTTAAACCCGTCACTTCGCTACATGTGTCTACGAGGCATGTGAAACTTCAATTATTTATCGATTTAAATCTTAATAACTGGGCAAGTATGATTATTTATATCTTCCGGCTCTTTAATTTTATCGTTAGGACTATTGTTCACATCGTGTAGCAGGTCCTCAATAATAGTCGCGATTTTATGACTCGACGTTGGACCTGTTTCAACGGAGTCACTTATTAGTTTAAATTCGAGTCATTTGCGTTAAATTCTATATTCTGTGAAACTTCGGTTATTTCATCGTCAATATCCCCCGAGCTATTATTTAATTCACCTTTGTCAGTTGTTATCATTGCGAGATTTCGGTTTTGTTTGTTATCTTGTCTGTTACTATTACCCTGTCTACTCTGTTTATATTTATTAGAGTGCCCACTTTGGTTATTATTGTAATGATTCCAATTAGCCTGTCTATCCCTGCTTTGTGGTTTAGATTTGCTATTTTCATAACTGTCTGATTTTTGAGGATTTCTCCAATTTTGTCCGTCAAGTTTGTTTGTCTGAGGTTGTCGCCAGTTTTGAGATTTGTAATCTCTTCTAATATCGTTTTCTTTATTTCTTTAATTTTGACCTATTCTATCATGTCTTGGATTATATTGTTTTCTTTTTCCCCGATTCTTCATGATTTCATCTATTCTCATTAAAGCTTGTGACACATTCTTACTTTTATTTAAATCAACCCCGGTTAATGAAAATTGAATTTGATCAGAAAACTGTCTCACTATATAATAATTTGTTTCGTAATCTGACATCGGTGGGTCGAACTTGTTTGCCTCAGCGATTTGCTTGTAATAAAATTCTAATACAGAGCCAATATATATATATATATATATATATATATAAGAAGACATAAAAGAAGAGTTTACCTCTGACATTTTCTTCCAAGAAATCCACAATATATATAGTGGATTTCTTGGAAGAAAATGTCAGAGGTAAACCCTTCTTTTATTTCGGCAAGAGACGCAATGGTGGACCCTGTCCTCCATCACGGGCTTTTGCTCCGATTGGACCCATTGCCTCGCTTGATCCTTTTTTAGTGGCTTTTTTTGTTTATATCTTAATTCAATTCCATTCGGTGATCGAGGCAGTGCGTTGCTGTAGTTTTCCCCTTTTCCGCGCTAAAATTATTTTGTGTCTGCTCCGAAACGAAATGGCCTCGTGTACGGGATTTTGGCCATCGACCACGTGGTCGCAGTAGATTATCCTAATCGTTAGTATTTTCCGAGTAGTTTCAGCGATAGTGTCATGTAATTGCATTAACGTTAACGTTAATCAAAATTTAACAGTCGACAATATATATCGAATTAGAACACTTTCTTTTGTTACTGAAAATGTTCGTTGTGTTTTTGAAGAACCGTCCCTGAGATTCAACGTTCCTTTAGTTTCATTTTCTTTTAGGTTTCAGGTAAAAATAAAAACGAATTTAACTCTAAAACTGCCGGGCAATTATTTTATCTATTCTTCTTTCTTTTTTTGTTTGATAACGGGCCTGGCTGGCGCCCATAAAAAGAAAATAACGCTATATACGTATACCCATACATATACGTATATATACGTATATGCTTGGGTATACTCTCCTAAAGAGAACAGCCATTCGTTTGGGTTTCAAAAACCCACCATCGCAATCTATACTGAAGGACCTTTTCTGGGCATCTGAGAAGCAGAGATGCCTTCACATAAATTGATCGAGTCATCAGTTTGAGCGCCATTTTCCAACAATATTCGAGAAGTGGTGGTTCCATAGATGCAGCAACTGACGAAGAAAACGATATCACCAAGCGACTTCACTGGGCCGATTTTGAGAAAGCATTCCAATGTCGACTACAAACTAATTTAATAACAAATCTTGTACATATAGATATGAGTAATTTTTTAAACGATGCTTCTGTATTATTCCAAGAACGAATGCGATGTGTATTAAATAAGTAAGGGCCTGTCAAAGTTTACTCCTGTGCTAGTAGCTAAATATAGACATGTAACGAAAGATGGTCAGTCTGTACACGTGAAAACATTTCCGGCCGAAACAAATGACATATTTCCGACGACATTGTTAGACGATTGGTTTAATGAATATATGAAACAACCAATCCTACAAAAAGTTGAAGAATTCCAGGAAACTGTGAAATAATCAAAGTTTTGATGAGAATGTGCCCACTACTCGGGCCGATTTTTTCACTAGTAATGTTATTTTTTACGAGTAAAACAGAAACTACACATCCTATCAAAAAGTGACCACATACAAATTTGTAGACCTGTTCGAAATGCACAGTTTTTTTTGAATCATCATTTGCCGTTTCTTGCATAGTTTGACCGTGAAATGAAATTTTTGATTTTTCACTATTTTTTGTGCAATAAAAATGAGAATTGTCGATTTTTCAAGAAAATTCAAAAAGTAGTTATGATAATCCTGTAGGGCGTCCAAAAAGAAACGATTTTTTCGTGCTGACTTTTTTCCGTGTCTTGCGTTGTTTGGCTGAAAATGTTAATTTTCGTATCCTTTTTTGGATTTTGAAAATGATGTAAGTCTGAACTTTTTAATTTATTGAAAAATGTCAAACAAATAATATGTTTGAATTTTTGAGTACTATAAACAGCCGCACATATAATTTTCAAATTGTGAAAAAAATGGCCTAAAAATTTTTCAAAATGCGCTCACTTTTTGAATTTTCATCCAAAAGGGCTGGCTAACAAACATTACCTTTCGTTCACGAGACTAAAAGAGTATACCAAATGCCAATCTAATAGGTAAATAATTTCGAAAGTTCTGGTGCTCACAGACAGACATACATACATACATACAGACAGACACTTTCGTAAAAACCTGTTTTTTGGTCAAATTTTACACAAATCTAATACCTTCTCTGGATAAAAATGTAAAAATACGAATTTTCAAGTACCATAAGCATGTATGATGGTTATTTTTTTGTTTTAATCGTTACAAATAGGATTGAGGACATGAAAAAAATTAAATATTTTGAGAACCCACACACAAGATGAAAAAAAAATGAAATAATAAAAGTTTTGATGAGAATGTGCCCACTACTCGGGCCGATTTCTTCACTATTAATGTTATTTTTTACGAATAAAACAGAAACTACACATCCTTTAGAAAAGTGGCCAATAACAACTTTGTAGATATTTTTGGAGTGCAGAGTTTTTGTTGTGGAAAATGTTGGAGTCTACTTGGCTAGATAAGTAGATTATACCAATTTATATTTGTGAATTGATTTCAGTACTTTTAATGGAATTATTTAATTAAGAAAGGGATTAATTTAATGGTTTTCACGGAATTCCATAATAATGTTCGAATATTTTTCTAACTGATTTATAGTGATTTGAATTTGAAATTTTTATTCTTTTTGAATTAGAGCGAATTCTCGATTGATTTTAGTGGCTTGACGGAAGTTTTAAAGCTTTTTTTTTTCGTTCATAATCACCAAATTATAGTTGTTGATGCTTTGACCTTTAATTTTAAAAGTGGGGAAAATACAATGACCGAGCGCGCAGCGCGAGGTACATACGTTATCGAGCGCGAAGCGCGAGATAAATATATTATCGAGCGCGAAGCGTGAGAACCAACAGTCGCGCGCCCTAAGCGGGCAAAAATTGCGACGTCGCCCTTCAAACTGCACCAACGGACATGCGTTTCTGCCAAATTCAGACGAATCGGGACTGCATCAAATGATTGCATCATCGTACCTAATATGAAAAATTAAATTGACTCACACAGACAGATTTATGGACGGTCGTATAACACTTTTTGGATCTTTAGTCGATGAAAGAATAGAAGTGGCGAATCGGTACCACTGCAGTTGTCAACCAAGTGCAGCGATCCAGGGAAAGGTATGAATTCGAAGAAAAAAATACAATGATGTTTTAATGTTTTAATGTAATTTTGATCCAACTTCAAGCTACAAGGATTATTATGTTTCATTTTGCAATTTTTTCATTAAATTATTTATACACAGTCTGCAGTGAATCGCATTTTGCAGCAACTTTCATAAAAAGGTGTATGAAGATTTAGTAATATATGCCTGCATGACATTCCTTCATTTTATCTAATGTCATGTTCTTAACATCAGCGCTAATCATATTTATTTTCATCCTCAAATGATTTCTATCTGTTTTATATATTTCACCAAGAATCCTAGTATACTTCAGTATTTTAAAAACGTCACCATTGGATGCTGATAACATAATATATTTTTTTTTTGGCGTGATACAAATTTACCATTTCCAACAAGCAATCGAATTTCTTTATCAGTGAGAAAATAGTATCTTCGAAACTTGAATTGCCGGTTCTTATTTGGCTGGGGAATAAGCCCAATATATCTAGGTTGTCCAAGTGCATATCCTGGTACTTTATGAGAAGGAGTCCTGCCCGGGGGACAGCTGGACCTGGCATGAAGAGGAGGCTACTCAAGCGAAGCCTGGGCAGGTAAATTTTGTCTTACACAAGAGAAAGAACCAGGATTGCCTTTGACATTGGGATTCCATTCAGACTCTAGTGAATCGTAATTTGCGAAAGCTTTAATAAAACTTTTTGGGAAGATTGGGTGATTGTTTCCTACTGGGCAAAACCTCATTTCATCTGCAGTCAAATTATCAACTGCGCCGCTTATCATATTTATTTTTATTCGCGAAGTATTTTTATTGTTCCTATATATTCCATGAAGAGTCCCACTATAATCCAATATTGCAAAAACGTCACCACTGGATGTTGATAATACAATATGTGTCCGAGCGCGTAGCGCGAGGTAAATACATTATCGAGCGCGAAGCGCGAGATCCAACAGGTGCGCGCCCTAGGCCCGCTCAAACTTGCGAGCGAAGCGGGCTGCGCGCGCGATGAGAATGTGCCCGCGAAGCGGGCAGATTTCTTTATATTTAGAAACCTGACCGCGGTGCGGTAACATTTTCATCGCGCGCGCAGGTCGCAAGTCTGAGCGCGCCCAGGGCGCGCGTCTATAGGATCTCGCGCTTCGCGCTCGATAATATATTTATCTCGCACTATGCGCTCGGTCTTTGTACTTCCTCCACATTTGTACACATGCCTTTCAACATTAAAGTTCAAGCATCGACAACTGTAATTTGGTGATTGTGAATTCTCTTTTGTTAAAGTTCATTCAGCTTTAACGAACACATTCTCATCACACATCTCATGCTTCGCATTCGATTTTGTCCAAAGTGCAATCTTTTCTACATTAAGTTCAACTCTATTATATCAAATGAATATTATATTTATTTCTGTACCTCAGTCTGGGACTGCTTACTCAGATATTGCAGAATAATGTACAAATTTTATTTTTCATGATTGCTTTAATATTGGTTCTTTATTTTGTACTAATTTTTAATCTCAGCTACCCTGAAAAATGTATCATTTCAATAAATTTATATTATTAAAATACGTAATTTACATTGATATTGAAACAGATTTGTTTTCATCATGAAAAAGAATCGTATCAAAAAATTTGAAAATGCTTTAACTTTTTGAATTTGTTCAAAAATAGCTGGCTAACAAACATGTCCTTTTCTTTTAGGTCTTAAAAAAGTGTGCCAACGTTCAATCCAATCCGATCATTTTTTCGAAAGTTATCGTGCCTACAGAAAGCTTCGTAATAATTGTTTTTTCTGACTGAGGGGGTCTCAAAACGTGGAGATTTTCTGAAAACCGACTAAGTCAAATTTTACATAAAACCAACACGTGAAAACTAGCCTAATCGCGTGTTAATTACCCTTAAGGCTCTTGTGTCCCCAGAAAAATTCCACATCATTCGGGATGACGCTTCTACAGCGGAAAACGTTGCTGACGCGCCGAACGACATGCGTTTGCCGACGAATCCAGCAGTGATTCGCTCGTATACTGACCATCTTTCAAGTGTTTTTAAAAATAAGGTAAGCTACAGAAACCAGAAGTGCGTATAGATTTTCAGAATAAGATAAATGAACGTATAGATGAGGCAGCTTGGGAGGCGCTTAGATTCGATGAAGATGTAGAGGGCGCGTGGACTATGTTACGGGATATCATTATCAAAACTGCGGAAAATATGAATAGCCATCTATCGGGTATCAACGAACTAAAAAGGAACCCTCAAAAGGAGTTCTATTGGAGTCTCAGCTCTAAATGATACCTACTTTTACTTGAGCCGCAACTTTACTGAACCCTCAGTTTTTTATGTGCGATTGTAAAAAAGATATTAGGTTTATTTTGGATAAAGGATTTCGTGGCTTTTAAGTTTTTAACAAAAGATCTTTCCTCGACAGAATATGATTGCCTTGTTTCATGTTACTACATATATTTCTAGAGACTTTCTGTCTTATTTCGTTTTTAGTGGTATCTGTAATGTCTAGCGATTATCAAGTTGCAGGACTTTATTTAGCCCTATACACGGTGTCCCAGACTCAAGTGTCCGGACTTATATAGCTGTATAGAAATAAAAAAAATAAATTGAAAATTCCTTTTCTACAAATCAGTTGAAGTCTCAGTTTTTGAGTTATAGAATACTTAAGCTGGACCAATCAGGAGCACCATATAAGCAGACGCGTGTGCGTGTGTTTATACGGCGCTCTTGATTGGTCCAGCTTAAATACTTTATAACTCAAAAACTAAAGCTTCAACTGATTTTTGGAAAAGGAATTTTCGAATAATTTTTTTAATTTTCATACAGCCATATAAGTCCGGACACTTGAGACTGAGACACCCCGTATATGTAACTCCATAAAGATCAACAAAGTTGGCCCTTTCCTTGCGGAATGTAACATACTGTTAAGAAAACAAAAAACTCGTTAAAAGAAGCTATTTTTGAGACTAATTCGAAATTTTGTAATACGTTTCTGTTCATCAATAGAAAATCAAGGAACGAGGATTGATATCAAGATCAAGACTTGGATCTGGAGAATTTTTTATCAACTTCCCGGGACGATTCTTCCGCTCGATCAATCTTCAGTGGTATCGAGTGGCCTAATCGACTACAGGATCGCGTGAGACGTGTGCACTGTGCAACGTATATGGCAAGAGTTTGGCACCGTATTAATTATTCGCCGTGTCGCTTCAACAATGGCGCAATAATTAACAATTACACACTTTGATAATTACACACCACGACTGCTGAGTTATCATCAGCGTGGAGACTGTCTATGCAGCTATTTATGTATAGCTGGCAGCGTGGGTGTATTACTCCCACAAAGATGGGATGTAAATACATCCGCAATGTAGATGCATACAGAGACACACACCCACACACACCTTCACACACACATTATATATATAAAAAAACTAAAGGTTAACAACCAGCGCAGGGTCCCACTGGGAGCAACTGTCATCTAAAAAATGACATCGGCTCCCAGTAATCAAACTTTAGTATTTTAAATTTTGTTTGTTTCCCAAATTCTGGGAGAAACGACTTTCCTCTACTCAAGCACGCATTTATTATATTTATCAGTGCTCTCCTGTCTCTTGATTTGCGGTCACTTATTCTTTTTTGATCGGATTTAATCGTGATTTGTTTGAAAAAATTGAAGTCAGATTAGCTATAATATACTACCGACTTTGGTATATACTTCAAACCCAGTCCATCGGCTGCTAAGAGTTAGCCCTAAAGCGATAATAGGTGAGCAGGGTTGTTTCCGATACTAAAATTGAAGAAATTTATTGAATGGTGCACTGCGAAAAAATGCTAATGAATATAAAAAATTCACTTTTGCGCTCTTTCAAAAGCAGATACTATTGATTCAAATAAATATTCAATTAGAAAATATTTATTTATTTCGTTACAAGGATAATACTATGAATTTTATATATAGTATATTCATGTATGTCAATAAGATATGCGTTCGAACAAGTGCGAATGTAAGTTCATTTGATTCGATAGCATTTTTTCTCAGTCCGTGAAAAAACCTAGTTTCAAATCAAAGAGTATTATAAAAGTTCACATGATATGATACGCTTTTCAGCAATCCCATTATTGAAATGGAGGATTTACATATATGGACGATTTTCAAATGAATTTCAATTTCATGCTTCTGGAAGTTTATTCGATGTTCCGAGATCATTTTTAAACATTTAAAAGGATTGACGCACATATGATTACCTACTTTCTTCGTTTCTATAAATAGAGTTTTTAAAATTAATATGAGGCATACGTTGTTTCTATCAAAGTAGTCAATTGCTAGCCTTTCAGGTGTTCTTCCCTACAGCTCCGAAGAAAGGGGTCTAGTGCATAAAATCAAGTTTTCGAGCTAAACGCTTTAAGGATCGACAATATTGTTTAGCCCTTCTACGCTTTTTTAGCGCAAGTTGAGCGCAAGGTTAGCGATATAATTATAATATTTGGTATACATGAAATATTATCCAGATCCTGGTAGTCCAGGTGTTCCAAATGAATTTTCCTCGAGGAAGTTGTGTTCATGACTAAAATTTCAGACAACCTAATGGGTTTTCGAAAGGTCTCGTCATTCTAAGATGTAAACCTGGCAGTATAAGCGTTAAAAATACATCTTCCTCAACCCTTCCCCTTCTAAGGAGCTGTCTACTTCAGTTCTGGACGTGGGACCATTCACTCTGAAATCAGACGAATCCTAGCCAACGATTGCATTTGATTTCATATGATTTCGATTCGGATTTCATAAGATTTCATACGATTTCATACGATTCCTTAGTGGAGAATTCTGTTTTATGACTGCAAATGCATATATTGCTTTCCGCGAATGAAAAAAAGGAGAAGGAACTCATTTAAAAAATATTTTACTCTTATTATATCACATGTAAAAAAATAAAAATGATGAATATACCATAGAATAGTATGAGTCCAGCCAAAGCAAAGAAGCATCAAATAAGTGCTGTAACGAGTGCTGTTATATCAATTTGGAGGAGTTAGGTGAATATTGTAATAATGTGAATGTTGATTACATTACAACGGAAACAAATTTTTTCTTTTCAAACTAACATTTATGATATCTCCTTATTGGTTTAACCATAAACGCCTATGGTTTTTAAATAAAGAGGAAGCAGTTTCAAGAAAGTATACGAAACACCTTCTTATGATGTAGAAAAGAAAGGTTAAATAATAATATGAGTGACGAAGAAGTTGCCAATGAAAATATCGTCTATTATTTTTCACATGAATCAAAAAATTACAATTTATAAAATATAGAAACTGCATTTCAATAGGAAAATTGATTGCTTCAATTTTTTATAAGTAGTTCAGAAAGAAAGAATATACATAAGAGTGATAACGTTCTTATAGCTGTATTCAAGTGGGGGAAAATATAGATATATTTAATTCGAAGTACATAAAAGTGAGTAGTGAAATAAAAATCTCATTAAGGATTTTTTAAATAATAATAATCATAATAATGAAATAATGACAAAGTTTTTAATTCAGAAAAATGAAGTGTCAACTCATAAGAAAATTATAGTAAGGCATCAAGCATGTACAAGAGAGAGAACCATGTGATGTAATTCACTTATAACCTATAGTTAGGTTTTTTCTTTTTTTCAGTAATTTTTCTTATCAGTGAGTATTAACTCATAATAAAGTAACAGCAAGGTATGAAGCATGCGTGTATGCTGGAGAGAGAGAGAGAGAGAGAGAGAGGGCTACGTATTCAATAATTTTAATTCTACAAAATAATTTTGTAACATTTGCAAGATTTCAGAAGGCTTTGTGATTGACCGACTCAAAAACAATCATAAGTCTCACAACATGCCCTTGCAAATGAAATAAACCGTGTAAAAATTTTGCACGAATCTAGAAAAATACCAACAGATTCTTAAGAGATCTAATTACATCCAGTGGATCACAGTGAGAGATTTGGAATCTTATATCGATATAGCTCAGTTGCCAAATGAACTATGAGCAATTTATACTTGGTAACCTCGTAATCATTTTTAATAATATTGATTCAACTATTTTGGGATGAAGGACATATAATTCGAAAGCTCTTGTTAGAATTTATGAAATACGGCCCTTGATATCACCACACGTAAGATCATGCATATGCAGAAAAGCTTGCATATCAATTCGTCTGTTCCGCGATTATACATCTCACGCCGTCAAGGCTGCCACGGACTTCTGAATCTCCAATGTCTTCATGATCGAATTGTTCTAAGTACAGTTTACATCGTTGGAAATGGAAAAGATCCTCTCCTAAAGATGGTCAGGAATCGCGAGATGATTGGCAAAGAAGCGTTCCTTTACGAAGCCGCGGAGCAGGCGGCTGAGACTCTTGGCCTGAATTTTAACATCAGAAGTGAGGAAAGTGCATTACTCCATCTAGATGCTTCACATTCCAGGACAGTGTCATTTTGACCTTAGTGTACCGCATTTTATGTCAAGA
Source organism: Andricus grossulariae (assembly GCA_011634705.1). Classification (NCBI taxonomy): domain Eukaryota; kingdom Metazoa; phylum Arthropoda; class Insecta; order Hymenoptera; family Cynipidae; genus Andricus; species Andricus grossulariae. The sequence continues at coordinate 191,247,777 of JAABKJ010075445.1, read as the reverse complement.
AGTTCCCAGCGTTAGGGCAGAGCGTGATATTCACACGCAAAGAACCTAGAACCCATACTATCCGGCTGTCCCATCCATGCAGGAACAACGTATATCTACAGACATAATGCAGCCCTAAAAGTGCTTTATTACCATCTTTGTCGCTCTTACGGTGTTGACTGCGACCGTGCTCTGCCAAACGCTCCAAGGGAGCTATAGTCTATTGTCCAAAACGAAAAGTGCCAAATTTTCTGGAACTACGATTTTCGGACAGCTGTCTCCGTTGCTCACGCGGGGCCTGAAATTTTTCTCCAAGACTTCGAGAAACGAACCATATTCGTGATCGAATTCTCGGCACCGGCCGACTACAATATAAATGCCGTTATCGTCAAAAATCGTGAAATGAGGCATGTAGAAAGGGAACAACCAATAGCAGTGCTCATTTACGTAACGTGATGGATGTAAGTGCGACAGAGCTGTATCGTATAGCTATTTCGAGGGGCATAAGTGCCCCTCAATTGAAACTTTTTAAATAATAAATAAATTATTATTAAAAAATATTTGAAATGAAGTATCAGTACTAAAGTTGAATAAAATTCAACAACATTGCTCAAAATTAGATAAAAAATGACAGGTTTATTATACGAAAACCATCATGGGGAACATAACCTCAAGAAGGAAACGTCAAATTGAACAAAATGCCTTTAAGTGGAAGAATTGTTCAAAATTCATTTCATTTTCATTTAATTGAAGGTGACGTTGTGTATTAAAACGATTTTTCGCAACATTGCATGCAATTTTCGCGCCTGCAAGGATATTTCACATTTTGCAATAGTAGGAAGGAGAAGTTTTGTTAGGTGGACTTCCGAAAGCCTTAAACCGACGATTTCTTTCATACTATGTATATTTATGTATTTTGATGCGCTGATTACGAAAATGATAGTGAAAATTGAATCACTGTTCAAATACGAAGGCTGGCAGGATTTTTCGTTTCTCACAGCATCCAAGTACAGGTGGAAACATAGGAAACAGGTAATAAAACGAAAATAGCCAAAAATGTGTCGGGGAAGGCGCGCGGTGGCCCAACGCGGAGGTTGCCTCTAGATCAGCTAATATTGGAGGCAAGCACCGGCTGCGGCGCATTCATCAGCTTATACCTGCGCCGGTCCAGGCTCGATAAGCTTATATGCCTGGCGCGCGCGCGTGCCGATTGCGGAACATGAAAAGCTAATAGGTTCCACACACGGGGTTTGCTTTTAAAAGTCTAGGTTTTATACGAAGCTAAGATTTGGAAGTTTCTGATTTTTTACTCTTTTTCAGAAATAATTTTTTTTTAAACTATAAAACAGGTCGATGAAATGAATTTTCATTAGTACGCATAATGGACACACGATGGAAACATGCATTTACCTCCATGATTTGCGGGCCAACAGGTAGTGGAAAAACATTTTTTGTAAAAAAGATTCTCCATCATGTCAAGAAAATGTGTGATGTTAATTTTGAACGTATTTTATTCTATTATTCAGAATGACAATCAGCCTATTCAGAATATGGACAGTTAATTGAATTTCACAAGGGTTTGCCACAGGCATCTGATTATTCGAGCGACAATCGAGCTAAACTCGTCATTATCTACGATCTTATGCGTGAATCCTCTAATAATACTATTTTCGATTTATTTACAAAAGGTAGTCATTATAAAAATCTCGGTGTTATTTTTATATCACAAAATTTATTTCATCATGGGCATGGTCAGAGAGATATCTCCCTTAATGCAGACTATATAGTCGTTTTTAAAAATCCTCGAGATCGAGCACAATTTCAACACCTTGCAAGACAAGTATACCCGGAAAACCCACGCTTTTGACAAGAAACTTATAATGATGCAACTTCGAAACCCCATTGCTATCTTCTTTTGGATTTAAAACAATCGACACCCGATAATTGCCGTTTTAGAACAAATATTTTTCCGACTGATTATTTTTCCTATGTTTACATTCCTCAGAAAGGTATAAAGAGTAGTGGTGACACTGCAAAAATATCAGTTGTACGTTTTTTAATGGCGGTGGACACACGCAAACATATCAGTGAAAAAAACAACATAGCATTATATGCACTCTATCGCTTGAATTCTCATCAACGAGGTGCGATTTTGCATACAGCCGACACAAAACTTGTTAAGTGCATATGTGAGTGTGCTCTTAATGTACTAGCTGGAAATGTACCACTCAAAAACCATGAAAAAAGAAAGTTAAAAAAGAGACCATGCCGCCCATCCCTCTACCTTTAACGTGTTCCTTTCTTGCTTCTTGCATTGTCCACACATAACCTTTAGGCAACATCCTTTTCATCCCCTTCCAGTCCTTCTCATCTGCCCAGGTTTCACTCATCATAATCACATCCCACTTTTATAACTCCCGCCAAAATCCTTCATTCTTGTTCTCCAAGCCTGACACATTCCAGAAAGCTATTTTCACGTTTTTATCTTTCCTTTTCTCACCTGTCCTCCTCACTTTTCTGCCGCCTTGCTATTTGGAAACCCCTCTGCTTGATATCTAAACTCTTTTGCATCTTCCTTTTTTCTACCTTTCTCTACTCTTTTTCCCTTTTTTCTTACTTCTTCTACTTCTTTGTCCCAGAACCATTCCTCTCCATTTATCCATAATCTGTCTCTCCCTATCCACACCATGCGCTCCTTTTTCCTCTCTAACCATGCCCTCTGCTTTATTTGCCATCTCCTTTTCCTCTCCCTCCATGTCAGATCCTTTTCAATTCTTTCCCTTCTTCCTTTAAATAACTTTTTTTCCTCCTTACTTCCTATTTTCATTAGAAACATTCCTTCTTTTCCTTCTTTCGTCCATCTTTTTCTTTTAACTCCTGTTTCACTCTCCAAATTCAATCCCTTAACTACTAGGTTATTTTTCCTCTTCGCCCTTTCTTCCCCTTCCAATCTTCTTTCAATCTCACTCATTCTTTTCTTCGATCTTTCATTCTCATTTCGCAAGTTATCACTCCCTTTTACTGTTTCCGCACTCTCTGTTTCCTTTCGATTCTCTCTAGTTTACCCCATACCTTACTTACTTTATCTTCCCCTTCACTACTAGTCGCGCTCACCTTTTTTCGCCATTCATCCAGACTCTTATTTGAGCCCGCGTTACTTAGCTTATTGAGGCGTTGTAGGTTTGAGGGTCTCCCGCGTTTACGGCCCGTGCCTGGTTCATTTCTTGCTGCCATCCCCTCCCTGGTCGGTGTCTCAAACCTCTCCTCGCCGCTGCTGACACTATAGTCAACATCCGCGTTCCCCTCACTAACCACGCTCTCAACCTCGTCACCTCTTGTTCCTGCTACTGCCTGCTGTTCTGTGCGATCGTCCAGTAGCTGTTGCCCTCTGGCGCCCATTTGTGGACTTCGTACCGTCGGCATCCTACCTTATCCAGTGCCCCGCGACGTTTCCCGCTCCTTACTCGCCTACCTCTTGCCCCCCTTGCCCTGCTGATTGCGTGAAATGTTTTAGCCTGACTTTACTCTCATGTTCTTTTACACGTTGGCTCACCGCCCTCCCGGTTTACTGGGAGCCGATGTCATTTTTTAGATGACAGTTGCTCCCAGTGGGACCCTGCGGTGGTTGTTAACCATTAGTTTTTAATTATATATATATGAAGATAACTGAATGCGTAGGTTGTGAAATATGGTCCACTATAATGACAGGCCCACCAAATATGCATTTTCAATAAATGCTTGTAATGACAGAATACATATTATTATTGAAGATACATCACTTCGGGATCTTGAATAATTTACATATTATAATATAGTGATGATAAAAATGTTTCATACATTAATTGTATTTGTCAAATATTAGTGCTAGCGCAAAATATTCTCGTGAAATTTGTATTACATTATCTAACTTAAGGTGGATCTTGTGCTCCATGGGTTTATTTTTATTGCAATTTGTAATTTAATGTGATGGTATGTGATTTTTAAACTTATAAAGACTATATTTGGCGGTGCCTATTAATTTCAAAGCATTTGCGTTTGAAACTTTTTGCTATCCATAGTTGAAGTATATTTTGTCTGTTTTTGTTTAATGTTTGTAGTTCCTTTATCTTTTGTCAGCAATTGGTTAATCAGTATCTATGAAAAACTCGCATGCTTCAATCAATATGATTATTTCTATTCAGTGTGTCAACATTTGTCAACATTTGAAATGTAAAATATTTTTAATTCGTGATAGAAGAAGATTATTTCAAAACACTGTCTCAACATCTACTGATAGAATCAGTGATAGTTTTATTATTCGTTTATTGAAACAAGTATATATTTCACATACATACATAGCAGTAGAATAAGTAGGGGAGAGTAGGGTATGGTGTCAGGCTTTGAATGAAATGTTCTTTAAATTATAATTTAAATGTTATTTTGTAGTCTGTATTTTTTGGTGAGAAGCTCACAATATCTGGTTACATATGTTATTACTTAAATCCGTTTTTTAACAATGTCATTATTTGATATTTAATTAATTTGTTTGTCTGGCATTTCGATCAGTGTACCCCATACCATGGGGTATGGTGTCCGTCATATTACTGCCGGTTTATTTCATGAATATGAATGCTGTAGGATAAAAAGCGTACAATATAATAATTCTTGAAAGTATGATGTAACGAAAAAAATTTACTCGAGACATGATCAACACTAAATAAATATTTTCTTATCAATCAGAGTAAAATATGTCGCAGAACCTAGTTATAACCTCTTTCTCCTTGAAAATTCTATTCAGCGTGTAAAGATCTGCGGACATACTTCCGAAAAGGGCATATGTCCGATTTTCTTCGGGCTCCGTGTACTTATGTATTTTGACGCGCTGATTACGAATTTATGACAAACTTATATATATATATATATATATATATATATACACATATGCATATGTGGACTGTAGAATGTAGAATGTACAATGGCACAATACAGTGGCAGTTCCCTGTACCGCGAAGGTTCTGCATCGTATCGGGACCTCCACTCTGTGCAGGTCAAGATAAGCTACCCTCTCTCTCTTTCTTCTTCGTGGCGTGCAGAGAGCGAACACGAAGGGGGTGAGAGTCGGAGGGTGGTCGCTCGTTCGTGAAATAAGCTCTGCAGGGTTTTCGTGGTTGCGCTTGGGGCGGCTTAGGGGTGCAAATGCTGGGGCCCCGAAACAGCCCTTGGCCCTCCCAGCTGCCGATGACGTTTCCACGTGGATACCCGCGAGGCTCGCGTGTTTTCGACACAGTCTACACCGATGAGTTTACTGCTCTTGCAGAAACCCCAAATGCACCCTTACGCTCTTCTGGTGTCGACCCGGGCGGCCTGGCTGGGCAGGGGTGAGGATAAGTCCATGCTGAACAAAATTCTTCGAGTCAATCAAATACATTTCTTAAGCTATGTTATGTTTGATCCACAAAACTATTTTTTCCTTTTACTCACACATAAAAAACAAAAAGTCATTTCTACCCCGATTTCAGGGTAGAATCTACCTGCAACAAAACATATCTTCAGGCTAAGACCTGCTAAGAACAGGTGGTAGCGTTGCCAATGTTTGCATATTAACTTATTACATCTTCTTTTGTGTCGATGAAAGTGAATAAATAACTTAGAACACTCAAAAAATCAATTCTCTGTTTTATATACAATTGTTATTATATATCAAATCATTTGCATGCATTTATTATAAACAATTAATTGAATCTTCAGATAAAACAGGGTACCCAATCGCAAATCAGAAGAAAAATGTAGTCATTTTCTGTTCTTTTACGGTTTTTATATTTACAAATTTTCTTCGAAACACTTTACGCTAGGATGCATATTTTTGGTTAAAATCATAAAAAATAACATTGAACATAAACAAATTAAATTTCGATAAAACGAAACGAGTTGCAATAAAATACACAATAACAAAATGATTTTTTTTATAGGATGCGCACTTTTTTCAATTATAGAAACAAGAGAAGGAAAATATGTCTGTTTTTAATATCGATGCATATTATGAATTGTAATAATATACATTTATTAAAATGAGACGAGACAAGTACCAGATGATTGGCGAAACGCGATTATCGTACCCATATACAAAAGGAAGGGAGATAAAAACAACTACAATAATTACAGAGGTATCAGCTTACTAAGTACCGTAAGTAAAATATATTCTTAAGGCCGTGGCTGCCAAGGCGGCCTGGAGACTAAATTTGGTAAAGGACAGAAGGATCTCGACAGCAGTGAAGATCTCAGTCGACATCGCGAGGAGGCCGACCCTGAACATGCTCAGGGACAAAATGGCCACTCGCTATCTCTTCGACAAGAAGTATCGAGTTAGCCTATCCACGGAGGAGGAATGGGTAACGGCGACGCACACCTGCGCAGTGATGGAGACAACTGGTTTACAGATGGCTCCAGGAACGAGGAGAATGCAGGAGCCGGTGTATATCGTAAAGGAAATGGAATGGGCTTCAAAATTGAGTTGGCGTCCTATGCCACAGTTCTACAATCTGAGATCATGGCCATACTTCAGTGCGCCTACAAGGCAAAGTAGTATGACAACAAAAGAAACATCCGTATCGGCTCATACAGCAGGACTGCTATACTGGCCTTGGAGGGAATAACGATCACGTCGCTATTAGTATGGGAGTGCTTTGAGGCACTAAATATGCTAGCTACGGAAAACGGAGTTTCTCTGCTATGGATCCCTGGACACAGCGGTATCATGGGCAATGAGATATCGGATAGGCTAGCCAAACTAGCAGCAACAACAAATTTTACTGGACCTGAGCCAGTTGTAGGTATTTCCAGTAGGTCAGTCAGTGAAGAAACTAACAGTTGTTTGACTGAGAAACATCAGAATAAGTGAGATTTGGTCTCTGGTTCCAGACAGGCCAAAACACTCTTGGGCTCAAAGCTTAACTCTAACCGAGCAAGGGGAATGCTTAAGCTCGAGAGAAAAGACATCAAAGTCCTAACAGAAATGTTTATAGGACATGGGAATCTCGGATATCACAGACATAAGATAGGGCTTAGGGAAAGTCTCCTCTGTCGTCTGTGCGGAATGGATGATGAGAAAGCTACTCATATCCTTTGTCAGTGCCCTGCTATTGCGGGGAAACGTCTAACACTCACTGGCAGTTACTGTATCACTGAGTCAGAGATATCAGCCAGCAGCGTGACACCGGTCCTCTCCTTATAGAGGGGGCTTTGGGGTAATCCTTAGGCTCACAAGGGGACGCAACGGGATTACCCAAGCGTCAGGGGCTTTTACGGTCTCAATCCAACTGATAATAATAATAATAATAATAGAAATTGAATGATTGAATGCAAATAAATATAAATAATAGGCGTAGGGATATGGCGACCTCATCGCCCAAGAGCTACGGCTCTTGCAGTCAGCTACGTTGCATTGGGCTAACTCCCCAACGCAACGAACTATGCGGTTACGTCACCAGTATCACGCAGTGCCACCCACATATATATATATATATATAGTTTTTACGTTTATTATTATAATGAAATAGGTTAAATAAATAGATATAGTTTGAAATTTATGTGTTTTTCTATACTCTCCCACCTGAATTCATTGCAGTTTTTTTAGGATACCAGCTTATAAAAACCTCTAAAAAAAGATTAGTGTATACATAATCATTGAATGTAATATTTTTCAGTCTCTGCTTGTCTTCACTACATCATTATCATACCCACCTCCTCGTCTGCCCTCCTCCTCCTCCTCCATTACGTCCCCTTCTTCCACGCTTTAATAGTTTATTTAATTGAGAATAATTTGAAATTGAAGAGGAGAAACGTGATTATAACTATAAGAAAAGCAGCGTACTCGATAGTAGTGCACTCTATCATAATCTTCATTAATCCAAGACCCCTTGTTATTGGAACTAAGTTTTCGTTTACTAAGTTGACATAGATGAATCAACAGTATGTTCATGATACTGTTAACTTAAAATCCTTATCTGTTTAACTGAATTTATTCAACCCCAATTAAATGTTGGTTCTAAAATAATAAAGATTTCACAGCTGTTATATAAAAGCAGATTTTAATATCATTGATACTTCGCGAAGCATTATTATTATTATTAAATTAAATTTCTTTATTACTGAATGTTAACATAAGCCTTACATAAAGTCAATCTTATATGAGAATGGCGATTTATCAAGCTCAGCGAAGAGGGCAGCACCGAGAGTGGCGATACATCTAGTATGCAGGAACAAGGCATTACCTACAGTTTCCTTAGTTTTTTTTATACTTGCAAGGCGATGAGCTCCTTTATTTTTACATTCAAATGCCACATATAAACACCTATTTTTCAAGAAGAAAGTGAAGAAGCTCAGTACACCTTTAAAAACCCCTAACAGATGATTTAGAGCATATAATCGTTGAATCTAATATTTTTAGTACCTACTTGACTTAACTGTAATATTTATCGTATCCTCCTCCCCCTCCTGCTCCCCCTCCTGCTCCTTCTCCTTAAACTCCTCACCCTCTATCCTTTCTCGTTCTTCCACATTGTTCGGAGTGTGCAAAGAGAGTAATAGAATTTAACTTTGAGGATTGTATACATTTGTGAATATTACGAATAACAGATTCGTGTATTTTTGCGCGACGAGCATTTGGGGGATTGAACAAGACGAGCACATACGAGCTCGTTTAGTTAGTAAGCCAAAGACCGGGCACCGAGTTACATCTTTGTCGCGTGTAACTTGTTACAACGAAACTTATAATCAACGTTAGTCGTCAAGTTAGTGAGACGCTTTGTAAAAAACTAATATGCTTTAAATTATAGTGAGAGTGACTGTTAGTCACAATTGTTATGAAACATCAACAATTGTAAATGTTGTAAATAATTTATTGCAAAAAATTGGAATTTGTTTCTTCCTTCATTATCTGAAATTATGTGGATATTCGGAAAAGTGATAAAACTTTGTCCTGGAAAATATTTTTTTTTGCATTGAAGCTGCATCGAATGTTTGTGAGAAAGATATGCAGTAACTGTTTCTATTCAAAATTCACAAAAAACAATACAGTACTAATACAGGTTCAATTAAATTTTTGTTAAAATACAAATCCTGAACATATGAAATAAGTAAATACAAAACTGTGGCCTTTTCGGCCTGCAAAATACTTTTTCTTGCACTGAAATTTCTTCAAATTTTTGTGAGACAGATTTTCTGTCCCTAACTCTATGTAAAAATTAACATTAGATCATTCTTATTGTCTGTTCTTGTGATCTTTAATGTCGCGAATTTTTCATGTATTAAAAAAAGTCATTTGGCGATTCATTTTACCAGATCAATAAATCCGTTACCTAAGGCCAAAAGACACATACATCCTGCAATTTATATCCACCTGCCATGACAAAAAAACTGAATCTAAATTGTCTCAAATGATTCAGAGGAGTCCAACTTTGATAAAATCGCTCATTTAGAGATGTCGCTACAAACCTTTTTTATAGCAATTGTATATTGTTTATTTTTAATGAAAATAGACACAAAAAATTTAAAGATTAAAATATACTCACGAAAATAATTCCATGTGTAATATTTTATATTACTGATCCAAATATTTTAATAGAAAACTGCTTGAAGCAAAAAATTGCTTAAACAATGACACGACGTTTGTAACAGAATTTACTACTCCTCGAAATCGTTCAATATTATGTTTAATTCAGAAAATACCATTTAAAAAATATTCTCGGAAAAGTAATTGTTTAAATAAATTATGTTTGTTTAAACAATTGAAAAATGGTGAATATATTCGTTCTATACACTATACAGTCAAAAAATAATTATATCCCACACGGCATGAAATGTTGCAGTGAAAATTTCATGAAATATTACAATGAAACCTTTTGATAATGTTGCACAACGCACACAGGTTTCAAAGACACGTTTTAAAATTATTTCTATGAAATATGTCCTGAAGTAAATCTAAAATATGGCACGAATATTTCACTAAAATATTATTTGTCAAATATTTCACGCAATATTGTGCACGATCTGTGCAAGGGACATATCTTTATTTCAGAAACATTTCTTGAAATGTTTCAAAAATATTGCGAACCTTACAAGAAACATTTATGACCAGCTGACTCACTGACTGTCTTATTGTTCTCAACATTGCAAACGTCTCGAGACAGGCTCTCAGGCATGACAAACTGTCTCGATGACTGTGTGATTGTTCTCAACATTGCGAACGTCTCAAAACTGGCTCTTAGGCATGAAAAGCATACTGCAGATGGATTATTCGCATGATTTCAAACGCCTCGAGACAGGCTCTCAGTCATGACAAACTTACTATCTGACTGTGTGATTATTCTCAACATTGCAAATGCCTCGAGCAGGCTCTCAGGCATGACAACCATACTGCCGATGGATCGTTTGCAACATTTCGAACGCCTTGAGACAGGCCGTCATGCATGACAAACTGACTCACTGACTGTGTGATTGTTCTTAACATTGCGAGCGCCTCGATACAGGCTCTCAGGCATGGCAACCATACTGCTGATGGATTGTTTGCAACATTGCGAACGCCTTGAGACAGGCTCTCAGTCGTGACAAACTTACTATCTGACTGTGTGATTATTCTCAACATTGCAAATGTCTCGAGACAGGCTCTCCGGCATGAAAAACTTACTCACTGACTGTTCGATTGTTCTCAATGTTGCAGACGTCTCGTGACAGGCTCTCAAGCATGACAACCATACTGCTGTTGGAGTGTTCGCAACATTGCAAACGCCTCGAGACAAGCTTTCAGGTATAACAAACTGACTCACTGGCTATTTTATGTTTCTCAACATTGCAAACTTGTCGAGGCACGCTCTTAGGTATGACAAGCATACTGCTCATGAATTATTTGCGACATTGCGAACGCCTCGAGACAGGCTCTCAGTCATGAGGAACTGACTCACTGACGGTGTGATTGTTCTCAACATTGCAAACGTCTCGAGGCAGGCTCTTAGGCATTACAACCGCATTGCTGATGGATTGTTTGCAGCATTGCGAATGCCTCAAGACAAGCTCTCAGGCATGACAAACTGACTCACTGACTGTGTGATTGTTGTCTACGTTGCAAACGTCTCGAGACAAGCTCTCAGGCATGACAACCACAATGCTGGTGGATTGTTCTCAACATTGCGAACGTCTCGAGACAGGCTCTCAGACATGACAACCAACCTGCTGATGGATTGTTTGCAACATTGCGTACGCCTCGAGACAGGCTCTTATTTATGACCAGCTGACTCACTGACTGTCTTATTATTCTCAACATTGCAAACGTCTCGAGACAGGCTCTCAGGCATGACAAACTGTCTCGCTGACTGTGTGATTGTTCTCAACATTGCGAACGTCTCAAAACGGGCTCTTAGGCATGGAAAGCATACCTTTAGAAACAATCTGAGTCTTATAGTGAAGGCAGTCGTTACGTTTTTCTTAACTATCCCATGCTGAATACCCTTGGATTCTTATATGACTGCCCCCCACCCATTGCCTCGATTTCAGTCTGGAAATTTTTCTCTAGCTCTGCGGTCCCTAATTCTTCTCCCGTCAAATGCACTGTTCTGCGTTTATATAGTCCGAACTCCATATGGATATCATTAGAAAACAGCTTCAAGTCATCGATCACTTGCTGCAGTTTAAGGTCTGAACTAGCGTACAGCATCAGGTCATCCATTTATAGAAGAAGTGTCCCTTGATAACCATTCTCGTTATCATGTATTCGGAACCCATGAGACATGCTATTTTGTGTTTTGGGCATTTGGTTTAACTCTAAACAGAACCACAATGCACTGAAGGATTTTCTAAGAATATACCCGTCGTAATGCGTATTGATCTAGTTATCCTTGATTGCCCAGGAATAAAATACTTCATTCTTGTACCACAAAGCATCAGCGCACGACTTAGGAAGTCAATTATGCGTCGGCGAATTTTGTATATTTTTTAGACTTCAAGCAAATAGTCAGGAGGTACATAAGGAAACGCTTGCTTGCTGTCAATGTATGCCATCTGCAAGTTTCTTTAATGTTTACGAGTTTACGTTATCGCAAAAGCGTCTATCATGTCTAGATCTTTACTGCCTTGCGAATTTTCACAACCAATTTTTTTTGTTTTTTTGTAAGGATGTCATTCTCGTCGCAGTGAGAATATACCTTATCTGCTATGATAGCTGTAAGAAATTTTTATATTGTAAGAAAACAGGCTATCGGTCCCAAATCAGATGGATTTTGAGCTACTGGTTTTTTAGGCAACATATACGTAGTGCACTGAAGCATAAAGCCTGGCATCATATGTGGTTGTACGATGATCTTCTGAAAACAATGTGTCAATGCAGGCAGTTACATGTTCATTTCCAAACCTTTGAAACGTCTGAAGCTGTGGTGTAAGTCACCCTTTTTTCAGGGTTATTGCTAGCTCTTGCCTTCTTCAGTTGAAACTACGTAGTTTTTGAATTGCTTTTGTCAGTTGTACCCCAAACACCCGAACAATAGTTAGTCATGTCTACCATTTGAGGCACTTGGGTGTCGTGCTGGTTTTCTGGCTTTAAACCAGGGGCCCTACCGTAATAAAACAAAATACTTCCGTGAGTTTTGTTTTGTTTCTATACTGCCGAAACGTAACTATATTCACTTGAGTTAGGTTACGTTATTCAAAATACCGAAATTTTAACAAAAATTTTGAAAGATTCGGTACTTTTCAGAATTCCAATTTGATGGTTTTGAAATTTATTGTTGCTTGACTTGATGAATTTTTTAATTTATAAAGAAAAGCTTACACTTGCCAATTTTGTAATGTTGGAACTATCAATGTGGAAAAATTTTTAATATAAAAACTAACAGGTGGGCGACTTGATAAACTTGGAATTTATAAATAAATTTGCAGAGGGCCTGGGTTGGAAATGATAGAATTCGAGTTTGATGGTTTCGAAATTTATTGCTGGGTGACTTCATGAATTTTTTTATTTATAAAGAAAAGTGGAGACTCGCCAGTTTTGTAATGTTGAAACTATCAATGTGGACAATTTTGTAATATGAAAAATAACAGTTGGGCGAATTGATAAACTTGGAATTTATAAATAATTTTGCAGAGTGCCCAATTTGAAAATTTCAGGATTCCTAATTGATGGTTTTGAAATTTATTGCTGCGTGACTTAATGAATTTTTTAATTTATAAAGAAAAGTGGACACTTGCCAGTTTTTTAATGTTGTAACTATCAATGTGGAAAATTTTGCGATATCAAAAATAACAGTTGGGCGAATTGATAAACTTGGAACTTATAAATAAATTTGAAGATGGCCTACGTTGGAAATTTCAGAATTTGAAATTTATCGTTTTGAAATTTATTGCTGCATGTCTTGATGAATTTTTTAATTTATAAAGAAGAGCGGACACTTGCCAGTTTTGTAATGTGGGAACTGTCAATGTGTAAATACTTTTAATATAAAAAATAACAGTTGGGCGACTTGATAAACTTGGAATTCAGCTATAAATTTGCAGTGGTCCTACGTTGGAAATTTCAGAATTTGAAATCGATGGTTTTGAAATTTATTGCTGGCTGACTTGATGAATTTTTTCATTTATAAAGAAAAGTGGACACTGCCCAGTTTTTCAATGTTGTAACTATCAATGTGGAAAAATTTTTAATATCAAAAATAAAAGTTGGGCGACTTGATAAACTTGGAATTTATAAATGAATTTGCAGAGGGCCTACGTTGGAAATTTGAGAATTCGAAATCGATGGTTTTTAAATTTATTGCCGGTCGAATTGATGAATTTTTTTATTTATAAAGAGAGCAGGACACTTGCCAGTTTTGTAATGTTAAAAGTATCAATGTGGACAGTTTTGTAATATCAAAAATAACATTAGGGCGAATTGATAAACTTGGAATTTATAAATAAATTTGCAGAGGGCCTAATTTGGAAATTTCAGAATTCCAATTTGATGGTTTTGAAATTTATTGTTGCTTGACTTGATGAATTTTTTAATTTATAAAGAAAAGCTCGAAAGATGCATATTTTCATTCTCATATCATTTTTTGATAAAATTGATACATTTAGAGAAAACATCGATTAAAGAAGTACCAGAACAATCAGAAGCTGTTTTTCTGCACAGAAAGTTATTTCTTCGAAAATTGTCAAGAGAGAAAAGATACTCCCTGCAGGTGTACTCCAACATTATCAAGGATTATTTTATTCAAATGTTTATATTTACCAAGTTATGCGCATTTTTTATTCTTTTTCCCATTTTTCCTTTCACCTCTCGTACCTTTAGCAATTCAAAAGAAGATGTTCTCAATATTATCAATAGTGTAAGTCTTGTGTAACAAATTGGCTTTAGCTACTTTCAGGAAAAATAATTACTTATTCTGCTATAAACAATAATAAACAGTCACGTTCTCAGCTTCTAATTATCGTAGAAGGTAGAATTTTTCGTGGGTCAGTTTTAATGCAATTCTATAATATACATTCAGAGGTATCATTATGCTCATTCGAAATACAAAGTAATCGCGAATGTGAATGCGAAATCGAAAAATTAATGTTGTGTTCAAAATCGCATTGAGGATTTATTCATCAATTTTTTCAAAATTAGTCTTTTTTGGTTGACACGAACAATGTAGTGGCATTTTTTCTTTTTTCTTGCGTCTAAATAGAGCGATTTTGTCTCAAAATGTATCTTTTTTTGTAAAAAAATGCCATTTTTAGGTTGAAAATTCAACTATTTTGGTAGAAAATTAATCTGATTTTGTTCAGGATTCAACTACTTTGTTGAAAATTCGTCCTTTTTTATTCTTGACAAAAGACTAAATGTACAACAAGAAACTTAATTTTCAACCAAACAGTTCAATTTTGTTCCAAATGATTTGAATCTTATATCTATACAAGAAACCAATTCGAAAGGTAATAGTTATATTTTTAACAAAAGAGATGAATTTTCAACTAAAATTAGGAATCTTCAACTAAAATAATAGAAGTTTTAAGAAAGTAGTTCGACTTTGAATTAAATACTTCATTTTTCAGCCAGAAAAGACAAACTTTCAAAAGAAGCTGAATCCTCAGTGAAATTAGATTAATTTTCTACCAAAATGGTTGAAGTTTCAACGAAAATATATCGGATTTTTTTACCAAAAGAGGTCAATAGTGAAACGAAGAAGCCGCAATTTGAACTGTTGGAAATGCAACGATTATTGTGATATGTATAAGTGTGTTAAAAGTGCGAGAAGAGAAGAAGGCTGTGCCCTCTTCTATGGCTCATAGGCAAAGGGCCTGAGGGCCCTTAATACAATCGTTCAGTTCTGTCGTGACTAGCCGCACGCCGCCAAAACCAAAAAAGATAGCACAGAAAAAACACGCGTACTTTACCATTCGGTACCGGAAACGGAAGCCCTCTTTTTTTTTAAATAAATTTTGTTTAAACTGAAAACCTTAATATAATATGCTGAAATTTTCATTTAAAAATGTATTTTTTTTTTAGTTGAAAATTCATCTTTTTGGTTGAAAATTAATTTTGTTTTTGTTTATCATTAAACTATTTTGGGGAAAATTACTTTATTTATTTTTCGCTGAAAGTTAATTAAATGGAAATTTAAATATTCGATTTAATTTAATCTTTTTCAGTTAAAAATTCATTTCCTTGGTTGAAATTTTTTGTTTTTTTTTCTGTTTTGGAAATTATAATTGAATGAAATTTTAACTATTTCATTTTTGATTAAAAATTGATCTTTTTTAGTTGAAAAGTAAACCATTTGGTTGAAAATTCATGTATTGTAATGAAAATTCGTCTCTTTTCGTAAAAAATTATAATCTTTTTTGTTAAAAATTTATCTTTTTCGTTGAAAATTCATTTCTATAGTTGAAAATTTGTTTTTTTTTCTGTTATTGAAAATAAATTTTTTTAACCTGAAATGTTAAGTATAATATGCTGAAATTTGCAGTTAGAAATGTATTTTTTTTTAGTTGAAAATTCATCTTTTTGGTTGAAAATTATTTTGTTTTTGTTTATCAGTGAACTATTTGGTGAACATTATTTTTTTTTGCTGAAAATTAATTAAATGGAAATCTAAATGTTGGATTTAATTTAATCTTTTTCAGTTAAAATTTAATTTCTTTGGTTAAAAATTATTTTTTGTTTGTTTTGGAAACTAATTAAATAAAATTTCAACTATTCCATTTTTGATTAAAAATTGATGTTGTTTAGTTGAAAAATCAAACATTTGGTTTAAAATTCATCTATTGTAATAAAAATTCGTCTCTTTTCGTAGAAAATTAATCTTTTTTGTTAAAAATTTATCTTTTTGGTTGAAAAATGATTTCATTGGTTGAAAATTTAACTACTTTTTTTGTTGAAAATTTCTTTGTTTTTTTTTTGTTCTTGAAAATCAATTTCCTTTAACTGAAAACTTTACTATAATATGCTGAAATTTTCAGTTAAATTTTTTAATTTTTTTTTTGTTTCAAAATTCTTCTTGTTGATTGAAAATTAATTTTGTTTTTGTTTATCATTCAACTATTGAGTTTATATAATTCATATTTCTAACGACAATCGTGTTTAATAATCAAGCGTGGTTTGGGATTTGAGCTTCCCGTTTTTCCGAGAATAAGTCGGCCAACTTATCCTCGAATTCTACTTAGAGAGACCAATTTTCAACCAATTAAATGAATTTTCAACTAAAAAAGATCAATTTTTAACAAAAAAAAAGAGAATATTTTAATTTTAATTCAGAGGAATAAGTTTCTAACTAAATAAAATAACTTTTTACACCAAAAAGATTAATGACTATAAAAAAAAATCAACGATAAACGGAATAATTGAATTTTTAGTTGAAAAAAATAATTTTCGATTTGAAAAAAATAATTTGAAACCAAGAAAGGAAATTTTACCAAAAAGATTAATTTTCTACAACAATTTTTTTTTAAATACATGAATTTCCAACAAAAGATTTTAATTTTGAATGGAATTTTCAACATAAGAGTCGAATTTTCAAACAAAAAGGTTAATTTTTTATGAGAAAAAAAAATACCAATAAAATAAATGAATTTTCAACTAAAAAAGACAAATTTTTAACAAAATAAATTACTTTTCAACTAAAAATCAAACATTTTTAACAAAAAATAGAATATTTTAATTTCAAGTAAGTAAAATAAGTTTCTAACTAAATAAAATAACTTTTTAACTAAATAGTTAAATTTTCAAGGAAATGAATTTTTAAACAGATGAATTTTCAGCCAAAAAGATTAAATGACTATAGAAAAAATCTCACGAAAAATGGAATGGTTAAATTTTTAGTTAAAAAAATTAATTTTCAATTTAAAAAAACTAATTTGGAATCGAGAAAGGAAATTTCCCTAAAAGATTAATTTTATACAAAATTTTTTTTTAACAAAATACATGAATTTCCAGCAAAAGATTTCAATTTTGAATGGAATTTTCAACCTAAGAGTTGAATTTTCCAACAAATTTTTGACTAAAAGAGATAAATTTTCAACAAAAAACGACGAATTTTCAACTAGTTGAATTCTACTGAAAAAAACAAATGTTTACCCAAATATTTTAATCTTCAACCAAATAGATAAATTTTCAACAAAAAAGATCAATTTTCTACCAAAATAGATGAATTAAAGAAAAGTTAAATTTTTTAAAGAACAGTTGACGCCTAAACCTGGAAAGAAGAATTTTCAAAAATAAAATAAATTTTCAATCAGAAAAGATTAATTGTCAACGAAATAGTTGAATTTTCGACTAAAAAAGATTATTTTTAGCCATAAATGAAATAGTTGAATTTACAGTTTAAAAAATAAATTTTCAGCAAAAAACATCAAATTTTCAACTAGCTGAATTTTACTAAAAAAGGACAAATTTTTAAACAAAACATACAATATTTTATTTTTAAGTTAGAGAAATAAGTTTCTAACTAAATAAAATAACTGTTTAAACAAATATAACTTATTTTGTCATTGTTTGGAGTATTAAATTTTTCTTAAAACATCATTTAATTATTTAAACAAATACTTATTGTTTATTCTCAAAATTTCTAAAAATTGACCTAGAGTTTTCTATTTGTTTAAACAATTTTCATTTGCTCAAGCAGTTTGTTTTCGATAACTTTAAAAAAATAAAATAAAATACATATAATTATTTTTCTGACTGCATAGTGTATAGAAAGAATATATTAACCCTTATTAATTGTTTAAACAAATAGAATTTGTTTAAACAATTATTTTTTCAAACATATTTTTTAAATCTTTTTTTCTGAAATTAACATAATATTGAATGATTTCGAGGAGTAGTAAATTTGGTTAAAAACGTCGTGTTATTATTTAAACGATTTTTATTCGTTCAAGCAGTTTTCTAT